>OZ059792.1:13796741-13962141 GCA_964057025.1 Standfussiana lucernea | reverse complement strand
AACATAATTTTGAGAAAGGTTATACTCCTAATTGGTCGACTGAATTATTTATTATAAAAAAGGTAAATAAAACCTTACCAGTAACATATCACATAGAAGATCGACGAAAGCAAGACATATTAGGAGCTTTTTACGAACAAGAACTGCAAAGATCTATTTATCCTGATGTATATTTGATAGAAAAGGTTTTGAAAAAGAAAGGAAATAAATTGTATGTTAAATGGTTAGGTCTGAACAGTGCAGAAAACAGTTGGATTGAAAAAGCTGCAATAATGGACTAAGATATTATATAACCATTTTTCATTTGAAATCCGATCATTATAATTTGAATAATGCAAGGGGGTGGACTAGTTAACGGCATAATTAATAATCTACCATTCGAAGTTCATTTGCCAGGATACAATTATTGCGGACCAGGAACCAAACTTCACAAACGCTTAGCGCGAGGTGACCGAGGTGTAAATAAGCTAGACGAAGCTTGCATGCAACACGATATTGCGTATACAAACCATACAGACTTATCAAATCGTCACAAAGCCGATTTAGAACTACTCAACATGGCTAAACAAAGACTTAAATCAAAAGATGCAGGGAAAGGTGAAAAACTAAGCTCTTGGCTAGTTAACAAAGTTATGAAAGCGAAATTAAAGTCTGGATCCGGCATTAAATCATTTAAAAGCTTAGTTTCAAAAATAAAATCGAAAATTAAGAAACTCAAATGCAAAGATAGTAAGACTTTAATAAAAGCAGCTTACTTAGCCGCAAAAAAGTTATTTCCAAACATTCATCATCGAATTCGAGTACCCCGAGTAATACCCATACCAAAGACTGGGGGAGTTTTGCCTTTAATTCCAATTTTTGCTGGTTTATCTGCTTTAGGAACTTTAGCTGGGGGTGCAGCTGGCATTGCAAAAACCGTCAATGATTACAAAGCAAACAAACAAAATTTACAAGAAACAGAACGACATAATAAAGCTATGGAGGCTTTAGTGTTGGGCAAGGGTTTATACATTAAGCCGTATAAAAGTGGTAAAGGATTGTTTATAACATCTTCAAAAAACTGAAAAATATGCTACCCAATCGACCTCTAACTAATGTAGACATCCGAAATTATTCAAGAGACATCCCATATTTTCGTGGGATCTACATGAAGGATCAACTACCTCGGAAGCCGAAACGCATTGAATGTGGTATCGTTAACTTAGACAATTCTAAGAACGAAGGAACGCATTGGGTAGCTTATGCTAAAGTATACAATCACTGTGAATACTTTGATAGCTATGGAAATTTAAAACCTCCCATGGAATTGATGCAATATTTCAAAAATTGTAATGTGTTTTATAACTACACAAGATATCAAAAATTTAACGCAGTCAATTGTGGTCATTTATGTTTAAATTATTTGTGGAGTTTTTGGAATAAAAATGTAATATAAAATATATACTTTTCTTTCATTTCAATCATTTGCAAGATGTCACTCACTTTGTCGATAACTGGAGACTCGTCAGTGTTAACTACATACTATCCTAATACGTTGCAACTAGATGGAGAATATGAGTGTGCATTATTGCACTTTTCAACATTTAATTCTATTCCAAACATTGATAAAAGTAATAATAAGTTCTATTATGGCATTAATGAAGTTATTGAAATACCGGAAGGCACTTATGAATTACAAGATGTCAGCGATTATTTAAAATCCGAAATAAAAGATGCAGCTATCAAACTACGGTGCAATAATAATACATTAAAAACTACAATATTTTGTACAAAAGACATTAATTTTATCAAAGAAGACTCTTTTAGAAGACTATTAGGATTTAATAAACAAATCTTGAAAGCAAATAAATGGCATGTGTCACAGTCTCCAGTCAACATTCTACCTACGACCGTAGTCAGGATTGAATGTGATATTGTAAGCGGTTCCTATGTAAACGGTGAACCCAGTCATATTATTCACGAATTTGCACTTAATGTGCCACCTGGATACAGGATCATAGAAATCCCGAAGAACGCAATATACTTTCCAATCAATCAAAACAACATAAGCTGCATACATATCAGGTTGTTAGATATAAACAAACGATTAATCAATTTACGTGGTGAAGAAGTGCAGGTGTATCTGCATCTTAGAAGAAAAAAATGATTGATTACAATAAAAATGTGTCTCAACAAGTTAAGAATATCAGTTCTGCTCGAGCTACCTATCAAATAAGACCTCTATCTAAGAAGAAAATAAAATTAACTAAAGACAATAAAGCATTCCTTAGAGCAATTGGATTGCTAAAATGAATATCTTAGACGTTTTATCCGCTCCTACTTGCGATACTACTATAGAAGGAATCGAATTTCATTCCTACAAACCCTATGTAACGAGTTTTAACAGGAACGATGAAATCCGCATATCTATCAACCAACAGGACTTGTACATATTACCATCAGCTAGCACCCTATATTTGGAAGGAACTGTTAACGTTACCAAAAAAGATACGAAGGACAAAGCTACTAGTGTCAATTTCACGAACAATGCTCTACTCTACTTGTTCCAAGACATTAGGTATGAGCTAAATGGAGTGGAGATTGACAAAATAAAAAATGCAGGTATAACAACAACCATGAAATCACTAATTTCAATGAACGAAAGTGAATCAAAAATGTCTAATGCTTGGGGCTGGAATATTGATGGTATAAAAAATATTGATGGAGGAAGATTTTCTGCTTCAATACCACTTTGTAACCTCCTCGGTTTTGCTGAAGATTTTAAAAAAGTCGTGATAAATAGTAGACATGAACTGATATTGTTACGAAGTAATACTAATTTGAACGCTGTAAAACTGAATACTGGCGAAGTAGTGGATGATGTTCAGATTAATAAAATCATATGGCGCGTACCGCATGTTAAAGTATCAGACAAAGAAAAAATTGGTTTGTTAAAAGTATTAGAAAAAGATCGCCCACTTCAAATGATATATAGAAATTGGGATCTGTACGAATATCCAGCTTTGCCTAAAACTACAAAACATACTTGGTCTATCAAAACTTCATCTCAAATAGAAAAACCAAGATACGTTATTATCGGGCTACAGTCAAATAGGAAAAGCAATGCAAGTTCAGACATGTCTCAATTCGATCACTGTCATGTTCGAAACGTTAGAGTGTACCTCAATTCAACTTATTTTCCGTATGAAAACCTAAATGTGAGTTTTGCTAATAACAGAATCGCTTTATTATACGAGCAATACACCAGATTCCAACAGTCGTATTATGGACGTCGTCCGGAGCCCATATTAAGCGAAAAACAGTTTAGAGATTTAGCACCGCTGTTTGTCATTGATTGTTCTAGACAAGCGGATAATCTAAAGACAGGTCCGGTTGTGGATGTGAGAGTAGAAATTGAGAGTGATTCAGAGATACCAGATAAAACTTCAGCATACTGTCTCATTCTGAACGATTGCATTGTTGAATACAAACCCTTAAGCAGCATTGTCAAGAAGATATCATGAAGGCGGATACCATTATAGTGGAACTCCAAGGATTTAAAGATTCTATAAATAATTTTATTGTCAAAGAATTGGCCATTGCGAGTCAGGATCATACACAGACGTTCTTGGTAAAACCACCATATTCATTCCATTACCTAACACAAGAAGAAAAAAAGCAGGTGAGGTGGTTAGAAAGAAATCGAGGAATTTACTGGAGCGAGGGTTACATAGACTACAAAGAGTTTCAACGTGTAATTTTACCATTCTTAGAAAATAAAAAAATTATCACAAAGGGTTTGGAAAAGATTAAATGGATTAAAGAGTTATGTGCAAACTGTGAAGTTATCGACATAGGTGAGAAGGGATGCCCTAATTTTTCAGAATTAAAAAGAAGGTTTTGTAAAAATAAAATTGATTTTAATTGTGTGAATCATAAAATGAATTGTGCGTTGAATAATGCTATCTGTATAAGGAAATGGTATTTTGATAATAACATGTCTGTATTTAATTTATTTTAATTATTATTGTGTTGAACAGTTAATAAAAAATGTCTATCTACTTATGAGTGTTTTATTTAGTATAATCAGGGTAACCTACATAACAAACTTTAAATTAGCTGCAGTAACATGATATAATTATAACATGTAAAATTTAAATTTAATTATAAAAATACTGAAAGCAAATAACCTACAATTATACATCACACTAGAGCTAATTTAGAGTTCGAGTATTAATAAGTAATAAAAAAACGTAAATTAAATTATGAAAGAATATATTTTTATTTACTTTTTTACATTATTTGCAATTATTACAATCTAATTATAACTACCTACCCAAAAATAATAAGTACAAGATAAAATACAAAGAGTTAATTGCAGTAAAACATATATAATTATTTCATATTTAACATTTTATACATTCAAAACACTAAAGAATAAGAAAGCAAATAAATGGTATACATTCCTAATATTAATATACCCAAATAACTAGTAGATTACTTACATAATTTATTATTACTTATTACTGCAAATTTTACACAACAACTTATAAAGTAGGTACGTACAAAATAATGACACCAGTTAATAATAACATCTATCTCCACAAAGTTTTTTTGATATTTTATTAATTAACGATTGCGTCTCATCCATAACATGATCCACTGATTTAGTCACTACATACTGCACACTTAACATTACCATGTCCTGATTATCACTTGCAGGTTCTTGTTGTTCACTGATATCCAACACTTGTACCTGGATCAGTCGTAAACCTTTTTTCTTCTCATTGTTTATCAGGAATGATTGACTTGTATGCAGATATGGCTTCTGTTTTAGACACTCCCGTCTTGTTCTAGGCTTCTTGCTGGCAGGTTCGTAGTCTTGTCTTGCTCTAGGCTCCTTGTTGACAGGTCTTTGTTGTTCAGGGATATGCCAACTTAAACTCGGAGTCGGATAACCTTGAGCGTATTGTGAGAAGTCGATAATATCTGGAGAATCACACATTGTCAACGATCTGAAACAAACAAAATAATAATTAACTAAATTACATAAAAAAACATGATGAAATAATCTTATAAGTAGATGGGTACTTGTACAATACTTACAATTTCGTTTCGTTTTTACTCGATGTGATATGACCGCTCCGGCTGACTGTCTAATGATGGATGTTACTCAATAATATGCAATTAGACTCCATAAAGCATTATGCTGTGATTCAATTTCATGTTTCAACATGTTCAAGCTTGCGCCCGAGCACCTGTTCGGTGTCAAATTCTGCACCGCGCGTGCTTCTTCAAAGCAATCCAATATTTTATCACATTTTCGACGACACGTTTGGCGCATTGGTTATGAACTCGTCTTGATGCATCACAATGGTAAGTATTAGGTTATAAGCGTGTTGCTAGCTGCGACTAATTGCGCCAAATTAGTGTCGCGGGTTCGATTCCCGCACGGAACATACAATAAGTATTTGTTCCGGTCTGGATTTTGTTTTCATGTTTTATTTTTTCGTCATTATTTAATTTAATATAAATAATTACAATATTCTGAAAAAATTAGCAAATATCAGCCTGGATCAAAACATGATTGTATTGATGCACCGTGACTTTGTCATCAATCAGGAATGGAAATGAAACAGATATAATTGTGATCTTAAAATACTATTTATTTATTACAAATAAAAGAAAACATCATGTTCATGCGGCACGACATTTCATACAATTTTTAAAGTCCGAAGTTTTGGAAATGAATAATAAACATGATTTAATAAACATGATACGTCTAAGTAGGATACGATATAAAAAGTTAGTAAATATTTTAGTATTTTTTACGAAATGTCGCGTAAACATTCTTAAAATTAATTAACTACTAAATAAGTTCTAACATTATTTGCTACAAGTAAAAAGATAATAATATCTATTTTTAAATCTATTTGGCACCAAGAAAATATATGTTTTACAATTACATTACACATTACTTGTATCTGGAGCCTGCTTTAGGTAATAGTCATTAGTAGGTACTTACATAATATTTCGTCTTTACATTTAGGACGTTATCTAAAATACATTGTAAAAAATGTATCTACTGTAATTACTTACATTTAAAAATAATGGTAACGCATTACATAAATATGGTTGCGTTACCCCAGGCTAAAGTAGAAACTTTATCAAACGATAACAATCGTTTATCATCATTGTTTGAAAGTGCTATTTTATTTACATCCTGAGTGTATATTTCATGTTTTATTGATCTGAACAATACATTTTTTTTGCGAATTACATTGGAATTGTACAAAACATTTTTATAATCTAACATATTTAAATTTTTAGTAATACATTTTTTTGTACCTTTTGCCTTTTTAATTGTTTTGTTTAACGTTTTAATACAATAAAGCTTTGAGCGCAATCCTACGAATTCTTTGATAATGTTGCCACCCATTTCATCCTTAAACAGTCCTGGAACCTTCTTATTAATAATTGGTAAGTTATAGTCATTGTTACAGTCATAATTGCTGGTATCCAAATATTTTAGAAAATGGAGCTTAAAGTCTTTGTAAACATCATTACTCTGTACATCATATACTAGACTATCTGTGTCAGTATAGCACAATTCAATTCGGTTACCATAAAAAGGTTTTATGATAGAGTAGTGAAAGTCGTACATGTGAGTCTTAGATAATTCTAATACTGCAAACCCTATGTAAATTGGTTTATCAAGTATAATACGTACAGGTTTCATTTGGATTGCCACTAAATCATCAGAAAATACAGAGGTGCTATGAAAATATGGACTGGCTATCAGTTTTTCAGCACAAGCAGTCTTTTTCGTTTTATTGTTCGAGTCACACCACTTGTTTACTAACTTAACGTCTATTCGATGTTCATTATTTTCCAGGGTCTTTCCAAAAATACTATTGTTCAACAATTTGAAAAAATCTTGTTCAAAAGTTGACTCTGCTTTTTGACGTAACTGGGTGTTAATATCAATATATTGCTTTAAAAAACAACTTTGCTTAAATATAATAGCGCGATGGATCCTTCTCAATACTAAACCGTGCTGTAAACATTTTTTTAAATGTACGTAATGAATAACATAGTGATATTTATCATACAAATTTGGTATTAGCTTTTTATTCTTACCACCAGGTGGCAAGCATTTTTCTGGACAAAAGGGAAAGTCATTGTGTTCCATGTGCAATTTCTCCGGATATATTAAATCAACTTCAAGAATGTAACCGTTTTCCGCAGTATCACTGATGTCTGCTAAGTTCAATTGTAAAAAATCAATTTCTTGTCTATTTATAAATCTAAAATCGGAATAGGGTAGGGATTGACACATGCTATAACCGTATAAATTGTTACAGTCTAAATAAATTATAAATGAATTTGGAAGGGTTGGATCGTAAGTATCTAAATATTTATGATTGGCTTTGACATGTCTTTTGGAACACATACAAACACCTCCTCGAATACCTTTTTGTATCATTCTAAAAATTTCAACATCACTAATCAATTCTAATCGAACTCCTGTTTTTAAAAGCATTGCATCAAAAGATAGACTTGGTGCTGTAAGATAGAACGCGGGATCGAGATTGTAATGTAGTTTACAAGTTTTTCGAAAATTTTCAAATACATCTGTTAGCAACAGAACATCTGTTTTGAGATATAAATCTGTGTACATACCCATGTTTTGAATATTAAATACTGACCAAACAGATCGAGCGTGTTCATAGTCTTCGTCGTTTATTGTTTCATTAGTTATGGAGTTAAAAAAATATTTTTTAGAGGGTAAACACATATCTTCATAACGTTCCCATTGAGACATATAGTCATATGGATACACTCCCTTGCGCGTCAGTAGGTTAAATTGTTTTTTATTAGGAAAATAAGATTTTAATTGTTTAAAGTCTTGTTTTTTCATTGTACTAACCAACTTTTCTAAGCTAGTTCCTAAAAACTTGAAAGAATCTACAAACCGTACCTGGATGCTTTCCCCGGTAGAAATCGGAATAAACTTAGTGAATGAAATATAGTTTTCTTTTGTTTTAGGTATCACTTTAATAGATCCAGGAGCTTCACCTAATTCTTTTATAAAAAGATGACAATCGTATCCGGACAAATTATGAAAAAATACTGGCAAAAATGTTGGTAGTTTGTATTGTAAGTTACAATAACTATGAGCTGCGCCACGATATTTACCAGTCAAGTGACAATGATCGCGAACCCTATCGCCGAACAAGAACTGTTCACAAATATGACATGTCATCGCGTTTTCAAAGTCGTGAGCATTATCATTTGAGTAAATCATAGGAGCGTTATTTTTTAAAATATCGTAAATTTTTTTTGAATCTTTGTAGATAGACTTCACAAAATTTGATACACAATCCAAGCCGCGATAAGAAACGTAACGATTGTGACTTTCGTCTAGCGTACACGTGATATGATAAGCGAAAGCTACAGGCACATGTCGCTGTCGCGTTACAGTACTCGCCTTAGTGGGGTCAGGGTCACAAGATTCATACCGTTCTAGCATTGTTTCAAAATCTGCGTATATAACAAATGGTACAATTTGCTTTCTATTATAATTTTTAAACTGTATGCAAGAACCCCTTGGAGGTAGTTCAGTGGCGACCCCGCCACAACTATGCGAACTAAGATTATCGCATGAATTAAAAAACATTAAACAAACGTCACAAAAGTACAGTTTACTGTGGTGTTTTGTTATTTGATTTTTAACAAGTCGCGGCAAGTCTTTAATGAGACAGTAATGTGACAAATCATCTCTTTCTAAATAAAGTAAATGAATCACTTTTCCGTTCAAGGCTTTTGGTTTGTAAAGCGGTCCTATGACAGTATCATTTTTTAAACCATAAATGTAAATGCAAATTTCGGGGTTATTCACTTCGAACCGCGCAATATCTGAGAAATTCACTGGAAATGACATGTCCTTTACATTTAACACGTTACGAAAATCAGGGTAAGAAGATACTCTTTCAGGGTGACTCTTAGCTGGATATAAAGCAGCAACAACAGACCATAAAAAACAATACTCGTCATTATTGTGGATATTAACACATGCTTTTTTCGATTTTATTGCAGAAGGCAATTCGATAAAGCCCGAACCGCGTAAGGGTTGATATTTGTTAACATTGACTTCCAAATGAGAACTGCTCAAGAACGTCCACCCACTGTCTCGGTCCTGAAATTCTTCTATCTTTTTTGTTAAAATGTTTTTTACTTGAGACGATAATGAATCAAATTCATAATTCTGATGTATAGTAACGTTTTTTGTGGCAAATGATTTCATCTCCTGAGAATCATTTTTAAACATTAAAAACAACGCAAAATATTCGAAATTAACTTTTATACAAGTATGTTTTTTAAGAGACATGTCAATTAACGTTTTAATTTTGCTCCAAATATTATTAAGAAAAGGCTCTAGAGAACAATTCTCAGACGGATCGACAATTCTATAAGAAGCTATACGATTACGAAATGCAGAATGTATTATTTCAACACCATCGCAAAAATGTGAAACTGTTTTGTTTTTATGATTAGTACTACGTAGGTGACCTGTCCAGTGACTGCGCTCAACAGATGTGTTACAAACAGTACAGAAAGGCATTTTAGATTAAAATAGTTCTAAACTTACTATTAGATGTTGCAATATATTATTATTAAGATTATGATGTACAACAAAAAATACCTGGATATAATAGAATATACCTGGTGCCCAATAACTTAAATATTTATTTTATGTTTATATTGTCACTATAAAAGACGGGCTCAGAATCATCAAATAATTCATGAGTCCGTCTCATAAAAACTTGGAGTCCGTCCCACTGCGGCGTGTTACGGTTTAGCTGCACTTTTAGAACCACCGAGGCTTTCTTCCACCTATCCTCTTTAGGGGTGGAAGCAACTTCGGTCTTGTTGTAGACTTTTACCTCCACATAGAAGTCCCCGGTTAAGTTCGCCGTTCGTCGCACTTTGCCGTTGGCGACACGGCTGCAGAGGCTCGAACCGAAGTCTCCAATTGAGGTCGATGACGGAATGTAGTCCACCAAGCCAAAAAGGTCCGAGCTCGAAGTGCGTCGTTTACTGTAAACAATTTAACATAATTCTTATTTATAATAATTTACACAACACATTACATTACATTTATTTTTTAAGTGGCGAATTGAGGGTGTATTATATACTCCTCTGTCGAACCCTACGCGGATAGAAAGCATGATGTTATGTTATATTAATTCCAATAAAAATACCTCATGAATTAACTGTAAACATTCCTGCAAGGAATAATAATTGGAAATTGATTTCAGCGCTCTCTGCGTTACAGTTCGAAATTGACTTAACATACACAACAAACACCTAAAGTTAAAAGCAGTTACACAAAATTACCTTGATTTCGATTCTGACGGCGTGGTGCTCTCGAGAGCTTTGCGCTTCGACACCTTCTTTTTTGGTTGCACCTTCGCAACCTCGGCTACAGCTGCAGACCGTGTCTGGAATTCTGAATCGGAGTCAGACCTGAAATGGAGCAAATAAAGATTAATTTTTTACCTTATAACTATGACTTGATGAAGACTTCCGATACAACAGCCGGCAGGCAGAAACCAGGTCCGTAGCTGGGTAGTGATTAAATAAATACATTAGCAAATTCAGTAAAGTTAGTAGTACTTACTTACATTTTTTAAAGTTGAAGGTTGTACGAGTATAACGTAACTAATTATATAGCGAAGGTAACCGGTGTTTATCACTGGAAGATACTGAAGGGAATGTAATATTGTGATCAAAATTGATTGATTTTATTCATAAAAAATACCATTTCAGCAATATTTATCCCATTACAAAATTAAACCTTAACTACATGTTGTCACAGTTGTATGATTAATTTATGTTACTTAGGTCTAATTAAATCGTAGTGATTGAAAATTGTTTCCGTCAAATTGCAATTTTATCGTGAGAAATGAAATAAAAAACCAGCTTTTTACCCTCGCCGACAAAGGTGACGACGATACATGACACTTATGATTAATACATTACGTATTATAATAAAGTATGTATGTTTGTTTAAACCTTGATGTAAAACTCCGCATGACATCACACATGTGAATTAAAAAAATGATTTTTTTTCAAAGATGCAAGGTAAGACGTGCTGAAAGAAAAATATCCTGAAAAATTTTTTTGTGCATAATAATCTATGTAAACGAACTCGCGTCAAAAAGTTAGTTCACTAATATGCTGCAGTAAAACTTAACATCAATATAAGTAATATCATCTAACGTCTAAAACGATTTTTTTATAAACATTTCATGCAAAGGTTCAGTAGGTACTGATATTAAGATTCATCTTTCAAACAATTTGTTACGAAACTTTATGATGATGTTCCTAGGATCATCCTCTATTTAAATTAATTGCATTGATTAGGAAATCCTATAAAGATCAATTTTAATCAATGACTGCAACATGCACAGCGATCATCTTACAGTGTAATTGTTGAATACATAGAAATGACTCATACATACACCTCGTGTAACAAAGTTCGAACACTGCAAATTTACAACACGCAATTTTGCAAACTTTGAGATTCTTAAGAATCACTTACTCCTACTGTGAAAGCTTAACACGATCGGCGCTCCGGCGCCGTTGTCAGGCGTTTTACAAAGAGTATGACACAATAGATGACCACGGGACGGCACACGAACCGTTTCGAAGGCAATTGTACGAGTGCGAAAGCATCTTAATAAAGCACAACGCAGATTAACAGACCAGCAAAGCAACCAGTAGTAGTTTGTTAACGTGTAAGGTAGTGTTAGCTGTATGAATTAATTAAATTAAAATTTGGATGTCCTTGGTGTCCAATCTGGGACCATAGAAATAGAATGTGTGTGTACATGTAGGTGCATGCTATTTCTTGCTCTGTGAAGAGACATGAGACAATCTGTCCTGAATTTTAGTTTAATGTTTACAGTATCCTATAATTCAGATGTCCTTGGTGCCCAATCTGGGTCACAGAAATAGAATGTGCTTGTGCCTGTAGGTGCATGTTATTTCTTGTTCTGTGAAGAGACATGAGACAATCTGTCCTGAATTTTAGGCTAATGGTTCAAGCAGCGAGCTCCCTTATTTGTTAACATGTAAGCTAGTGCCAACTGTATGAGTTAATTAAATTAAAATTTGGATGTCCTTGGTGTCCAATCTGGGACCATAGAAATAGAATGTGTGTGTGCCTGTAGGTGCATGCTATTTCTTGCTCTGTGAAGAGACATGAGACAATCTGTCCCAAATTTTAGTTTAATGTTTACAGTATCCTATAATTCAGATGTCCTTGGTGCCCAATCTGGGGTCACAGAAATAGAATGTGCGTGTGCCTATAGGTGCATGCTATTTCTTGCTCTGTGAAGAGACATGAGACAATCTGTCCTGGATTATAGCTTACTATGTTCGTATAGTTCCATTAGTAAACGAAATATGTGTGAAACTTGTTGTTATAAAAACAGTCAGCTAAGGTAGTGGTTATGTGTGAAACTTGGTGTTATAAAACTTGTCAACTAAAGTAGTGGTTTAGTGCTCAATTCGAGAATCTGCGGTACTTGATCGAGGTAAGTCATCAGTATTTTATTACACTGTTTAATCCACTGGGCGGAATAGGCGCCGAACCAGTATTTTACTGCGCTATGTAGGATTTCATTTATATTATTGGGCATTCTACTCCACCGAGAGTGACGAGGCGAACGGAGTGAGCCGATGGAACGGAAGGTGGGGTAGAATGCCCAATAATATCCTACTGTGGTCGTGTATGCAAACAGTTAAGGATGAAGCTAATTAAAGCGTGTTAAAAATGACCCCTTTAAAGTTGAAACATTTTTTTTCGAAACAGGTTTTTTATATAGGTATATAATAGTACAAAATTCATGAAACCTTTTAAGTTTTCAAATTATGTTATTTAGGTCTGAAACATAACGTACCACAAATTTTGGATCGTTTATGCCTCGCTATTGTAATTTTGCAAAAACGTTCCAAATATATATGGAACATTTGTTACAAAATAAAATGGTTTAACATGGTTTTGCTAAAACGCTACAAGATTGTTGTGACGATTTAACAAAATAAATATACTGTTTCGTAAAACATTAAATGTTCCTGTCCTCATAGTACGTTCTAGTTAATTGGC
Source organism: Standfussiana lucernea (assembly GCA_964057025.1). Taxonomy (NCBI): domain Eukaryota; kingdom Metazoa; phylum Arthropoda; class Insecta; order Lepidoptera; family Noctuidae; genus Standfussiana; species Standfussiana lucernea. The sequence continues at coordinate 13,948,985 of OZ059792.1, read as the reverse complement.
ACAGGTTATTTTTGATAAAGGTTGTGGGTTGGAACGTAACACGGTGGGGCATTTATTCAGATTAGGCGGCCAAAATTATTTTCTTTGTTTTATGTATTCCAAATAGTTTATTATTATTTTATTTTAGTTATAAAAGCTTTTGGTGAACATTTATTCAAGTAAAACACAATTGTTGATTAGAAAATTAGGGTTTATTGAAATAAAAAAAATAAACAACTTTTTATTTTACGATGAGGAGTCCCACGTCTCTTCACCAGATTGTAATCCTTGCATTTCACTGTCAGACTCTTCTTCGGCCGTTTCCTCATCCGAGGAATTCTCTTCAGCCGTATGGGCCTCAGCAGATATAAGCATTTGTACTTCTTCACTATGTGGCGTAAACCTCTTTTTAGGTTTTGGTCTTATGCTAGATATCAAGGGATCTGAGCAGAGCAATAATCTATTCATTACATCTAAATTGCAATGCTCTCTAGAAAATTTTCTAGCGTAATCTTGCCGGTATAGTCGAAAATGCTTGTTACGCGCCTCTGCTGCTTCTTCTGACAGTAAACCAATAGGCAAAATTGCATTTTCCATTACAGTTGCGCCATGAATTAGTATTTTATGCATTGTGGGAGTCATGGGATGCCAGGGATATAAATCAGTGTACGTCTTCGCAGTCTCATACCCATATAGAGCAAACTTTTTTAAATCAACTTTGTGAGAGCTGGAAGTGACTTCCAAAATCACTTTCAAGCGTTTTATTAGATTTAAATCCACACCGGTGATTTCAGCAGCAATTTCTGGATTGGCAAAAAATCTTCTACTGGTATTGCCATGATTGGTATTGCCAAAACCAGCTTTCGGCACATCAACTAGTAGACCCATTTGCTCTCTAAATTTTGTTTGTATTTCTGCCTTTTTCTGTCTGACCAGGGCTTTGTCATTTTCGGACCTTAACTGCCATTTTTGTACAGGGATCTTGTATGCCAAATGAAGTATGCTTTCAAAAAACCGAATCCTAGCATGCAACACAGATAGGTCAAACTGTATTGCGTCGATATCGACAGTTTTCTTTATGTTAAGGTCGTTAGATTCTTTTGATGTAGCACCACAGATGTAGCATCTCATGGTTGAAGTCGCCGAAGTTGCAGCGTTACACACTTTAGCATCAACCATAGTCAGAGTCATAACGTGTTTTATACTTAATACAATTTCGCTTAGTACGAATTCACTGGGTTTCAAAGCATTTATAGCCTCTTCGACATTTGCGATTTCAGACTTAGTGACATCCACTGTTTCTTTAATAAATTGGATCCTTATTGGTCGACAGAAACGTGGCGAAGAAGGAGTTGGATTTTGCCAAACCACTTTTTTGTTTGACCCACATACTAGCTGTAGTGGAACAAAACAACTTTGGAAAATATTACTGTCACTCGCGTCTCTATCTTGCATTTTTTGTTTAAATTGTGATTGTTGAGATCAATCACATCCCCATTTTGAAATTAGGGTCAAAGATTGACACTCTTCTGGACTTAAGCATTTCAATACGTCCTCTAAATATGTTGCCAAGCGTTTAGCTGTATGGTCCATTAGATCCTGCAGGTTAATTTCAGCACATGTTTCAGTTATCCGATACGCATCTTTCGGCGGATAACAAGTCTGTTTAGCTTGCTGTAACAATTTGTAGCTCGGATAAAACTTCTTGTTGCTGTTTCTTATTATTTCATATTGTCGCCTTGAAAGATCAGCTTCCACAAACATTGAAAGGGAGGTTGTTGGATCTAGTTGTGATTGTTTTTCACACTGCTTGGTTATTTTGTATGCTTTTTGATATGCTTTAGCTGTCTGTGGAGAGTTGGTAATGTCTTTTAGAATATTGGATGCAATTCTCTCTCCCGAATGTTGAAGGCATGTCTGAGCAGCATGTATTAACAATTCTTTATCAACAGCACTGCGGACTTCCTGTGCTTTTCTGCGTTTACTCCTTTCACTTGATTCTAAAAATGACTTAGTTGGTCGACCAGAAGAACGCCGTTTAGCCCTCGGTATTTCGAATGTTCCTTGTAACCATTTATCATTCTTTTGAAGGAAAAGCTGTGATTTTTTATGAGCTTCCATCCACTTTTTCTTAAATTGAGACTTCAAATAAGAGAATTTATGCTTCACTTCCTTTTTTTGTTCTTCACAATACTCATCTTGTGATAAAACAAATCTCTCGAGATAATTCAACTTTTCGTCAAAATTGTGCAGGTTTTGTTTCTGCATTTTGTTAAAAAGGTATCTACGCGTTACTACTCGCATCCCTGAAGTACCTCCAGTTTCTAGAACAAAAGGAGAACTAGTTAAAAAAAAAATGTAAATTCGATGAATTTATACTATATCATTCATTGATGTCGAAAACCTTGTTTTCACGGGAGATCACGACCAATTTTATCGTTTTCAATTAGCTTAAATACCCGTTTTTATACTACAACTAACAAAACTGATGGGACAAACCCTGAAGTACAACAAAAACCATTTTAACTACAAAAAATGTGAATTTAATACAGGGTGGCGCAATAGAACATGCATTTATTAAGTATAGGCTAAAATAATTAATACGGAAGGTATAGTTGAAATAAAAGACAGGATGATTAGGTAATTAAATGGAGTTTACTTTTTAAAAATAACATCATCTAAATGACGGCCCTCTTGAAAACGACACTCCTCTAAACGCGAACGCAGACTTGTGAAAACTCTTGTCAATAAGTCTGTTGTGATTGCTGCCATTTCCCCGCGGATATTTTCCTTTAGCTGATTGACGTTCCTCGGATTGTTCATGTAGACTTTGTGTTTGAGGTATCCCCATAAAAAAAAGTCAGGGGGCGTTAAGTCAGGGCTACGTGGCACATAGGGGTATTTTGCTGATCTAGCCGGTCAAAATTATTTATTTAGTTTTTTTACTCCAGGGAGTTGCCAGTAATCAGTGGGTCAGAACTGAGTAATAATCTATTTAAAATCTCTGTGTTACAGTTGACCCTTGAAAATTTTCTTGCGAAATTTTGCCTGTATAGCCGAAAATGTTTATTCCGTGCCTCAGCGGCTTCTTCCGAGAGCAACCCAATTGGCAACAATGCCTTATCTATGACAGTAGCACCATGCACTAAGATTTTGTGCATCGTAGGTGTCATAGGATGCCACGGATACAAACTTATATAAAGTTTTGCAGTTTTTATGCAATAATCTGCAAACTTGTCTAAATGTACTTTGTGACCACTTGATATGACTTCAAGGATGACTTTGAGCCGGTAAATGAAATTATAATCAACTCCAGTTATTTCCGCAGCTAATTCAGGATTGGAAAAAAATCTTCTACTTGTGTTACCAATCATTGGTATTTCCAAACCCAGCTTTCGGTACATCCACTATTAGACCAGTATCACGTCTAAATTTCTCTTGAATGGTTTTTTCCTCTCTTTAACAATAGCTTTATCACCGTCAGATCTTAACTGCCACTTTTTTACAGTGAGTTTGTATGAGAGATGCAATATGCTCTCAAACAGACGAATTCTGGCGTGCAAAGTGGATAATCCGAATGAAAGTGCGTCTGCATCAACATCTCTTTTGATGGTTAAATCGTTGAATTCTTTCGATGTTGCTCCACAAATGTAGCACCTCATTGTTGATGTGGTCTGTGTGGCGGCATTACATACTTTTGCGTCTACCATTGTAAGCATCATAGTATGTTTTACAGAATATGACCTTTCCTCCAGTAAAAATTTTATTTTTATTAGGGCGTTAATAGCATTTTCCACATACACCTTTAATTCATCTTCAGAATAGTTTTCGCTGGACAAAATCCAATGTTCCAAATAATTTAATTTTTCTTCAAAATTAGGCATATTTTGTTTTTTCATTTTATCAAAAAGTGGTCTACGGGTCACAACTCTAACACCTGAGTGACCAGGCGAGCCTGAAACCAAGTTAACATAGTATAAATTCCAAATAAAAAAATTATATTTTTTTCACTGTGTTGGTCTGTGACCTCATGCAAAAAAGGGGGCGGCTATGGGCGGCTAATTAGGTCATAATAATTTAATATAAACTATAACCTGTCGTTTCCAATTAACATATTAACCGGGACGAAACCGGAAATACAACAAAACCCCTTTTCAAACTTAAAATTGGGTTGGAAATTTAAAAATTTTAAACTATTCTTTCAAACGTCAAATAACAATATCCTATCAAAAAAAAATATAGCATCATTCAATGATAATATGCGTACTTACCTCCTTGATCCATATCCATAACAAAATTATGAAAGAAATCAGTAGTCACGAAAATATTTAACTTTTTATCAGATACTATCACACTTAGGAAACGCGTAAGATACGTGCATTTCAAGCGACGACTAACTTCCCATAAAACAAACGCGCGGGAGCGTCCGATAAGAGACCGGGACGGGTTGTCTATTGTTCTCTAGCCATTCGAGAACTACAAGAACCAGTTTTTTTTACCTGCGGCAACTTCTTATAAACTGATTTATGACCGGCTAGATCAGCAAAATACCCCTATGTGCGTGGGGGCCAAGAGATCACCCTTTTGGAAATTAGTCTTGCAGGAAACATTTGTCTCACAACCGCCATAGAGTCATTTGATGTGTGACAGGTCGCTCCGTCTTGTTGAAACCAAGTCCTCGTATTCGCTATTCTTAATCTCGCAAGTTCTGGAGTCAAAAATCCCTCTAACATCGCAACATAGCGGTCGGTGTTAACGGTGATGTTTCGTCCTCGTGAATCTTCAAAGAAGTAAGGGCCAATAATTCCTTTGCTTGAGATTGCTGCCCATACCGTTACTTTCGGACTGTGCAGTGGTTTTTGATGTTTCAATTTAGGATTCTCGTCGCTCCAATAACGACAATTTTGTCGGTTAACAAAACCATTTAAATGGAAATGGGCCTCATCAGAAAAAAGGATGTTGTCAAAAGTGGAAAATCGTCTAAGCATTTCTTCAGAAAATGCCAACCTTGCTCTGAAGTCAGTCTCTTTCAACTCCTGTGTTAACTGGAGCTTATAAGGTTGCAGTTTAAGATCCGACTTTAAAATTCGCTGTAAACTTCGTCGTGACAAGTGTAAAGCCGCCGATCGCTTCCGAGTAGACACTTGCGGATTTTCTCGTACTGACTCCTTCACCCTCTCAATATTGTCTGTGGTCCTAGACGTTCTCGGACGACCTTTTGCTGGGGGTTTAAACGTGGAACCGGTCTCTTCAAAACGCTTTACCCATATTTTAATTAAAATTGCACTCGGAGCTTTATTAATGTGTTTTAATCCATATTCAGAACATTACAGTCGCTTTGTAGAGATGTATGAATGACCGTTCTCGTAAAACGTGCGAACACCAAAAGCGCGATGCTTCCCGTCGTCCAAGTGATTCATGACTACTAAAACTCCACGAGTGTCACTATCCAACCACGCTAGGCTCTCCCCGCCCGCGCGCCACTTACCCCGCCAAAAAAGATGACGCAATATGCACGTTCTATTGCGCCACCCTGTACAACAATCACGAGCATGATTTTGTAATCTGCCTGTACGCAATATTTTTTTTACCATTGGCATAAAATGTATTAATATCTATGTACTCTTACCTGTTATACTTGAATCCATCACAATTTTCTTCACAAAACACTTCAAAATAAAAATAAAACACTTTTAAAATGATAGTTTTGCACGAAATGTCTAAAAGCAATACGAACACTTAGAGCGACGATTAAGTTTAGACTGACACACGCTGGCGCGCGCTCCGAGTGGGGAAGCGGGTTGGGTCCCCCATTGTTCTACGGTTATTTACCAGTCGCAGGTAGTCATTTTTTTTTACCTGAGACAAGTTTTAGGAATTGGATTTTTGGCCGCCTAATTCGTAGAATTATTATTTTCTGATATAAGACTTAAGACTTGAAACCTTTTTACCACGTTTGTCTATTGAAGAATCAGTAAAAGTTGTATGTCATTATTGTGTCCTGTCATTATTTTTCAAATATCCTAAAGTAGTAAGGAAAAATATTTTGCATACATCTTTTCTAGTGCCATCTTGTTTTTTCAATACAAAATTTCTTCTTGGATTCCTTTTGGGTTCGCTCGTAATTTTTCTTTTTGGCACTGCTACATAGGTGTGTGCTTCAATAAATGCATGTTGCTCCTGTCATGGCATATCCCAGTATGATTTATTAATAGCCTCTCTATCCTCTTGGTTCAGTAGGGTCATACATTTCTTTAGACACTTTTCATTGCACCCAGGTTTGACACTATGTTCGCTCTTTTTTTTATTTTTGGCATCCAATCTCCGCTGTTGTAACGGGGTGTTATGTTTCCTTCTTTTGCGTGGTAGTTGTAGTATATCTGACAATGTGGAGCAATAATTGCCATCAACGGATTTACAGCGCTTGCGGAGGCATAGTCGCCCGGGCGCAGTTTCCTTACAAGTAGCACCAATAGAGTTTCTACGCCTTCGCTTCAAATAAAAAAAAATCCTAACTCCGTCATGCACAGGCAATATGGAACAGTAATTACCATCATCGGTAGAGCTATGTTTGCAGTGAACTGAATGATTGGGCGTAGTTTTCTCACAACAGGTAGCATCAGTTAACTCACGACGTCTTTGGTCCGAAATTTGAATTTTGCTTTTTGTTAAAGTCTTTGTGACCTCATCATCATTGGTTTTCAGTATTTTCTTCTTTATTTTTCTTTTACTTTCAGATACATCAAACATGTGGCTTCTGAGGAATCAGATGGACAGTAATCTTTGTCAATGACGGAGTCGTCTGAATCAAAACCAAGAGGACTATTTTCACATGTTCCTTGCGTACTTAATGGGATTTCTTCATCAAGCGGAGAAAAATCATTTGATGACATTAATTCATTGCATATTAAATCTATTTCGGTAGGATCTAATATATTTATAGTAATTTGATGGGGTGAAATTTCGAATTCGTTGAATAGAGACTGTATTTAAACTCAAAAAATGATGTGAATTATACGTAGCTTGCGTCTCGCAAAATTTGTCAAAAACGCTACCGGTCATAGAATAGGGCTCCGCGTATATTCTGTTAATAAACTGAGTCAGACCAGGGCCAGGTTTTGTTTTAGGTTCGGTTTGGTTTGGCTTTTTCTTATCCTGAGCAGGGTCAGGTTTTCTTGTAGGTTTGGTTTGGTTTTTCCTTATCCTTAACCATATCTAAAATAGTTTTGGCTCTGCTCCCAGAGTTTCTGTCAAAGGAAAATAAAATGCTGAGTGTGGGTACCTAGGTAAATTTTACTAGTTTTTAACCAACTATCTCATGAACATATCGTAACAAAATCATGCCCGACAATATTGATCATCAGAACATATAATGCGATAAAATTGAGTGCTTACGTATAGGAAAAGTATATTATATGTTAGTTCAAATATTCAGATATCTACATACTAAGTTTCATCGCAATCGATTTTTAAGTTATTGCGTGAAACAAAACAAACTTTATCATAAACAATATAAGTAAGATTTACTAGCAAGCAAACTATTTTGAATGTTTATTTCAATAAAAGTGCAAATGTAAAGTAGGTACCTATTCATAATAAACTCAAAATTATTCTTAACTAGAGTAAATAAAAACTGACTTACCTAAATTGATGGTTCGCCATATCGCGATCGTTGCAAAATTGGCGGAAACAAACCCGGAGCGACACACGTCCTCACCCAAAAGCTCCTGGCGATGCACTAGTTTCACCCCCGACCCCTCTGATTTCGGTATAGGATCGTTACGTAGCCGGTGTCCCCCGCCCCGCGCGAGATCAGTTAACGGCTTTGCAGTGTATTAATGTGAGATAACGTCGTTTTAGTCTAATAATGACGGACAATATATTTTTGTTTAGTTTTGAAAATGCCGCTACGGGCTTGTAACATATGTTAAGTCAAAATATAAGTATGCCAAATATGAAGCAATAATGCCGTTAAACATCGTTAGTCAAGTTTAAGTCTAACATTTTCAATTAACGACGTTATAGTTAAAGCGAACTCCTTTATTAAAAAAAAAAGAAAACCAATAAAACAGTTAAAGTACCTTAACCGCTTTGTAGTGTACATAAAAACTTTTTTGCAAAAAAAAACCGACTTCCAAAAAAAACACTAAAAAAGTGGAAAATAACTTTACTTTCGGAAGTCGGTGACTATTGTTTGTTTCATTGACTTTTTTGCCACCGACTTCCGAAAGTAAAGTTATTTTCCACTTTTTTAGTGTTTTTTTGGAAGTCGGTTTTTTTTGCAAAAAAGTTTTTATTTTACCCTTTTTAGTTATCGTATCACACACATTTGTGTGTTCAAAGAAATTGCGAAATTGATACTTGACAAGGATTTCCTTGTCAAGTATCAATTTCGCAATTTCTTTTACTTGGATGACATTTTTTCCAGTTGTTTTGATTTCAAAACCAAACTGCTGAACCGATTTTGATGAAATTTCTATGGAACCAATCGAAAAGTAGATCCATTCAGATAAAAGAAGAATTTTTCAAATCGGTTCAGAAATGACGGAGATATGAGGTAACAAACACAAAAAAAAAAAAAACATACAACCGAATTGAGAACCTCCTCCTTTTTTCGAAGTTGGTTAAAAAGACTGCTAACGGCAGTCTAGACAAGTAACCATATGGATTTTTTGTGATAAAATATGAGTTAATGAACCTTAGCGGCTTTATAGACTCACAAAGTTACTTAATGTTATTTTTGCTTATTTCACACGTAAGAAATATGTACTTGTCGCATCATGGGTGGCCGAGATACGAAGCATCGGGTCCTCTTCACGATCCGACATAGTTTTTCGTGGATGTGGGCACTGCCGTGGGTACTAGAACGAAAGATAATTTAAAATCAAACTAACTTTGTTACAATGTAACGGTTTTAAAAGAAACAAACACGTGCTTTGGAACTGAGCGTCTGCCAAGACTGTCGGAGTTCAACTGTCGCAAAACTCCGTCCCTTCACTAGTCTTCACGGCATCCCCTCTACCGACGATCGTGTCCAAGCGGTAGGGCGCGCTTGCGTTTCAACCGGTAACGATATTACTAGTTCACAAAACTAGTTGTTAGATGGCGCTGTCTGTTGCACCATGGCGCCATCAATCCACGACACAGCCATCCCTGACTAGCACCCGTCCTCGGGTGTAGTACCTGTGGACAAAATGAGCTCAGAGAGTAAACTAGCTCGGCTATCCTGAAAAATTATAAAAATGCTTTATTAAAATATTAAATACAACAGAAATAAAATAGGATAATCAACTATCTTATAAACTATACTATAAAAAGATGGTGGAACAAGTATTATTAATTAATCAGCCAAATCTAAATTAAGACAGTCTTATAATTGAGAATCATTGCTTTGAAGTTTGCGTCATATAGGTAAGGTAACATACAGTGACTGGCACGAATCTTGGGCGACTTGCGCAGCTTCTTGGAATTTAGCCCTCTAATTCAGGAACAGAAAAACATCCTTTCTTTTCAAAGGGCATCAACCAAAATGGGCTAACCGTGAACAACCGTATTGGGAAAGAAGGAATTCATAAATAATTTAGTAATAATATTTACTGAACATTGGTCCCTATTCGGGAGTGTCAATATAAATAATATTAAAAACGGATAAAAAAGATTTTTAATTGATTTGTATTTATATGGTGACAGTGGCGTGCGGGGTGCGTTGAGTTAGGGTTGCCTAAAGAATAAAAACACAGAAAAAATAATATCGATATTTTTGATGTTTCGATTCGAGAGCTTCGAAACATTCAAATGTTTTCCTGGAAGACCAAGCTTTGCTCTGGCCGTTGGAGGGTTCATCACCAGCATCACCATCATCATCTTAACCTAACATGAATAAAAAGATATACTTTATGTAGAACAACATTTTTTTTGAGGTGGTAAAATCATCCATTTATTTCTCCCGCTCTATGGCGGAGCGGAAGGGCGTGTCAGACTTTTACTGACTAACACTGTTCAAAGAGGAGACTTACCGCCATGATTATAGCGTGCCCACGTAGAACAAACGTTGAAAGTCGTTTAGCCTATATCGGGGAAAAATAGTAAGAATCATTCGTAATTGGTAATTCGTCTTCGTTCGTTTGGGTTTTGTTCGTCGTGGTAGCGGGTATTATTAACACGTGCTTTTCTTGAAGATTCTTGTTGTAATGCGGCGTGGTCCATAACCAAAAGAATTACGCAAAACAAAACAGCACAACACGATGGAATCGATTTCAAATCGAGTGTTCGACTGACAGTGCAGAGAACTGGCAACACTGACCCAGACCCGAATGTCAAATTGTCATTCGCTTATCGCTTTGCGTTTGCTCTCTTTTTCGTATCGTATTGTGAATATTATTTCGACTTTAGCTAGTTTTGACGACTTGTGCTGTTTAAAATGGATTCTGATGATTTTCTAAACGACCACCCCGGCTCACTCTCAGACTCAGTACCCGCTTCAAACGTTAACCCTAGCATTTCTCCGCATAATGAACCCGCTTTACATGAAGACTTGCGCGTGAACATGGACTTATTTATATTATTTAACCAATTTGATACAAAACTTCGTATATATATGTTTTCTTTCTACTGTGAGCCACTCAATAAAATCAATAATAGTGCAATATATTTATGTTCATGTTCAAGCCCAATCGCCATACAAAGTGGTTGATGTCCTTTGGGGACATCTATCTTGCAAATAATATCATCCCAACTATAGAGTTGTTCGTCCTTAATAACTGGCCAACGCCAGAATAATTTGCTTTTCATACAGCTCACAAGGGCTCCCTCTTCGCTTACGAGTGCAGTTATCTTGCCAGGATATTTTTGTGAGTTCCATTTAACCAGAACATGGTCTCCTTTCAAAAATTTGGACCTAATCTTGTCCTGGATATCTGTAGCAGTCAATGGGTTCTTCGATAACTCTCGGACTTGACGGGCAGGACAGTCTTGCTCAAGGCATTGTTCAATCTGAATAGTAGGTGAGCCTCGGCCTTCTGCAGCATCGCTCAGCATGGTCAATTCTTGAAACTGAATAGCAGGTGATTTTCACAAGTTTACTGAACGAATAACACTCGTGGTAACAGCATTTTGTGAAGACGACAATTCTTCATCAACATCCATCAGTATATTCGCAAGTGACAAGTCATCTTCTTCGTCGTCCCATGGCATTACGTGATCTTCGGTGGAAGATGCAAGACTTATTCTCGAATCACTACAACTTGTTGAGGAATTTGAGCGCTGTCGTAATCGTCTATTTTTTTTTATTTTAGGTTGTTGCTGACCGGATGGGCCTGCTTCTGCAAGATCACCAGCTGAGATTGACTTTCCGGGTGCAACATTCAGTTTCTTCTTTTTGACAATTTTCTTCTCCGGACATACACACATCAACACGGTCTAGGGATATTTTTAAAAAAGCGAATTACTATCAATGTGTTAATTATTTATATGACATGTATATATTTAAAAGATACGTTATTTAATATTCTACCATTTTTTAATAATGGTTAAGGTACTTAGATTAAAATTTCAGGATTTTATGGAAAAAAAATGAAGCATAGACGGAAATCGTATATGAATGAACTTTTAATTTGTGAGTAAAAACTGAAAAAAATAGAAAAATCATTTAATTTGTGTTTATAAACTTGAAGTTAGTAGTCTGAGAAAGCGCCCATGATGTTCATAACACATCGGCAACGATTCGGCATGCTCAGAACAAGGTTGTCAATGTCTTGCTGCGGAATATTGTCCCATGTCCTTCTGAGGTGCGCAAAAAGTTGATCTTCTGTAGCCAGATTTTCAGGAACTTCCTTCAGAGCTCTTCTTTGCAGCATATCCCACGCATGCTCAATGGGATTTAGATCTGGCGATTGAGCAGGCCAGTCTAAGGCCCTAACATTATGTGTATGTAACCAAGCTGCTACCGTTCTCGCCGTGTGTGCCCGGGCATTGTCGTGCATGAGCAGGAAATCTTGCCCCATTTGTGTTCTGTGGGGCAAGATTACGGGCCCCAGCACCTGTTGGACGTATCGTTCTGCCGTCATATTGCCCCGCACCCAAACGAGATCCGTCCGTCCTCCAAGACGAATTCCTGCCCAAACCATAATTGTTCCTCCTTGATATGGGTGAACTTCCTGAGGGTTCTGGAGACGGCTCCATCGTCCAGGAACTCGCCAAACACGCGTCCTTCGTGAATCTGGATGGAAGCCGAACCTGGATTCATCCGTGAACAGCACATTGGACCATTGCTCACGGCCCCAGTCCACGTGGTTCCGAACCCATTCTAATCGTCGTCCACGATTGCCTCTCCGTAAAGGTGGGACCCGGAGTGGTCTACGAGAGCGTAGATTGCTTTCATGCAGTCGCCTTCTTACAGTTTGGTCACTCACAAGCACTTGGTGTTCCACTCGCAGCCTTTGGACCAATCGAGTCGCCGTTGCATTTGGTTGTGCTGGCGCAGTAATTTGCAAAAATCGGTCTTGTCTGGGGGTAGTGATGCGACTTGGCCCCCGGTGCCTCTCCGCTACTTCACCTGTGGCACGATAGCGTGTCCACAATCTTGAAATTACATTTTGATGGGTCCCTATGGCCTCAGCAACATTACGCTGAACAGATCCAGCTTCCAGCATTCCCACAGCTCGTAACATCTCCGCCCTCGTCAAATGTCGGCGTTGCATGGCTACAATACCTCAATTTTAACTTTATCTTTCGTTTAAAAATGAAAAAAAAACTGTAACTAAACGTAATTCGTATTGTTTTCTAAATTTCGCACAAATGAAAATTCCCTCTCCTATACATCAAGACATTTTTATGCCACCGAAAAAAAAGAATTTTCAAAAATTTAAATTTGGAATTAGTCTGAGATAAATTACAAACAAATCGGTGTATAAAAGATTCCAATGCGGCCAGTACTTTTCGAGTTATTTAATTGAGTATGAAATATCCCTAGACCGTGTTGATGTGTGTATATCAGCCCGATGTTGTATTAGCTTTTGCATAAATGAATCAGCGATGAGTTGTTCATGAACAATCCGATCCTGCCTTAGTAGGATCGGAGGTTTGGCTCAGAGGCTGCTCTTTGTCTACAGGATATATCCCAGTCTTCTTAAAACCAGAAATCAAATTTTCTTTGGTGTTGATCATTGAATCCAGAGCTTTTTTCAATAGACGAGGAAATTGTTCTTTTGGTGTTGTTGGCAGTGTCCTTCCCGACTGACTGTTTTTCCAGTCCAGCAGTACTTTTCGCCACTTTAACTTTAATGGCTGGAAGTAATATACCACTACCTACATTTTGTACTCGATTGTTCGAACGACAAATAATTTACTACTTAAGTTTTTATGCTAAGTTTCTCATATATAAGTGAACTATGTATGTTCTTTTTGAGAAATAAATTTCTTTAAACGATAATCACGGAGTGTTAGGGTAGAGAGTAGGTATAGTAATAAGTATAGTGCTCTAGATTTAAATAGAGAAATTAACTCAGCCTCTAGTGGTAGGTTAGATAGTCCACAGAATAGGATGGCAGATTTAGATGGCATTTTTAAGGCCCTTCGTTTGGCGCCCGAGTTTGATGGTAACGTTAACGTATGAACTAGGTTCATACAGTAATGTGACGAGCTGGTAGACAAATTCGTTAAGAAACCAAGCCCGCCTAATAGACTTTCGGAAATTGTTCTTATTAACGGCATATTAAACAAAATAACTGGTCCCGCAGCCCGATTGATCAATTCGAACGGCATCCCATCAGATTGGACGGGTATTCGCAAATCTCTCGTAAATAATTTCTCAGATCAGCGAGATGAGACGGCATTATATAACGACTTAGCGGTTACTGTCACAAGGGCCCGATAGCCCCCAAGAGTTTTATGAGAAGTGCCAGAACCTGTTCAGCACGTTAATGACTTATGTATGTCTCTCTGCGAAAAGGGACCTATATAAAAAATTTACCTTGCAGGCATTTGTACGTGGGCTCAAGGACCCACTAGGTTCGCGGATTAGGTGTATGCGACCCGAAAGCATTGAAAAGGCCTTAGAGTTTGTTCATGAGGAACAAAACGTAGTGTACTTGCAGCAGCGTAGTAGCCAAGTTTCGGGAAAAAAAAACGACACCCCCAAGTCGTGCCACCTAGACCTTTGCCTTTACCATCGGGTTATAACATGCCACAGCTTAGACCATTCCTCTTTAATATGCCTGGACCCTCTAGGACTCCATTCGGCCAACCAATAATGCCACAAGCACCCGTACTATGGCGACCTAATTTAAATAATCAAAATCAGGCCGGAACATCACCCACACAACAAATGTTTCGTGCTCCTCCTCCAAATTATAACCAAAATAGTGCATTCAAATTTATACCGCGTAATACCGTACCGCAACCGCAAGGTAACTTTAAACAGCCTAGACCTATTAGTGGCGTCAGCCATTTTGTGCCTAGACTTTTACCACCCAGTAACGCAACTAAAGGACATGACTAGACTAAGTCTGGTAATTACCCGGCTAATCATAATTTCGGAAGTAAGGAAATGAATTTCAATGATTGTTATACTTATTACGGTTACGAAGATTATGATACCGATAGCTATATGTTTTACAAACCTAACGAGTACTATGAAGGATACTATTACACCGATTATGATCAGGTGTGTCACCCACAGCGTGAGATAAGTAACGATACGGTAAAAGACGAGCCAGCTCAATCAGCTACTTTAAAGGAGGATTTTCAGAACCCTCAAAAATTAGACAAACCAAAATATAGGTCAACCTTCAAACACAACGTCAGCTTCCCTACTTGCAAATTCAAGATCCTCCTCTAAAACTTCTAATGGATACGGGCGCTAACCAATCTTTTATTAACCCTAATGCGGTCGATGCTTATTTTAATAACGTACAGTGGAACAATGACCCCTTCGAAGTTTGTAATGTGCACGCCGTGACACGTAGCAATTATTCGATAACCTTGGTTCTCTGAATTGAATGATAAGGATTGCATTACACTTTTTGTATATAACTTTCACGACTATTTCGACGGGTTGATAGGGTCGGATTTATTAGACAAGTGGGAAGCCGCCATTGACTTTAAGACGAAATCATTAGTAACGAAAAATGCGAGAAATCCTATACAGGTTTATGATTCATGGAACGCTAACCCATTCGAAATTATCAAAATTACCAATTAATATCCAAAACGGAGAAATAATCATTCCGGAACAGATTATATCTAACTGTCATATCAGCGAGTGTTTAACCATTGCAAAAAACCAGATATATTAGAAATTCATAATCCAAATCGTAGCGACGTTATATTCTCCATGGACCGCCCGGTGTGTGCGCAGCTTTATAATACTAAGTGCACGCGCACCGAGCAAGCGCCTCAACGCGTAAAGGAAGTGCTATCGCGGTTATGTACGGATCATTTGAATGATGAGGAATGCGTTAACTTAGAATTGTTATGCGCGCGCTACGCAGACGTTTTTTATTTAGAAGGGGAGAAATTGACTTTTACCAACAAAATAAAACACTCAATTAAAACTAGTGACGAAATTCCTATATATACCAAAAGCTATAGGTATCCTTTTGCGCATAGATGTTAGACCAACAAATCATTCAACCGTCAGAATCTGCATGGAGTTTTCCTATATGGGTAGTCCCTAAAAAGGCGGACGTTTCAGGTAAGACCAAATGGCGATTAGTAGTGGATTTTCGGAAGTTAAACGAGAAAACCCTGGATGATAAAAACCCCATACCAAATATTGCAGATATTTTGGATAAATTAGGCAACTGTAATTATTTTACGACTTTAGATTTAGCCAGGGGCTTTTATCAGGTAGAAATGAGCCCTGCAGACATTCCCAAAACAGCATTCACAGTAGAGCATGGCCATTTTCAGTTTTTGAGACTGCCCATGGGTTTGAAAAATAGAACACTTCTAGAACACTTACGTATTTTAAAATTTGAGCACAGTGGTGATTCCGCTATGGACTTAATGCCATATGCAATTCTAGGTTACAACAGTTCCATTCACAGTTTTACCAAATGCAGACCTTTAGATATAATTACTGGCCATTTAGACCCCCGTGATCCATTAGATATTAACCTGTCAGAAAATATACTACAGTCATATACACAAGCACATCGAACTAAAATGCAAAGAGTTTTCGAGAAGATTAATGGTTCATCACTACACGATCGCACCCGGATTATCGAAAATATTAACAATTATAGGGAACCCGAACAGGAATATCTTGCAGATCAGCAGATTTTTGTACAGAACCCAATAGCCAGCCGCCAAAAACTGGCCCCTCGATTTACACGCGACACTGTTTTACGGCCGTTTTCAATAACCTATCTCCCGTTACGGATAGATCGCTATCCCCGGTAGCAAGATCTTATCTATCCATAGTTTGCGTTTCACAATCAAGGATAAGTGCTATCTATCTGTTGTGAACGACGGATAGCTTCTTCCCTCTTGAAACGTTTAGTTATTTGCTACATAAATGTTTAATGATAAAAACAAATATTAATTATTTATTTACGTTTAATTAAAGTACTTATCATGTATATTTTTTCTGAGGTTTTAAGGAGAATCACCATTAAATTGATTTTTTTCATTGGGTTTACCAAATTCAATCACGAAATAAAACGTTTTGACAGTTTTGACATATCGATACAGCGACGCCACCCACGCTTCGCTTTGCCGCGTCTCGATTGTTTGTTTAATATGTTGTGCGTAAATATTGAATGTCTTTGTGTTGTGTTATCAATTTATCATAAAACTGAATTAAAATGAATGCTGTAAGTATCTACATTGACGATATTTTTTAGATTCCATAATGCCTTCAAGCTTTTAAAGATTTCCATTTTTACAGTCAACTAAAGCGGCAACAATGACCAAGGATGAAGCGATGCTCCTAGTACAACTTGTGGCGGGAAGTGCAGTTATTAATAATAAAGCAACGAATGCCAGTAATAACAAAGTTAAGGATCAGGCTTGGCAAACCTTGTCAGTCAATTTCAATTCAAGTATATCAAGTTCCCGACGAACCCCAGCGCAGCTTCGTTTAAAATGGGAAAATTTGAAGGCCGCTCGCAAACGCTGCGCAGACATGAGAATCAGCCATAATAAGGTTAGTTACTGATTGTTTGTGGTTAATACACTCACAGGCACAATTAACCGCCCACCTTGTATTTCTTTCAATTTGCAGAAATCTTCAAATTTATACCACATTTTATGAGTGGTACGTTGAAAGCTACCTTTAAGGTAAAAAAAAAACAAAAGTCTTGAAAACAAAAGTCGTCTGTAGCGTCACATGTATATGTAACTATGTTGTGTAATTGTGTTGTATTAGATTAATGAAGTTATTAATATTTTCGTCAGATTAAATCTGTCACCAGTTGTCCGTTACTTTAAATCTTTATATTTACTTGTGTTATAAACCAACGGACAACTGATTTTATTACTAGTACATAAAGCCCTAGCGGGCGAGCGAGTAACTGGCAAACCGGTCGAGCCGGTCGGCGGCCGCGCAGCTGGCGGGACCCCTCCCGACTCCCCGCGCCTCTCCGGCCGGCAGTCCGTGAACCGCTACTGAGCTGATCGCACGCTGTCTATGCTTTCGCCGACTAAACCTAAAATACCTCGCGCGCTAGTGGCTTCTGCTTTCGGCATCTCCGCTTATCCTCTGTGCTTGTTCTCTCAATACTGTATTTCTTCCTCTACTGACTTTCTCCTCTTACTTAACTAAATTGTGTCCGTGAATCTGTGTTTTATTGTCTATACCTGTGAGTACCACTCATCTCTTCATTGGCGGGACACATCTCTTCATTGGTGACCCCGTAAGAACACCATGAGTCAGCAACGAGGAAACGACGCAAAAAGCGCAAGTCATGATGAAGGCTCGGGATGCGATGTATATCGTGTCGGTGTGAGGGTACCCCCATTTTACCCTGAGAAACCGGCGTTATGGTTCGCACAGCTGGAGAGCCAGTTTGCGCTGGCGAACATCACGGCTGACGCCACAAAATATCACCACGTCATGGGGGGCCTAGACCCTATATACGCAGCCCACGTCGAGGACATTATCGAGGCTCCTGCAGCCTCGGACAAGTACGAGCGGCTGAAGACGGAACTGGTGAGGAGGTTGTCCGCGTCCAAGGAGAAGAAGGTGCAGCAGCTCTTGACGCACGAGGAGCTTGGTGACCGCAAGCCCTCGCAGTTCTTGCGACATCTGCGCCACCTGGCGGGACCGAGCGTGCCAGAGGACTTTTTACGCACGATCTGGACCAGCCGCCTGCCAAACAGTACGCAGACCATCATCGCATCACAGGCCAAGGCGAGCCTCGAGGAAGTAGCCGAGCTGGCTGACCGCATACTCGATCTGGTGCCAGTCAGCCCGCAAGTAGCAGCGACATCATCACCATCGGCGATACCAGGAAGCAGCGTGGAACAGATGAGCAACCAAATCTCCGAACTCACGCGACAGGTGCAAGCTCTGACCTCGCAAGTCGACAGACTGTCCCGGTCAAGACAAAGGTCTAGCAGGAGTAGCAGTCGGGGGCGATCCCCCTCCAGAAGATCGAACTCAAATTACAGGAAGTGGCCAACCTGTTGGTACCATCATAAGTTCGGTGATAAGGCAACCAGGTGCGTAAAACCCTGTGACTACGCGGGAAAAGCCACGGGCAGTCGGTAATGGCGACCGGCGACTGTCACAGCACTGGTCGCTTATTCGTGACGGACCACCACACGAAGATACAGTTCCTCGTCGACACCGGTAGTGACGTCTGTGTTTTCCCAAGGTCGGTTGTGAAAGAACGCCGTACAAAAACAAACTTTGAACTGTGTGCGGCTAACGGCAGTGCGATAAATACTTACGGTTACGTGCACCTAAAATTAAGTATTGGCTTACGCCGTGACTTTGCCTGGCGTTTTATAGTGGCAGATGTAACCAAGCCAATTATAGGGGTAGATTTTTTGTCATATTATAATTTAATTGTAGATATAAGAATGCAGCGACTAATTGACGCTAACACTACGTTGGCGACCCCTGCTTTGCCTGCCCGTCCCTCTGATGTTGTTTCTTCGGTGAAGGTAAGAATTGGTGACACTACATATCACGACATACTCCGGGAGTTTCCTGACATAACCCGGCCGTCGGGTATACACCGTGCACCTACACACAACACCTTACACTACATACGCACAACACCTGGACCACCTGTATCGGGTACACCGCGGCGGACAAATTAAAAATCGCTAAAGAGGAGTTTGAATCTATGCTAGCGAATGGCACAGCCAGACCCTCTGACTCACCTTGGGCTTCACCCTTACACCTGGCACCTAAAAAGGATAATGGGTGGCGGCCATGCGGGGATTACAGGATGCTTAACGCGCGTACAGTACCTGATAGGTACCCTATTCGCCACATCCATGACTTCGCCCACAACCTTTCTGGATGCCAGGTGTTCTCAACAGTAGACCTGGTCAAGGCTTATAACCAGATACGCGTTAACCCTGAAGATATTCCGAAGACAGCCATCACCACACCGTTCGGGCTTTACGAGTTCCTGTATATGACGTTCGGGCTTCGCAACGCAGGCCAAACTTTCCAGCGTTTCGTTGACGAAATGCTGCGAGGCCTGGACTTCTGCTTTGGGTACCTTGATGACTTTTTAGTCTACTCAAAGGACCAAGAAGAACACAAAGACCACCTACGACAGCTGTTCTCCAGACTGCAAGCTTACGGAATGGTGATAAACACATCCAAATGCGTATTCGGAGCCTCACAGGTAACATTTTTAGGCTACCAAATCGCCTCAGGTGGCACCAAGCCGTTACCGGAAAAGGTCGAGGCCATCAACAGCTTCCCAACGCCGAAGACAGTAAAAGAGTTGCGAAGATTTTTGGGGATGGTAAATTTTTATAGACGGTTCATCCCAGAGGCGGCTCAACACCAGGCACCGCTGAACAAACTACTGGAAGGATCGGTGAAAGGCTCACACCCGGTATGCTTCACATCAGAAGAGGACGAAGCATTTACAGCATGCAAAAGGGGTCTCTGCCAAGCAGCAATGCTAGCACACCCTGATTGCGGAGCTAAACTGGCCATAGTGACAGACGCGTCCGACACCGCCATGGGAGCAGTCCTGCAGCAGTTAAAAGATGAGGAATGGCAACCCTTAGCTTTCTTCTCTCGTAAGCTAACCTCTAGCCAGCGAAAGTATTCCCCTTATGACCGCGAACTACTCGCGATTTATGAAGCCATCAAATATTTCAGACATATGGTCGAGGCCAGAGAGTTTATGATCTATACAGATCATAAGCCTATCTGTTACGCGTTTCATACACGTAAGGAGAATTGCTCACCAAGACAGTTCAGACATCTGGATTTTATCTCGCAGTTTACCACAGATATCAGGCACATTTCAGGCAAGGACAACGTAGTCGCTGATAGTCTGTCAAGAGTGGATGCAATCACCCAGCCTATAGACTTGAGAGAGCTGGCTAAGTACCAAGCTTCAGATCCTGAACTCAAACAGCTACTCGACGGGGAGTCGTCATTACGCCTGAAGAAGATCACGCTGCCGGGAACACTGTCTGAACTGTACTGCGATGAGAGCAGCAAGATACCAAGACCATATGTCACGAAGGAACTTCGCCGTCAAGTCTTCAACAACCTGCACTCCTTGAGCCACCCAGGAGCCAACGCCACTGCCAAGCTGGTTTCAGAGCGTTACGTGTGGCCCGAAATCAAGAAAGACTGCAGGGAATGGACGCGCAGTTGTTTGCCATGCCAGCGAACGAAGATCACCCGTCATGTCTCCGCTCCCCTTGGCAACTTCAAACTGCCACGTTCGCGATTCATGCATATACACATTGATATGATCGGGCCACTGCCAATCTCGCACGGATTCCGGTATTGCCTCACCGCTGTAGATCGCTTCACGCGATGGCCTGAGGCAATACCAATCAAGGACATCACAGCTGAAACAGTGGCCAATGCTCTTTTGTATGGATGGATCGCGCGCTTTGGTTGCCCTACAAAAGTAGTGACGGATCGTGGCAGGCAATTTGAGTCGGCCCTCTTCAAGCACCTGTCGGACATAGCCGGATTTGAGCACCGTAAGACAACCGCTTACCACCCTGCCTGTAACGGCATGGTTGAGCGGTTCCATCGTCAGCTTAAAGCAGCCATTACCTGCCACGGACATCAAAACTGGGTGGAATCACTACCACTGGTACTGTTGGGCATCCGCAGCGCGCATAAGGACGACGCACATGCAACTCCGGCGGAGTTGGTGTACGGAGAAACCTTGCGCCTACCAGGGGACTTCTTCGAACCAGAAGCGGTTAACAGCACCGATGTCACCGACTACGTATCCAGGCTACGCATGTTCGCAAGGAACATACAACCATCAGCAGCATCGCGACACGGCAATGGACGGGCCATATTTGTATTTAAGGACCTTGCCACCGCGTCGCACGTATTTCTAAAGGATAACGCGTCATCTGGTTCATTCAAGCCGGCATACACAGGACCGCACGAAGTTCTGGAGAGGAGTGACAAAGTATTCAAACTCCTCTTTAATGGTAAAACAGTCACAGTATCGGTGGACCGACTAAAACCGCCCACATACTTCGTGACCCACACACCACAACAACACTTAACAACACACACACTCATAAGCATAACATTCAGGAACAAACACAGACTTCACATGACACACCAGTCACCAATCCAACACCGGTGACCGACGAAGACAATATTAAAAGGACACGGTCAGGCCGAAGGGTGCGTTTCCCTGATTACTATCGACCTTGACGGTCTCAAGAGGGGGGTGGTGTAGCGTCACATGTATATGTAACTATGTTGTGTAATTGTGTTGTATTAGATTAATGAAGTTATTAATATTTTCGTCAGATTAAATCTGTCACCAGTTGTCCGTTACTTTAAATCTTTATATTTACTTGTGTTATAAACCAACGGACAACTGATTTTATTACTAGTACATAAAGCCCTAGCGGGCGAGCGAGTAACTGGCAAACCGGTCGAGCCGGTCGGCGGCCGCGCAGCTGGCGGGACCCCTCCCGACTCCCCGCGCCTCTCCGGCCGGCAGTCCGTGAACCGCTACTGAGCTGATCGCACGCTGTCTATGCTTTCGCCGACTAAACCTAAAATACCTCGCGCGCTAGTGGCTTCTGCTTTCGGCATCTCCGCTTATCCTCTGTGCTTGTTCTCTCAATACTGTATTTCTTCCTCTACTGACTTTCTCCTCTTACTTAACTAAATTGTGTCCGTGAATCTGTGTTTTATTGTCTATACCTGTGAGTACCACTCATCTCTTCATTGGCGGGACACATCTCTTCAGTCTATTAAAAGATGAATTTTCAAAAATCGATTTTTGAAAATTTTCGATGAAAATCTAACCAAATTTAATTTTGAAAAAAAAAACTTGTCCGTTTAAAAAAAAATAAACAAAAATAGTGCGTGTTGCCGCCTTTGGCCCGTGTGACTTCTTGAAGCCGGTTTGGCAATCCATCCATGATATCTTGGACATCCGATTGGGGGATATTGTGCCACTCCTCTACTACAGCCGTCTTGAGCTCTTCTAGAGTCGCAGGGGCTGGTAATCTTGCTCGGGCACGTCTTTTGAGGTTGTCCCAAATATGCTCAATTTGGTTAAGATCGGGGCTGCGTGCCGGCCATGGTAAAACTTGAATCCCGACCTCATTAAGGTACTCAGTGACGGATCTTGAGGTATGGCAACGTGCATTGTCATGCATTAATGTAAAGTTGTCACCAATAAATGGTGCGAAAGATATGAAATGGTCTTGAAGAACTTCCTCCACGTATCTTTGAGCATTCACGCTGCCTCTATCGAACACAACAAGATCAGTACGAGCCTCGTAAGAGATACCTCCCCTAACCATTATGGACCCTCCCTGGTAACCCACTGTTTCGGTTATAGCGCATGAAGCAAACCTTTCATTTCGTCTTCTGTAGACACGCTGACGTCCATCTGGGCCTCATAAGGCTATTCTGCTCTCATCTGAGAACAGTACGTCCTTCTATTCCTCCATAGTCCAGTCAGCATATTCTCGCGTAAAAGCAAGTCTGGCTCTACAGTGTTGTGGGAGCAGTTGTGGGGCGCGAGCTGGACGATAAGCCCTCGGATTTCTTTCTGCCAGTCTTCTTCTAATGGTACGTTCACTCACACTGACATTTCTCACCTCAAAGGGACGCGTACGAGCTTCAGTAGCGGTGCAAAAGCGATTTCTCAACACGTTGCTGACAACGAAACGGTCATCTCGAGTTGAAGTGCATCGATGTCGCCCTTGATCTGGCCTGCGGGTGTATGAGCCTGTCTCCCGAAATCGTCTGATGGCATCCCGTAACGTGGTTCGAGGTACACCGAGTGTACGAGCGATGCGACGTTGGCTGTACCCAGCGTCAGCTTAAGCCACTGCCCTAACTGCACCTGTTGCATCCAGTGGAAATTTTTACAGTCACTATCAATAAGCGAACACTACAAACTCAAATTAAACAATATTCACACACTATGGCAGAAAAGAACAGGAAATGTTAACACGGTAACGCAACGGCAACAATGTCAAACAACGACTAAATTCCGAAAACCCGTCGCTGACACAAATTTAGGAAACGAAATAAGGGTATAAGTGTTTAATTTATTGCTAGAGTATCCACTTGACAAAAAATAAAACAGCTGATAAGCCATAGTCAACGTAAACAACCAGGGCGACGAATGATATATGTAGGTGGGCGGTTAATTGTGCCTGTGAGTGTAGTTCGCAATGATCAGTTAAAGTAATAATTTGAAGTACTTAATTTTTTTTTTTTTACAGACTGGAGGAGGCAAGGACTACTTCCTACCAGATGAAGTCCTGGACAAAGTAGCGTCACTGTTAGGCAGCACATGCCAAGGTTTTACTGTGGAGTTTGGTGGAGATGCTACCGAAAGAGAGTCAAATTTGGTGATGGGTGAAGTGGAGAATGTGGAGGTTATTGAGCTAGGCGATGGTGATGATGGTAGTTGTGGTGGAGGTGTTGATGAGAGGGAGGTGTTAAAAGAAATACAAATTCTTGAGACACCTCCTCCTCCCCCTAAACAGAAAAGCTTTTTCCTTAAGAGCTCGCGACAGTGGCACATTAGGTGGGTGGTCGTTATTTATTCCGTTTTGGTGCTATTTTCTGTTGTGTTTAAACTATAGATATTATTTGTTCCCTGTTTGAGTCATGCTATACTATAGTATGTATAAGATGACACTTCATATAGACCAAAGTAATCAGTAGTTTTAGTAATTAACAAACTTTCAATGAAAACTTATGGGAAAAATCCAATTCATTATTACATATTAGATTAAGAATATACGTGGCACTCAGAAAGTTTTGCGACACTAAAAAAAATTGTTCTACAGGTACATATATTTTTATTAAATCTTTTCAAAGTACTCTCAAGCAGCCTCTATACAAAGATTCATGCGTCTGAACCAGTTTTCAAAACACTTTTTTCCAGTCCGCCGCGGACACCTCGTTTACAGCCTGCTCGAACGCAGCCAGCGCATCTTCCGGCGACGAAAATTGTATCCCCTTGAGCTGATTTTTTATTTTTGGAAATATAAAGAAGTCACACGGTGCTAGATCAGGGCTGTAAGGAGGGGGTGACCCAGAAGTTTGACTGGTGTACTGTCCAGGAAGTCCCTCGTTTTGAGCGCAGTGTGTGCAGGCGCATTGTGGTGGAGCAGTAGTCCGCGGAGCCCTGTGTTTGGTCGCTTGTTGCTCACAACAGAAAAAACTTCTGGTAAACATTTGGTAGTATACCATTCGGCGTTGATGCTTCTTTGATCTCATAAGGGAATTGAGGCCAAGTGGCCAGTCAAATTAAAAAAGCTGGCGATCAAAATCTTCCCCCCGCTTTGAGATCGCTTCACTTTGGTAGGCGTTGGTTCATTTTGAAACACCCAAACTGTCGACTGGAGCTTGGTTTCTGGATCGTATTGATAAATCCAGGACTCATCACCTGTTACGATGTCGTAAACACGCCGAGACGAGCCTGCTTCAAATTTGTTCAGCATATCACGGCACCATTCCACCCGGGCCTGCTTCTGAGCGTCGGTGAGGTAGTGCGGCACCCAGCGCGATACTATCCTCCTCACGCGAAGATGCCTGTGTAGAATCTCGTGAACGCTTCCCGATCCAATCTTTAATATGTGCTGAATCTCCTGATATGTAATTCGCCTATTATCTTGGATTAAATTTTTCACTGCTAGCACGTTTTCTTCCGTAATAGCCGTCAAAGGGCGACCGCTTCTTTCTTCATCCCCCAAGGTTGGTCGACCGCGCCTAAATTCGTTATACCAACGATACACGGTTGCCTTGGAGGGGCCTTCATCCATAAATGCCATTTGAAGTCTATCGAACGATTCATCCGGTTTCAGGCAACACTTGAAATCGTAAAAAATCATAGCTCTAAAATGTTCCCGGCGCAGATCCATTTTTCAGTAAGACACGATACTTTGAATTGGCTCGCAAAAAATGTGGAGGGAAATTTTGAAAATGGAGCACACATATTTTTACTTACAAGTAATCATATTTTCGAAAAAGATTCTAACTGGCCAGTCTCCCATATATAAAAACTATTTATCGCAATACTTTCTGAGTGGCCTGGTATATATTATTATTTTGGGGAATGAAAAGGAACCATATTTTTGGCACTTTTGATAACTTTTGATCATTTTTACAGCCAAGCAGAAACGGAAGATGGAAGAGGAAAAGCACAAGGCCCGCATATTTAGGGAAACTGCATTAGCTGAATATTTACTTGTTATAAAAAAGAAAAGTCGAACTAGAAAATGAGGAAAAGGAGATAAATATAGCTAAACTTAAGTTAGAATTAGAAAATGAAAATGTAAGATTAAAAAAAGATTCAAATTTGATAGGTTAGTTAATTCATTTTGTCATCATATTTATTCTGAGTTGTGCCTTTGCATTCAAAGTTACGATGTTTCCTTATGTTCTTTCTTGTGTGTATATAAAAAATAAATAGATATATTTTAACTGTGTTATTATTCTGTTAAGTGTGTGATATTATGGTGCTCCCACATTGCCGTTATAAAATGTTTGTAAACATTTTATAACACCAAAACATTTACTAACAAATGTTAACAATTGTTGCACTTTGTTAGAAACTGTTACATGTTATAAGTGCTCCTACATTGATGGAAAATGTTTAAACATTTTATAACATCTAGTATTGGCTCGCAGTTTGGTTTCGCCTTCTGAGGGCCGAGGACGTCTACACGAAAATGGAAGAAGATTTGCTCATTGGAATAGCTTTTATTTTTTGTTTAAAAAAGAAGAAAAAGCGCTCTTATTGGATGCGTCAAACGCTAAAAGCTAGAGGAAAATATAGTGCCACAGACTATCTCAAGGATTTGGGTATTGACGGTTGCTTAAAAGATTTTATAAGAATGAACAGTTCCGAATTTGAATATCTACAAAATTTAATTGGGGCAAAAATAGGCAAACGAGACACTACATTTAGAAAATCTGTAAGTGTGACGGAAAGACTTGCGGTAACGTTAAGATTTTTGGCAACTGGTAGCAGTTATAAAAGTCTTGGAAATGTGTTCAAGTTGTCAGACCAAGTGATATCTATTATCGTACCAGAAGTGTGCGAGGCTCTCAATGAGGTTTTAAAGGAATACATACAGGTAAGTCAAACAACATTTTTAATTATTTTTTTATTTACTTTTAATATGATCTAATCTAATCATACTTTAGGTAGGTACCTACCTTACCTTACTAATATTTTTTTTAATAATTAACAAACCAATAATTTAATTAATAATAATTTAATATTAACAATCGATCAGAGCAGCGCGCAATGATTGTTGACATAACGGTCCCGCATGACGGGAACCTCGTGAAAGCCGAGAAAGATAAACAAATCAAGTATCTTGACTTGGCTCGCGAGGTTGTCGACATGTGGGAAGTGGACACGGCGATCATTGTGCCGATAGTCGTTTCAGCCCATGGCTTAATTGCCAAGAGCCTCGACCAATACCTGAGGAGGCTTTCGTTAGGCGGCTGGATCAAGGGCTTGATTCAGAAAGCGGTACTCCTGGACACGGCTCGTATTGTTAGGAGGTTCCTCTCTCTGGAGCCCTGACCGCCGGTAGCTTGGACCCTGTTCCCGATACCGGTGGGCTACTATTTTTTTATATTTTTAAATGTTTTTTTTTTATAGGAATATTTAAAAATGTAAATAAGTAAGTAAGAATAATAAATAAAGGAAACAAACCAAACATGTATTTTTTAATTTTTGATTGATTCCAACAAATCGTTTAATGATTGGGTCGAATCTTGGCTTGATTCCGATAAATTAGACGGACTCTGTGTTCTTGCGCTGGTACGAGTATGTGTCCTGGAGTTATCCGAAGAACTGGTTTCAAATGAAGCCGAGGGACTCGGTGCGGTGTAGTATCCTCTCGAGCTACAGTCAGCATTATTTTCCGAAAAAGTGGATAGATTTGGTTCAGAGTTGTATCCCCAGGAACTACTAGCGGTTGGGTCTGTAAAGGTTGTTGGAAAATCATATTGTCCCATTGTCGCATTGTACAAAATATTGTTAATGTGATGTTGAGCAGTATTCTTAGCATGACTGTTTTTTATTTGTTTCAGTTTCATCGAGACATACTCTCCAAATGCGTCATTTTCATCCCTGCTTTTTCTAGATTCGTACATTCTTTGTAAAATATTTACAGCTTCTTGTTGTGTTGGATCTTGTTCTACTTCAGGCCGTCTTCTTTTCCGAAATGGTTTTGGGGTGGCGAAAGGCGTGCCCGTAGTTTCATCAGTGACAGTATTTCCTGTTTCGTTCAAACTGAGAGTGTTTTCTGAAGCAATTCTGTTTTCTTCGTTACCCTGAAAGAATAGAATTAAACGATAATTTCAAGTTATAGGCGCGTCAAATTAGCTAAAATTGTAAAAAAATCTATAACCGCGATTTTCTTTTTCTATTACTTAACAACCCTTAACTGAAATCATATTTTTTTATAGTGTATTCTATTAATATTTCATACTTAATAAAAATATCCAATAAAATTTGTTAGAATAACGAGTTATAAATTTATTTTTCGCGCCTATTTCTTAATCTTCTATTTTTGTTCCAGATACCAACAACACCTCAAGAGTGGCTACACGTGGCAAATTCATTTGAAGAAAAATGGAATTTCCCAAATTGCTTAGGAAGTATCGATGGAAAGCACGTAGCCATACAAAAGCCAATTGATAGCGGCAGTGAATATTACAACTATAAAGGATTTTACAGCGTTGTACTTTTAGCGATAGTGGACGCAGAATACAACTTTCTGTACGTGAATATTGGCTGCCAAGGACGCATAAGTGATGGCGGAGTTTTCGCAAACACAAAATTTCGAAATAAAATTAACGACAATAGTTTGAAAATACCCAGTGACAGCTCACTACCAGGCAGAAACAAACCTGTTCCTTATGTGTTCGTAACAGATGATGCGTTCCCTTTAGAAAAACACTTATTAAAACCTTTTCCAGGACCACAGGATAGCAATTCTAAGGAAAGAATCTTCAGTTATAGACTGAGTCGTGCGAGGAGAACAGTAGAGAACGCATTTGGGATTTTGTCAGCCAGATTTAGAGTTTTACGAACTACAATATTATTAGATCCAGAAAAAACTACTACTTTAATTATGACATGCGTGCTACTGCATAATTTTATAAGAAAAACTGAATCGAGCATGATTTACGCTCCATCTCAATACTATGATGGAGATGACATAGTAACTGGTACACGTATCGATGGACAATGGAGATTAGAACAGCAGCAATTAACACCACTTGGAGCATGTGAATCCCTGACAGATGATTGGAAAGAAATAAGAAAAGAATTCGCAGAATATTTTTCAAATGAAGGGTTTTTGGACTGGGCATCTAAATATTATTAAAAGACGTTAAAATAAAACTCACCTGCAACCCTCCATCGACAGTTAAACTTGGAATATTTTTGCCTTTAAGGAACATGAGTTTTTTAAATGCAAACCATTTACTTGACTCATTAGCTCCTGCACCAGATTTATTAGATTTACATTCTCGGTTAAATTGACCT
Source organism: Standfussiana lucernea (assembly GCA_964057025.1). NCBI lineage: Eukaryota > Metazoa > Arthropoda > Insecta > Lepidoptera > Noctuidae > Standfussiana > Standfussiana lucernea. The sequence continues at coordinate 13,919,823 of OZ059792.1, read as the reverse complement.
ACGAGTGATCGAATCTTTTTTTCAATTACTTTTTTATCCATATTAAATTCACTGGCAATTTCCATCCAAGCATCGTGTTTTTTATTTCGGTCTTTGTAGCTCTCTGACATCGTGTTCCATAGTACTTCTCTTGCTTGAAACATTTCAATCAGTTTGTAAACATCATCGTTATTCCAATTACCGGACATATTTTATTGCTTGGCGCACGCGCAACCACTAATACACACGCACAGCGATGCACGCTGACACAAAGGGACTGACAAGCGAGACACCACGCGCAGCGACCTGCGTACTCTAACCCCCACCGCACCGCACCGCCTATCCCGCCATCACCCTTATAAAATGTTTACAAACAAAAGATAACACATGTTTTATTTTGTTATAATTTGTTTTGTTATAAAATGTTTACTAACATTACTAAACATTTTCTAACATGAAAATTTATTTGTGATTAAATGTTTGCTAACAAATGTTTACTAACGTTATTAAACATTTTCTAACGGCAATGTGGGAGCACCATTATGATGTGAAATTTGTGAAAGAAAGAAAGATAATTTATTTGTCAAACATGCGTTTACAAAAACTGACTAATCAGACATGCAAGGTATTAAATTAAAATGTTGTGAGCGTCCATGTTTTGCCAATAACGGCGTACAAATTTTGTAAGTATAAAAATTACATTTACTTATAGCCATATTAAATTTCATTACAAAATACACAAGAAATAAATAATAATTGATGTCAAGATATTAAAGTATAAGTATATTATGGTAAAAGATAAATTAAATTATGTCCAGTAAATTCATTAATGTGCAGTCAAATAATATCAAAAGTCAATTGATTTAAAATTCACATTATTAAATTGTTATCTATGTAGAAGTCGGAATCGAAAAGTCCTTTTCATTCAAAAAATCCAAAACACTGTAATACACTTTATAAACTAAAAAAAATCTCAGCTTATTTTTGAACAGTGACAAGGGCAGTTCTCTCCAACTTTTAGGCAATTTATTAAATATCATAGGAGCCATACAGAAAACACTTTTGCGCATGAGGGATGTTCTCGCAGTATGAGAGCATATCCTACTGTTGTCGCGCCTGTTACGTGGGACTACTTCATCTAATCGTTTAAATCGGTGTGGATTTGTTTTGACAAATACAGCTACCTCTAAAATGTACAGACATGGAAAAGTAAGCATTTTATATTTTTTAAAGTAAGGCACGCAACTATCAGTAGGTTTAATTTTAATATTGAACGAACGCATCTCTTTTGAGCTTTGAATACCGTGTCTTTATCTGTTGAGTTGCCCCAAAAAATGACACCGTAGCGTAGATGGGATTCTGTTAAACCATAGTAAGCTGTAAGTAATGCCTCCACACCTATTATACACGACAATGTGTGCAGGGCATAGGCAGATTTACTGATTTTCTTGCATAAGATTTCGATATGGGTTTTCCAATTCAGTTTTTTATCAATGTGGAGCCCTAAAAATTTTGTTGTATCTACCTCTTCTATAGGCTGGTCATCGTAATGTATATTTAAATTACTCTTACTATTGATCCGTTGACTAAAATGTATTAATTTAGTTTTCGTCAGGTTAATTTTTAAGTTATTATCATCTAGCCACTTTACCATTAAATTTATAGAATTATTTATGTCACTTTCATATGTATCAAAACTTTTACAACGCATCGTTATGGTGCTATCACCGGCAAATAGTGTCAGAGGTTGAGGGATGCCTTTCGGTAGATCATTTATGTATAATATAAACAATGGAGGCCCCAAAACACTCCCCTGTGGCACACCAAACGAAACTATACGTTCTGAGGATTGAAATACAATTTCATGTTTACTTTTCATATTCATTTGGTTTATACGTGTTATTTGAGTTCTGTTAAGTAAGTAAGATTTAATTATATTGTTGAGATTTCCTCTAATTCCATATGCTTCAGGTTTATTTAAGAGTGTACCAACTATGGTACACTCTTAAATAAACCTTTGACTATGTGCACTAGCACATAGTCAAAGGCTTGAGTCATGTCACAAAATACGCCACAGACCGGTTTCCTCTTATCAACGTTATATGTAATATTATATAAGAAATCATAAATGGCCATATTAATAGTTTTACTCATTCTAAATCCTTTCTGTTCCTCGCATATAATATTATGTTTTTCTATAAATAAAGGACCATGCGTCATTTTGGGCCCACTTTTTCAACGTTGTTCAACAGTGATGAATTATATGTCATATGAAAGCTCATATAGTATACTTTATTTCATTCTATGCCAGCTAAGTTCAAATCCAGCGCGAAAATGTTCTTTTTTGCGTTTTTTTTTTATTTGGGACTAGGTAGACATGGGGATGGTTTTCATCGACCAGCATTACATTTAGACGATATAATTATAGATGCATTTTAAAATCTGCCTATTATATTAAGATTAATGTTAAAATAAAATCGAACAAAAATAACTCGTTTTTTATTTGTAAAGAACACCCACTTCACAATCACACCTTAAAAGATTGCACAAGACCAAGTCGATATTTATCATTCTTTAATTAATGAGTTACTTACCCATTATTCTTAGTTCAATAAAAAAATGTGCAAAACAAAACATGTCATGCGTATTTTTAATTACAACTACAACGTACACACGTACACAAAACGTACTAAAACGCCAATTTCGCGCTGGATATGAACTTAGCTGCCGTAGAATGCAATAAAGTACACGCCAAGAGCTTTCATATGACATAGGTTTCATCACTGTTGCACAACTTTGAAAAGTGGGCCCAGTGTTCATACAAAAGTGCCCATAGTCCTTTAATTCCTTGTAAATGTATTTTTCAAATACACACATCAAAAGTGTCTAGGGATCAAGCATTTTTATGCGGATTTCTTGAGATTGAGATGTGGCTTTGTAATAAATTTATGATTTTATAAATTTATATGGATCCTTTTTGGTACATTTCATAATTTGAATCAGGAACTCTCAATCAAATTCGAGTAAAAGATGAAAATAAGCTGTCAATATTTTCCCTATAAAAACATACAACGCATTGAAGACATTATTAGTGCTACTGTTTCCCTACTACTGATTAAAACCAACGTTATTATGGAGCGGCGACGTCATTTAAGCAGGGAAGAAATGCTCAGAGCCGTGGGAATGATAGAAGCTGGTTCCCGGCAACGTACTGTGGCTTTAGCTCTGAATACAAGTCAGAGTGTTATCAGTCGACTTTGGACACGTTACCGAAGCACTGGTACCGTGGCTGAGCGCCATGGAGGACGGTATCGCTGTACCACACGGAGACAAGACCGATACATTCAAATCTTAACTCGAAGAGCTCCAACAATAACCGCCATGATGTTAGCCGTGAGGCTTCATCACTCTTCAGGGAACTTAATTAGCGACCAAACAGTCAGAAACCGCTTGCATGAAGTGAACCTTCATTCCCGAAGACCGCTACGGGTACCACCTATAGCAATGCACAATCGTAGGATTCGATATCAATGGGCTCTTGAACACAGAAATTGGGCAGAAGAACAATGGCGTTTCGTGTGCTTTTCTGATGAGTCTCGTTTTGGTATGAGACCGGATACAAGACGTATACGACACTGGAGAACCCCTGGACGCCAACAGCGATTAAAATCCTGCCAGGAAGTCCATCCTTATAGTGGTGGAACCATCATGGTATGGGCGGGTATTTGGATCGGCGGAAGAACTGAGTTGATTTGGATCAGAGGCAACCTCAACGCTCAAATTTATGCTGAGACGATTGTATCAGACGTCATCGTTCCTCTACAAGTGCAAATCGGTCCCTTATTTCAGTTAATGCATGATAATGCACGACCGCACACCGCAAGAGTTGTAAGACAGACTCTCGCCGCAGCTAACATCAATGTCCTGCCCTGGCCTGCTCAGTCGCCAGACTTGAACCCGATTGAGCATGCATGGGATATGCTACAGAGAAGAGCTCTGCCGAATATGGAGGGTATCCAGTCGCAAGAAGACCTTTTTTTGTTGTTGCAACGAACATGGGCGGCCATTCCACAGCGTGATTTGGATGAACTCATTTTGAGTATGCCAAACCGATGTTCTTGTTTTGTTAGTGTTCGCGGTAGAAACACGGATTATTAATTGTTTAAGTTACCCAATAAAATTTTAAAGAAAACTGTTATTTCAGTCTTTTTTTCGAACTTTAATGTTAGTGGTTCAAATGTCAAAAATCCCTTTATTAGGGACTGCAATCCAGCGGCGTTTTCAATCCAGCTGGATTCTTGCTGGATTGACCTGAATCCAGCTGGGTCCAGCGCGGATCCAGCAAAATGTGGAACGAAAATAAAAAGACGACATTCTTAAGACTTTTTTTATTAATTTGTACTTCTTACGATAATCTATGAAATCTTTCACTCATTTGGTGATATCTGATATCAATTTGCTTTGGTTTCTTAATCATTTGAGATCAAAAGAATCAACTTAAAATTAAATAACAAACATATAACCTCATATAACATTTTAGATAATGTTTCTAAGTAAGCAATATCTTATTACGTTTATGTTTAATGATAGGATAGGATAGGACGGCTAATCAGTAGCAATTAGTCTTACAAATTCTTTTAAAATTAACAACAAAAAAGTAGGAATCAATAGTCTTCTTGCTCGAAACTACTTCCCGATAATCTTCATTTTTTGAAGTGGTTGCTATAGCATCAGTGGGAGCTTGTGAATCTGCATTATGCAATTTTCTTTTGGATGAACTAGCTTTGTTGCCACTGATATTACTTATGACACTGATACAGTGTACTTTTTGTAAATGCCCTTTTAACCCTGTAGTGGAGCGGTTGCTAATAAGCAATGTTTTTAAACATAGCGAGCACTTGGCACTTCGACTATCCAGTCGAAAAAGTCCCACAAACTTTTTTCACCGTCGCTAGAATCGACAATGGTCGACATTTTAAACTGTCCGAAAAACAGCGATAAATCTGTAATGAAGAAAACATCGGTCGGTGAAGTATAAGATGCATTTGAGTATTATTTTAATAGAACATAATGCCTAAAGATAAATAAATACAACTATCGCGATGCAATAACTTAACAAAACCAATAATTGCGCATTTCAGCAATCTTGTTAAATAGCAAAAATACACACACTCACAAACTCCTAAATAACTAAATAGTCCACTGTTGGATAATATGTACCTAACTTCCTACTTCCTGCAATTAAAGGCAAACAAATAATATGAAAACAAAACCAAAAAGATTTCGCGATGTGTTGACGAACGTCACCAAACGTATCTTCCTCTTCCTTCTTCGAGAAAGTAAGAGACATGAATCAAATCAACATTAATACTAAATTATTTAAAATAAACATTTTACTTTACTTACCATTCAGTCTCGCAGACAACAAACAACCAACACGAACTCAATATGCACTTTAGTGACACAAAAACACTTTCTATCGAGACGAGAGCAGTTAAATTGGCTACTTCCCATTTGGTAAACTTCCCATTTCGTAAACCTCAAACTGTACCTACTAAAAAGTTGCGTTTGGTAAACATTATACATTTCATACATTTAGTCCCATTTCGAAAACATTTCAATATTTTTTTGTGTTATATCCCATTTGGTAAACTTTCAGATGAAATGGGTACAGTCAAGTAAAAAAAGAAAAACGAAACTAATGATAACATTGTCATTTATTTTGTTAAATATTTTTAATCACAGGTACAATAGTCGGATTATGTGTACGTATGCCATTTACACATATTGATATTTAAAAACAGAAATAAAAAGTGGGGTGTACAAATAACTTTCAAAAAATTTAAGAAAAATCACAGTTCGATTTGACTATTTCGATGACAAGTTTTATTTTTTTAATAACATAAGTCAATCTAGATGCGAAATCAACTTATATAAAAAAACAATAATCACAGATTTGGTACTATCTTTTTATGTTAATGTACATTAACATAAAAAAATACATACGAAATCAACTACTTATAAAATATAAAAATAAACAGTCACTGATTTGGTACGTTAACGTAAAAAAATACATACTAAATCAACTATAAAATATAAAAACAATAATAATCACAGATTTGGTACAATAACATAAAAAATACATGCAAAATCAACTTTTAAATATAAAAACAAATAATAATCACAGATTTGGACATTAAAAATTACACACAAAATCAACTATAAAATATAATCACAGATTTGGAATATTAACATAAAAAATTTACTACCTACACTACAAAGTTAAAAATCAATAAATAAATTATAAAGTGATACAAGCAATTCTTGATAATTCGTTCAAACAATTTTCCAATGATATTTTTCCACTTTTGTAATCGCCGAGAATATTGTTAATTCGTATATCATTTTGGATAGATTTTTTTCTTCGTTTTGATATACTTTCTCCATTATTATAAAAGCTGTAAAAAATTGTTATGATTAATTAAAGTAATAATGTATAATTTTTATCATATGTGTCGCCTAAAAATACAGGTCATTGAAACAAAAATATGTACCTTCAGAAGATTTTCATAATGTTTAATATTGCCTGATATCGTTTCGAAAAATAAAAGAATTGATGGCCTTTTTCCAATTTCACTATTGAAACTCCAATTCCAAGATTCCATGAGGTTTGTAGTGCGGTGTCTTTGTGCGTAGCAGCACCAAATATTCATCATATCTTCATTTTCCAACCACTGATCCACAAAGTAATCATTGAATTCAGTTATAGCTTTTTCTTCAAAACTGTAACAGAATTAATTCGTTGAAGATTATGATACGAAAAACCATATATTACCTAGTTTCTAACGCATAAAAATGGCTGTAGAAAATGGCGGTAGAAGAAATATCCAGAACTAAACGCGTTCATTTCAATACTGCAAAATTAATTTACCTTTGACTCATAACGTATAGCCATCCATCGTTTATGTCTTCTTTTGGTAAATGTGCCAGAGCCATACATAGTTTGACGTGATAGTGAGATTCTTCATGTTGTAATAAGCCAAGAGATTTTGCCTTTCTTAATAGCGCTCTGCCAAAGTGAACAAAACACCCCTTAACAATTATGTTTGGAAATGTCTTTTTAATTGCATTTATTGGAGCTTTTTCGAAATCCAAGGTAATAATATCGGCTGTCCACTCTGGTAAATGAAATTTTAGTTTGTAAAACAGTCTTTCATATGTAGTTTCTTCTTTGTTTGTCAACACTGCATAAAAAAATGGTACAATATTTGTCCCAGTTTCTGTACTTCCTATGTCTCCGTGTACAACGTATAGTTGAAGAAACGGCTTTGCACAACATTTGAACGTTCCGTCCGCAAAGTAGTGACGGACGTCATTTAAATGTGCAATTGCACTCTTTGAACCAAACACAATCATTCTATTTTCACCGTCAATCTCATCAAACAATAAATTGTCTTTAAAACGGTCAGGAATCACGATTTCTGTAGAGTTAGAGTGCTGAGATTTTGTGATTCCTAGTTGTCTATTTCTGTGTCTATACAAACTGCTTTTAACTTTGTCAAAATTTGGTAATTCTTTAATAATTTCATAACCATTATCTTTCAGCTTTTTAGTACATTTCCTGTATGTAGCTGGAATCGGCTTCAGATCTTCACATATAGTTTGTTTACATTTTTCGATGGCTACTTTCACTTCATTTTTTTCAAAATTCGGAATACAAGAACTGCAGTGAGCATTTTCTCTTAATACATGGCTTCGATTTGAATTCAAAGTTACACTTGCTGAACATCCATCTTTTCTATTAACACAGCGCCACCAACTTGAGTCCTTATTATTTTTCTGTTTATAATATTGATGCCCAGCGCGTAATAAAATTTCACCGCCTCGTGTACTATTAATAATTTTTAAATTCACTGCACCACTAGAAGATCCCTCACCCGACATTGCAACGACCTTGCACTATGCATAAAACGAGTGAACTGATAAGTTAAACCCGGTAATAGATATAATTTACGTATACTTACTTATGTCTATCTCATTCACACCTTTTGTTTAAAACGATGGTAAGGACAATAAATCCCTACCTGAGAACCCGCTCGGTGCTTCTTTTGCGGGAAAAGCACGTGGTATTTTTAGTAGCATCGTGGTATTTTTACAGACTTTAATACGTTTTTTTTACTTCTTCTTGATCAGCCATTCTTTTTGATGGTCGAGATACTATCTCAAGACTGAAGCATTTAAAAATATATACATCTCTAATTTAATACTAATTTGACACTGACTGTACCGTACAAAAATAACAATACTAACAAAGTTTACCAAATGGGATTAAATGTATGAAGTAACGAAATGTTTACCAAACGCAACTTTTTAGTAGGTACAGTTTGAGGTTTACGAAATGGGAAGTTTACCAAATGGGAAGTAGCCGTTAAATTAACTGTCTTTGATTTATAAAATAAACAAACATAAGCGGTACAGGTAAGGGGGAAAGGGGGCGGGCGACGCGACGTTGCCATTCATTCGCACATGTGGCACGTGCTATAGTGACAGAACGGCAACGTTGCCGCGCCGTTTTGAAAATGGCGGCAACTGAAAACTAAACAATAGAAATTGATACGTTTGCGGATCCGCATCGCTGGATTCAGCACTGTATGCTGGATCCAGCATGTTTAAAAAGGCGCTGGATCCAGCTGGATTGCTGTATGCTGGATCCAGCAATTGCAATCCCTACCCTTTATTAGGAAAATGGCAAATTTCTTTATTAATGCAAAGGTGACAATCCTTAAAGAAAATTTTAATTAATATCAATCAGGAGAAAAGTTATTGCAAAAATATATGTTGATCCCTAGATACTTTTGATGTGTGTATTTTAGAAATAATGGGAATTAGTGATATAGGCCGATAGTTCTGCATTAACTCCCTATCTTCTTTCTTAAATAGTGGCTTGACGATAGAAACTTTCAGAGCATCAGGATAAACGCCTGCACTAATGCTGAGATTGATGACATGACTCAAGTGACCGCAGATTTCATCCGCAACATGTTTAAGTATATAAGTAGCAATACCGTCATATCCCACACTGCTTGTGTTATGTAAGGACATTATTATCTTTTTAATATCGTCTTGTATACTGGGGGCCATAAACATAGTTTTATTATTGTAGTCTAATGTAAACGCCCTAGGTCTGCAGTTAACACCCAGTTTTGGCTGTATTTTATCAATAAAAAAATTATTAAATGCTTCTGCAACAGTCTTGTGATGAGATATGACGCAGCCACCCATTTTAATTTTATTTATGTTAGATTTAGGGACGTTATACTTTGCACGATTGATAATTTGCCACGCAGTTTTCGATTTGTTTTTAGATGTTTTTATATTGTACACTCGGCGTTACAAAAATCGCACCTCTTCGAAAATAAGTTTCAAGCATGTCCGCCAGCAACGAATACATTAAACCCAATTAATATTGGTATCAATTCAAAGTATGTTTAACGACCTTTAAATTAACAACAGTTAGAATTCCTAAACACAACAGATCTCATTAGCACGTAACGTTAAAAAAAAATGTTGTCAAAATGCGCATTACAACGGCCACTAATTGCACCTCCCTACAAGGGTATAAAACGGGCGACCCGGGTTAAATGTGGGACCATTCAGATCCAGCCTGTCCCCTTGCTGCCCTCCCCCAGCGACGCCCTAAGCCGAGGTCCGAGCCCCACAGGGGGTGCCCTTAGCGTATAGTCGCTTAGTTTGTAAGTTTTTTGCCCTGGCTGGAGGCCTTAAATTCAAGGCATCCACAGGATAGTCCGGTTAAGCAGACGACAACCTCCTAGGTTGAACTGCGAGATGCCATTCACAAAAAAAAAAAAAAATGTGGGTCATTCGCTATTCAACCTTTGAAGTGAACACACGTGAACAGCTACAGCAAGAAAAATACCCCAGAAGATGGATACCACTGCAGATGAAGCCGCTCAAGTCATTGCACTACTGCAATCAGGGATGCGGCAATGTGATGTTGCTCGGCAACTGAACTTAAGTCGTTTTGCCGTTCGACGAGTGTTCCAACGCTTCCAAGAGACTGGTGGCTATATCCGAAGACGTGGATCTGGAAGACAACGGTGCACATCGGAAAGAGACGATCGCTTCATTGTTTCGACGTCTTTACGTAATCGGTTCTCCAATGCTGTTGAGCTGCAACAACAACTGCGATCAGCTCGCAGAACTTCTGTAAGCGTCTCCACGATTAGAAGAAGAATGCGGGAGAAGAAAATTGCAGCTCATAGGGCTGCTACAGGGCCAAAATTGACTGCACAGCATAGGAGAGACCGGTTGCAATTTGCCCGTGACCATGTGGATTGGACAATAGACCAATGGAGGGCTGTGCTCTTCTCGGATGAGACGAGGGTGTGTCTTTTCTGCAACGACAGGCGTCGAAGAGTGTATAGGAGGCAAGGGGAACGATTCGCACAAGCCTGTATTCAAGAGACAGTGGAATACGGGGGTGGCTCGTGCATGTTCTGGGGCGGCATGTCAATCGACGGCAAAACGAACCTTGTGTGTGTTTCTCGGACTGGAAGTGCTCGCGGGCAAGGGTCGCTGACTGCTGCTCGGTACATAACAGAGATCTTAGAGGAGCAGGTTGTCCCTTATGCGGGTTTTGTTGGCAGTGGGTTCACGTTAATGCACGATAACGCCCGCTGTCACACCGCTTTAATTGTAAGAGACTACCTGCAAGAAGTTGGAATCCCTGTTATGCGCTGGCCGGCGCGAAGTCCAGACCTGAACCCTATTGAGCACCTTTGGGATGAACTGAAAAGGCGAGTACGGGCACGTGATCCTGCCCCTACCACTCTCCAAGACCTCCAAGATGCCGTCGTTGCAGAATGGGACAACATTCCTCAAGAGACTGTTGTCACATTAATTAGGTCCATGAGAGAACGCATGGAAGCAGTCATCAGGGCTAGGGGGGGTAACACTAGGTTTTAAGTTGTTTTTAAGGACTTTGTTGTAGTTTTTGCTGATAAAATAAAATTTAACTTTTTAATCATTTGCATTAGCTTGCTTTTTTATTCCCTGGTAAACAAAAAACCAAATCTATTGATTTATTCTGAAATTTAAATAAATTGCCTTTCCAATGATTCTTCTTCTTATAGTCATGTCTACCATTGATTAATAGGGTTAAAATGACTTTGAAGGGAATTCTTAAAGAGGTGCGATTTTTGTGACGCCGAGTGTAGTTGTTTTGTGCTTTTTGTGTAAAATGGATATTTTTTTTGTACATTTTAGAATAATTATATAATATGGTTTTATTAATATTGCTACGATTAAGTCAAACTGCCAAAGGAGTTTTCTTTTCTTTTTACTGCATAGTTTGATCCCTTTTGACAACCACTTAGTTCTTCTTATTGTATTTATTTTAAACACTTTTAATGGAAAACACAGATCGTACAATAGATTGAAAATCTCAATGAAATAATTATAAGCTACATTTGTGTCATCCGTGTCATAAAGTTCTGAAAAGGTAAGATTCATGAGATGGTTTTTAAATTTTACTATATTTTCCGTACTATAGTCCCTTCTAGTTGCGTACCAATACTTAATACAACATATTTTTTGTACTGGACACTGAAGCAGCTGTGCTGTAAGATCCGATAATGCCCATTCTAATACTTCAGTCTTACATGCATTAAAGTTATGCGCAAAGTTGTCAATGCACGATAAACTAGCCATGCGAGTTGGTTGTTTCAAAGCAAGTTTCAGATTGTAACTCATTAAAATACATTCAAAGTCATTAGTTGCACTATTTTGCTTGAGAACATCAATGTTAAAATCTCCGCAGATAACAATTTTCTTACAACATGAACGTGAAATTTCACGCAAGAGCATTTCAAGTTTGTCGAAGCAATAATTTAAATTGTTTGAGTTCGGAATTCTATATATACACACAATTATTATCTTATAACTAGTCAGTTCCACGCCACAGCATTCAAATATGCCTGGAGTTGATAACTTTGCTATTTTTGGCAATTCTTTCCATTGTAGCCCATTTTTAATAAGGATACATGCACCACACCTTTTTTGTTCTATTCTACAATAACGTGCAGCCAAATTATAGTTAAGCAAAAATAATAAATTTTGATACCCTTCCATGATAAAGTGCTCGGTAATACACAAGACATCAACATTTGTCTTTTTATTAGATAGCTCCTCTAGACATACCAACAGATCATCTGCTTTATTTATCAAACCTGCTATATTTTGATGCAATATGTTGATATATCTATTAGAGAAAAAACAGTTCATTTTCATCAGTAACATTGCTTTGTACAGAGGGAGGCGAATCTGTAACTTCATCAGAAGAATTACAAGAAATTGAGTCACTATGCAGTGTAAATTCATTAATCATTGAACTTAAGTTATGCAATATATTGGCCAAACCGCGATTATTTACAGAACCATTACTTTTAGCAAACATACTAAAATCATAATCAAGATAATAATTAGAATCAAATAAGTAGGCATAATTATATGAACAAGCATCTAAATATATTAAACTGTTAAATGTTTCAATTCTCGAATTAAACATTGTAGAGTAGTCATTTAGTTTGAACGTAGGAGCACATAATATTATATTTGTGTGCTGTAGTTTTGACAGCGTTTCACGAATACTAATAGTTAGTTCGACATAGTTCTTTGTCCGACGAAAAAGAAAATAAAAATGTACACAAAATATGTATTTATCTTTTTTATTTTACACATTAAAGTAATTATTTATCAGCAATTGCCGTTCAGATGTATTTGAAGATAGAGAATTGTCAAGAACAATTACATTTTCTTCCTGTGTTGTATGTGGAATGGATATTTCTGGTTCTATTTCTTCCAAATTCATATTCCTGGCAATGTTGTGTAACACAGCAGTGGCTATAATAGCTACTTGAATATTTTCTAATTTTAGCCTACTTTTCAAGGACAGTATAGGGAATCTTCTTTTCCAAACTCCAATGCATCTGAAATAACAGTAGGTATTAATATAATTTTTGGTTTACTTAAACAATTTACCCTGCATCTATTATAATAAAATAAATAAATTATTACTAAACAAAACAAACCTCTCTATAGTATTTCTTGTTTTAATATGTGCTTCATTGTATCGTTGCTCTGATGGAGTGTTCGGGCTGAGTAGAGGTGTCAAACTGTCAATAGATAGGGCTTACACGGATAGCCACTGTCACCAAGCAGCCAGCGATTTCCAAGTAAACCTTGTTCACAATAATCTACAAGTTTTATAATAATGTAAGACTTTATGCAATAGGGACAGTGCCATTCATAGGGTAAACAACAAAATAAGTAACCTTTTAAATTAGAGTGGTTAAATATAGTTGCATCATGAGTGGATCCTGGCCATCGGGCAACAACATTTAGAAACACTAGTGAGGAATTACACACAACTTGCACATTGATAGAGAATGTTCCTTTTCTATTTCTAAATTCTTCGCCTATATTTGAATCTGTAAAAGATATAATTATAGTATGAAGATATTTCCCAAAAAATAGTTAGAAGTATGAATAAGTACAAGATTTTGAGAATAGATGAGGTTATTACTTGGTGATTCTATTAATATATGGGTGCCATCTATAGCACCCTGTACTCTAGGAAATCCAGCAATATTATAATACTCTGGTTGAGTGTGATTTTGTAGTTCAACAAAATTTGGGTACAATCTTGCTATGGCTCTAGACACATCAGAGACAATACGACTAGCAGATGCTATGGACACTCCGATAAAATCTGCAACGGACACAAGCATAGTACTCAATGCATAGAAACGTAGAGCCAAAAGTATCTGATGAAGGGCAGATATGCCATTATTTCTGGAAAAAAAGAATTTTTATTGAATGCTGATATTATAGCAACATAATCCCCTATATTAGTGCCTAGATATAAAATAAACCTTACCTTTTAGATGTTACACTTAAATATGGTTGTATCAAATGAATTAACTGATTCACAGCACTTTTACTTAGTCTAAATCTATATGCAAATTCGTAGTCATTTTATTTAGTCATATAATTCACACGTGGTTTATATTCCTTCTGTAACGGTGTGTTATCGGTATCACTGTCACTGCTTTCATCACAATCTATTATAATTTGAAATAATTCCATATCGCTATCATCACTGCTTAAGTATTCCATATTTACAAATTTATTAGAAAGCTACGTATTTTCAAAAGGCTATCTGTCCCCGTAACCGGCCGATGTTGACAGATAAACAAATGCCGTTACCAGAGATAGAACGTCTATCGAACAGTAACTTGAAACTTATATTGAAATGCAAGTAACACCCATTAGTATGTGAGTTCTTATTTCTAGTAGACTATCCGTCCTCCCAACGATAGATAGACAACTTCGATAGGAAATGCTATCTGTCGATAGGTTATTGAAAAGTAAGTAAGCGTAAAAGGATAGATTTGCCTATCTGTAGTAACCAAAACTAGGGATAGATAGGTTATTGAAAACGGCCCTTAGCCGACTTACCGATCCACATTTACACCAAAAAGAAACGTGGTCCCATTGCTAAGTCTCGTCTGAAACGGGTCCCTAACAGCAACCGTTTGTTACAGGATCGCCCTCCTGGGCCTGAGCCTGACGCAAGCGGAAGACATAACATTGAATAGTCTGGACAATGGATCGGGATCTTACCTTTTATGCTAGGGAAAACAAAAATTATCTCTCATTACCACTCGTTTGTCCAACCGGTTAACTTAGACATTATTCGTAGTAATATAGATTTAGTAAGAAAACAATTAGATAATATTTCACCCGAGTTCCACAATAAAACGCTCTCTTTATATCAACCACATATCGAATATCTTCATTACAAGATCACCGAGCTGTCCGACCAGTTAGAATTGTTCCAGTCTAACCGCGTCAAAAGGGGCCTTATTGATGGATTAGGTTCAGTTATTAAGAGTAGTTCCGGAAACACAGCATCAATCAACACTACAAGAGTCAAGGAGACTGCATTCACCGTCTTATATCTACCCAGCAAGTCGACAAATCCTGCCAACTCATCGTAGCCAAATTAAAAACTAAAGCCGTAGAAGCACTTGACGACCGACACTACGTAGCAAGCTTTCCTGCGCCTACAAGCATTCGATTGTCCTGCACCGATATTCAATACAGCACAGTGCAAGGAAGTTACCTCATCACAATTCCGAAAGGCTGTGGTGTGCAAACCTCGGACCTAATTCTCGCAAACAAGGACCGATTGAAAGGACAAGTACTGAAAATTATGAACATCCCACTCAGCAACGGAACCAATTACATTACTGAAGCAAGAAAATTAACACTAAATTCCGTAGCCTCAACCTCCATAGCCTCCATACTGCAAATAAGGAGATAACCATGGAACCACCATTGACCCTGAATACATCCGGCATTAACGGCGTGTACTACACTATCACAACGCTCTATCTAGTACTATTAGGTGCAAGCGCACTGGGAATCGCGCTCGTATTACGAATATATATGAGACGGGGCACTTTGGAAACAACACCAGAACGAACTAATGGCGAAACTGACCACGGCGATACATATACAGAGATTAACAACCACACCGCAAGTGCTCAGCCAAGATTTTTAGCGCTATTCTCGCATCAATCTTCTAATAGTCGCTGATCTTCGGGAGGGAGATGTTAAGCCTACCAACCAATTATCCACGAACTACGCATTCCATCGGAACATTGCATCAGCCTGGCGACAAGAAGTCTAGTGCTGAGTCGGCGCAACGTGACGCACATCGGCGACCGGACGGCGGCGGCGCTGCGCTCCGAGAAGGGACTCACTTTCGCTTCACACTTCGAACGATTGTCATCCTTCACCCTAGTTTTAGAACAAAATTGTAATACCATCATTAAACCTGTTCCAGTACATCGAGTTTTCTTGCAACTTGTCTGCTCGACTGATATAATTCATACAACAACAAACACACACATACGCTTCAAAAGATATATACACAAAACACACAACAAACATACACACACACATACCCGAAACATGCGACATATGTATGCTTCAAAAGTTATTGCGCAAATAGTAAAAATTATTGATTTTGGCAGTGTGATAGAAAGATGAATTTTTTTAACTGTATATCAATTAGTTTGTTCGACCGTTCAAATAAAGCCCAACAAATATGGCTTGAAATTTGTGATGATGGCTCATTCTAGTACAAAGTACATGTGCAATGCTGTACCTTTTAGGAAAAAACAGACATAGGCAACGAGCTATTAGCCTGCCACACTGTACGTATCTTCCGTCAGATAAGCGGCCACCCAACACCCACACAAAGTTCTTATGACATTTTCATACAAGTCATTATGTAACCAATTAAAGTGTACACTATAGTAAAGTCTATATTCGTTTAGGAGAAAATATACGAAGAAAGGGATATACCGATAGGAATAAACCGCCATAACATCAGAATAATCACGACCATCACAATTTAACAAAGTAACATCTGAATATAATGTCTGTAATTTTCGATAGCGTGTAGGAATGAACAATAACAAATCAAACATATAATCAAATTCTATAAGTCTACAAATGTTATTAATTTACTTAAGATACGATCAAAATGTTCATTTGACATGTCATCATGGGGTACGTACGAACGTATTTAAGGCCGTGCAAATCAAGCATTTGTGGCGTTGTGAGAAGCTGGTCTACAATGTTGAGTTTTTTTTTGCTTTTGTTGGCCTGTGGCTGTATACCGTTCGTGACTTGTGGTTTCCATGGTCTAATACTTGTAAGTACCCTTCTATTGTATGGCCATAGTTCTTTTTGATCACTTCAAGCCGATTAGGCGTCGATAAGTTGGGCCACTCCTTTATCGTTACTGTTTATTCAATAAATCTGACCAGCACCGCACCCAATGAAAATAATTAATGTGTGTAAAACTCTTTTGATATTGGTTGTTTTTTTTTAACAAACAGAGTTCGTGCTGCGGTTCAGCCGACTTATCCCTACAATGCATGATTTTTTTTTCTTCAGAAAAAAACCTTACCTAATCGTTTTTGTAGTCTAGAAACCCGGTAAATATAGTTAAAATGATAAAAACAAATAAAAATGTTTTTTTTTTATTTAGTTCCATATGTGGCACATATTGGCCTACAATCGCACTAAATCGCGAAAAGTGGAAGGAGGGAAGGGAGGCCTTTGCCCTGCAGTGGGACAAAACAGGCTTATAATAATGTGGCACAACATGCAATGACATACCTATATTTGCTACAAAACTAGAGGTGAAACAGACGAAAGCAGTTTTTGTTCTTGTTGAAACAAACTTCGACCCTGCATTTTTCGCACACAACAAACGACTTTCCCTTGCAGCCTGAACACTTGCATCGCGACCCCACATAGGAAAGTTCTCACATACATCACGCCTAACGTCACGAGGAGGAAGAATCGCTACATTGACTTTCAATCTTTTCTTCTCTATCAATTCATCACTTGCAGAAGACGGCCGGCCTTTTCTCTTATTCATTGATGGACCAAACATGCATGCATGGTCTTTGCCACTTCTAACTTCAAGTCTTTCAACTTCAGCGGCGTTGCTCTTTGTCGCATCTCCCTGACTCTTATATAGCAACCAGTTGGTTGCTCATTGCAATGTCGAGGAAATGGTAAAATAGCCTCAAGTGCCACCGTTTTGTCCTCATCTTTATCTTGTACTTTCCTAGTAATGAGTCGAGCAAAACGACTCCACCCATGTGCTGATTGTAGTTGCGTACAATTTGAGGGGGCAGACGACATCTAAATATTTCTTTTGTTTTTTACAAAACTTCCTTACTTTTTTAGTAGGCTCTTTTCCAACAAAAGATGAAGACAACACGACTGGTGTATTGTCATACCACATAACTGTGACTATGTCTGTGCCATCTAAATAACCTACCCATTCCTCTGGATATCCCCTTTCCTCCTTTCTACTTTTCATATCTTTCAATGATGGTATTTGTACAGATTTGCCCAATCGTCCTTTGTTCACGGTCCCCATAGAACATATAGCTTCTTTGGCAAGATGTGAAATCAATTCAGGGCATGTGTAGTAGTTGTCAAAAAATAAACTTGTAATTTTTATCCCTGGGAATAGACCTTGCAAGCCGGACAACAATGTTGGCACTTGTGCCTAAGTAAGGCTCATTAGGAAGCCTCAGATCTGGGTTATTCTCCATACATATAAGAATGTATATTTCGAAGTCGTACGCAAACCCTCGATCATCACACAGTGAACAGTTTATAACCCCATTTATGAGGCTTGTTAGGTATGTATTGGCGCAATATGTTGGAGGCCTTGGTAGCGCACATCTGCTCATACTGACAATGCTTCTCGTTTATTTATAGCTTGACATTTATTTTTTTGCGTTTCTAATACATGTCTGATTTTATGGAGACGATCGTGTTCTGTACCTGCTGGTGACTGATTGGTATTGTCTCTGAAGTGTAAATATTGCAGAGTTTTTTTTTTAAATTGGCTTACTGACATGGTATTCCTTATCAATGGCAAACCTAATTCAGATACCCAGTACATTCGAGTATGAGGCAATTGAGCAATACCCATAAGCAGACAAATGCCTATGTAGTTTTTCAGCTCTGTAATCCTTATAGAAAAAGGCTTCGATGGGTTTTTTTTGTACACTAAACTTATGCATTTCTTCTACGATATGGCTTAGAATATAAACATCAAGGAAGTACAAGAAATATTGCAATGGCGTTTCAAATTCTGTAATCGGTGGCTCTAGATCGGTTTGCCCACAAAACTCACGGTTGGTTGGTTGGAAAGCTGTTTTTTTTTTCAAATGATATTTCGCTTTCTTCTGACGGTGAATGCAGTAGAGGCGGAAGATACAACTTGACGTGTTCGTAAAACAGTTCATCCGGATGTACATGAAACTGCAGGAATTGAACCACTAGGGTTTGATATATGCTGCTACATATCAGCATCAAGTTCGCTAGAATTTCCAGTCACATCATCATAGGACCCTGATAATGGTGCAGCGCGTTCATACCTGTTCGGTGAAACACATTGCTTTTCATCATCCGAATCGCTGAACGTTTCACAATGTTGGTTGACGGTAGTTCGAATTGCGGCAATTTCATCATTACTTTCAGCGCCTGAGGAGTCTTGTTTGCCTTCTTTGCCTGATGGTATTGTCAAATAATTTTGGATTTGAGCGCTGGATAAACTGTTCTTCGGCATTATCTAAAATAAAAACAACATACCATTATTATTGAAAATACCTAAAATTGGACCATCACTGCATGAACTGACACATCGGGCACATAGGCCGCGTTCCCACTTTGTCGTTACGACAGATAATGGTGTAGTTTTAAGTGTCGTGGCTTACGAGGGCGGGTCAAAAAGTTCGCGGAATGGAGGGGTTGGAGAGGGGTGGGGGTATTTTTTTTTACCTGTCACTACTTGTCAACTCAATACAACTATAATTACCAAGTTTCATTCCAATCGCTTTATTAACCTTTGAGATATCGCTGGATACATACATAAGTCAATCGGGAAGAAAACATCAACTGTGGAGAAAATTTAGTGAGTTTCGTGCCGTGATTAAGTTCCTCACTAAGCAAGGAAAACCACCACAAGTGATCATGGAAGAAATGTCATCTGTTTATGGGGACTCTTGCCCTGGAAAAACAATGATTTATAAGTGGCTTAGTCTTATCAAGCAAGGTCGGGAGTCGATTGAAGACGAAGAGCGCACAGGTCGACCGATTGAAGCGACGTCCTCAGACAATGTCGAAAAAATTGAAAAACTTGGAAAATGCCCGCTTAAAGAAGAAACTCATCGCAGAAATGGTTGGAGTATCATCTACAACCATTTTGAACATCCTCCATGATCATCTTGGCATGTCTAAGGTCAGTGTAAGATGGGTTCCGAGAATACTCATATCGCTTCAGAAACAACAGCGCGTCGAGTGTTCGCGCGAGTTTTTGAGTCTGTGTAGTGAGAACAGGGATGAATTTATGAACCAAATTGTTACAGGAGATGAAACTTGGGTTCTTCACTATGAACCTGAGTCAAAGCAGGAGTCTATGCAGTGGCACAAAAAAGGTGCAGCACCTCCGAAGAAGTTTAAAGGGTCGCAATCGGCCGGCAAGATTATGGCTACGGTCTTTTGGGATGCAGAGGGTATTTTACTGACCGATTAAAAAATATTACCGGAGAATATTACGCTACATTATTAGAAAAATGAAAAGACGCTATTAAGGAAAAAAGAAGTGGAAAATTGACTCGAGGTGTGCTCCTTTTGCACGACAATGCACCTGTTCACAAGAGTCATGTTGCGATGGCTGCCCTACACAGATGCGGGTTCGGAACACTGAATCACCCTCCCTATAGTCCAGATTTAGCCCCATCAGATTATTATTTATTTCCAAATATGAAAAAAGAGCTTCGAGGAAAAAGATTTACCGATGGTGAAGAAGTGAAGTCGGCTATTTTTACGTATTTTGAAGGCCTAGACAAAACATTTTTTTTGAAGGTATTATTAAACTTTATGAAAGATCTGAGAATTGTATTAGGCTTAAGGGAGAATATATCGAAAAGGAAAAATAAATTTGGTTTTAATTTCGCGCCCCTTCCTCTCCATTCCACGAACTTTTTGACCTCCCCTCGTATATATTTAAATGCAGGTGTTCACAAATATGACGACACGATGAACTGTCGTCTACTACTTTTTTTGCGGTGACAACAGATTGTCATGACAGTGGGAACAGCTAGCACGACAGTTGTAAAAAAAAATTGTCACGACTAAATCGTGACGGCAAATCATGTCGCCTCTTTGCGAGAATACTGTAACATCTCAAAAAAGGCAATTTTACAGGACGCGTATTTTAAACTTTCGAAATGTTATATAATCTAAAATAATAGAGCTAAAGCAACAAAACCTTCTAGTGATTTATAATTTAACTATTAATTCATCTAAAACTATAGTAATTGTTGCGCTATTGGCTATTTTTCGGTATAAATTAACAGGATTAAAAAAAAAGGGATATTTTGTCACACTATTACTGAAAAAGTTTTCAAGGATCGATGTGACATATGAACTTGTCACATTGTTGATAATATATTTTTTTGTGTTGTGTTAGGTTATATGATAAAAACACATTTTAGAAATAAAAATGTTTATTAAATCAATGAAAAATTTGTAGGAAAAGAAAATCAAGCATAAACATTAGTCATTATAACGTAGGTAGGATATACAGTTACCTACTTAAATACAGTAATTCAACAGTTAACAATCAACAAAGTTAACAAAATGAAACTATAGCTATCAGTTCTTAATTAAAAGTATACTGTTATTACTAAATTTGTTATTATTATTTTAGATCTAGCTAACCAATCAGTCTCTTCGTAACATTAGTCTTTGTAAATAATCACTAGGTTTATTCTAAACCTACTTTAGGTGGACCATAATCTATATTTTAACTAAAACAAAACCATCTCAATAAGAATAATAATACATACTTAAAATATTTTTATTCATATTGAGATAGGTTTTAAAAATAAGTATCTAAAATTATAAGTATTATATACTTGCAAAATGTATTAAAAACTTGAGTATTTATCATTAAGTACTATAAAATTACGACTTAGGAACTTTTCATTATAAAATATCACATAGGTATTGTACTTAAAGGAACCGACGTTTCACTTATCTCACATAAAGTAATAAAAAATAATTGTTATAAAAATTACAAAAATAGTATAAAAAATAAAATAAAAACATTCTTAGAGCGATTCGTAAAAGCTCCTATGAACTCCGGGAATTAATTTCTTATTAATCAAATCCATTAGGTCCGATTTTTTTCGTTCAGCTATCCCGGGTTTATTATTATAGACATTTTTTATTTCTATATTGTTGTTTCTCTTTTTTCTCAAAACGACGGCTTTTTTAAAGTCCGTTTCAGCATAAGAATTTTTATAAAATATAGCATTTGTATCATCTTTACTAACTCTTATTACTCTTACTTCTGATAGTTTAACTACATGGTTATCTTCATCTTTTGTTAAGTTAAAATTAATTTGATTACACACACTTTTCCAATCATAAAAATCTTCGAAACACATTTCATTGACGTGTATTGGCTCACTCTTTTTCCTGGCTGTTTTTATAGCACCGATAAATCCGTCGGGAGTGTATATAGGACCGGATCTTAATAGCCTCTTTACTTGTCTCTCAATCTGGGAATGGGCAGAGTCGCCTTCGTTCTGGGTATGGCCTTTTACAAGATATTTGTGTGTTATGGATTTCAGGTTAGGCAAGGTCTGTACGGCATATAAATACAGGGCAATCATGAATTTGTTTTTATTTTGCCCTGCGCAGTTGTCTGAATAGAAGACAACCTCTAAATCTTCAGCTGAATTTGACATTTTGGTAAGGTAATTAAATACACAAGTACCTATTTCATTTATGCCTCTATTTGCATGTGACTCGTCCCATACGTAACTTTCAACAACATTATTCTGAATATTATAAATTGTTAGATTAAGAACATTAAGTTTGCATTTGTAGTAAAATACAGAAATATCGCCCTTAGGGCACTGGAATACAGCTTGGAGATCGTAAACAGCAACTAAAATATTTTTATTGTTCTTGTCATTTGTCTTTTCAATGCGTGATAATTCTTTTTCTCTGATATGTTTTTCGTAGTCTTCTTTTTTCAATTCTTTTTCTTCGGGCGTACTATTTTTATAAACTTCGCATGTATCGCACAAATCTTTCTTCGGCACAAAAAACGATATATTAAATTCTTGTGTAAATATACGATAAAACATTAAATAACTTGCATAGGGTATATTTTTAGATTTACATTGTTCAACGTAGTCTCTATGCAGGTCTGTAATTGCTTTGCTGCCGTCAATGTAATGTCTTTTCGAGTTTGCTCGAATATAGTGCGATTCTATTTTTGGTATCGCTTCTATAAATTTTCTTATGCTTTCTTTAATGTTTTCATCAACTTTACTGTGATTTAGATGAGTGCCACGGTAATCTTTCATTGACGAGATATTAGTGTCATTATTTTTCTTTTTCAACGCGGTCTCTATAGGGCGGTTATTGATAGCCAAAGTGTTTTTGAAAAACAATTTACATACTCTGATCTTTGCACCAGAAATAGTCAAAAAGAAAGCGTTGTTGTTTTCACGCTTTGCAGCAATATTTCCGTCTGAGTCCACTTTCACATATCGCTGTTTTGGAATAACTAAATCGACATTATTAGCTATAAACGTCCATTGTTTCTCAATTTGTCCTAAACCCCAATATTCGTTTAAAATTTTCTCACGTTCAAGCTCTGAGAAGTTAGAGCTACATTTAAATTTACAATTTTCTCTGCAAGGTGGTTTAAGCTGGCGTTTTGGAAAGGGCTTATTAGTTTTTGTTGAAATATATGATAGTCCACTATTTCTTAATCGCTTAGCGATGTTCTTCTTCCAATTTAACTCTTGCCTTGGTCTTTTTTTTCCTACTTTAGTTGGGGTGATGTTGGAAGTGGTTGGCTCTATTGGCATAGTGGTATCATTCCCAACTACAAGCGAATTATTCTCTGTTGCGACCAGATCTATCTGATTTGTATGGTTAACTATTATGTCTCGATTTTCTGCTGAATTACTTACCAATAACATGTCAACTTGCTCTATGGTGTCAACTGAAGCAATATTATTATTTAAATTAAACAAGTCTTGGTCTTTTGAGAAGTTGTAGTTAGTGCTGGCACCTTCTTCTTCAGAGTCTGAAGTATGTATATTATTACTTTTTGACTTCTCCTCTTGATAATTGGGATCCTTTACGGAATCATCACTATCTGGGGAAAAGTTAAAAGAAAATTAGTCCCAAATAATTACGTTGCAAACGTTCGGCATCCGAAATGCACAGAATTGAACACAAATTATTACATAAATTGAATAAGTGCATTTATTAAGAAATAGTAGTCTCTGCCTACCCCAATGGGAAAAAGGCGTGACAATAATAATGTATGTATGTATTAAGAAATATAATAAATGCATTTATATAAAAACTTACTACCTTCATAAAAAGATGGTCCACTGCTTGAGGAGGAACTCGAAGAAGAACTCGAAGAGCTACTTGAAGAGCTACCGGTACTACTAGTTGACTCACGTCGACGATGTTTTGAGTCATCGTTACTTTTGTCTAAAAGAAATATAAATAATAATAACTTAAACAATAGAAAAACTTTATGAAACATAAGTACCTAATAGTTTAAATTTTTGTTTTAAATTCTTAATTTAAAACAAAAATTAAAACTAAAATCGAGGTGTTTACATAATTATCTGTAGAAAACACACTAAGACTCCTTATAATGTTGCTCAATTTGTTTCTTCTTCTCAGCCGATGGACGTCCACTGCTGGGCATAGGCCTCATGTATGGATTTCCAATATTGGAAATCCAATTTGTTTAAAATCTATGAAAATGTAAGCACCTAAGTTCGTTTCGTATTAATAGGTACTCATTTTAAATAACTACATGACAACAGGCTCGCCCCTTGTTACATGGGACCGAACATAGGTGGCATTTAGTCTTTACAAAAATATTCTTTAAAAAACAAAATTATTAAGTCTTACCTTCTGGAATCATTGCGTTTATATTAGAGTCATCAACTTCCTCGGCTTGGATACTGGAACTATCATTTACGTTACTATCAACTACGTTTTGCATAGTTGCTAATTGTACTAATTTTCTGGACCGCGATCCCATCTGAAAAAATAAATATTTATAATTCATTTGTTTTAGTATTTACAACGTGACATAACGATTTAATTTACAAAAAAACTTATAATTTATCTAGAAAAAAGTAACATTACAAAATACTCCGAATCCATTTTATGGTTTGTAAAATATTTCATTGTCAACAACGCGTCATCTTATGATGTTACAAAACAAAAACGATATCTTTTCAACGAAAACGTGATATCAAAAGTAATAACAAGTTAAAATTGCATACTATTTTCAACAAAACTGTGTCAATTCAACATATCACATTACTTAATAAAAAAATATCAAAGAGTTCAAACTTACCTTAGCAATCGTAATGTGGTATCTTCGTGATGTCACGTTTTTGCACAAATACGAGAGCGCCCTTCCCTCCAAATGGCACGCGCCGACTGATGGGACACGTTGTCGAAACAAATCACGAGGCAGAAAGAGACAGCGCGACAACACAAAATATTGCAGTTGTCTTGTCTCTTTCGCTCATAGACGCACCGTTATTGTCGAAAAAATACCTCGTTTTTATCGAAAATAAAGTTCAATACGGCGGTTTTGATTATGGAATAAAAAAAAAATCGATTTTTCTGAAATATCACAGTATTCTTGCAAAGAGGCGATGTGTCGTTGTTGCGACTATCTGTCGTGGCCACGACTGTCTTTCCCACTCGCACCCGCGCATCCCCCGCGCCTATATTCGGCTCGCTTTGTGCGTGTCAGAACTAGCCAGACCCTTGCCAAGATAGACGCGTATCAAGGATGGCGAATAATATAACACCGGAAATTTGAATTCCACTTGTGGAACAGAGAGCTGTCATTTGGGACAGAACTTTAGAAATATATAAAGACAAAGGTTTAAAATTAGCTACGTGGAGAGAAATTTCCTGCGTTTTTTATCCAAATTTCTACAAATTGGAAAGAAATGATTTTGGTAAGTTTCTAATACTTTTTATTCATTATGATACATGTGCTGTTATGTTTTGCCAAGCTACGGAGCCAATTTCTGATACAAAATAGTCGGCAAATTGTGAGCGCATTGCGTTTCCGGCGCCTTCGTTTGAACGTAGCTGTGTTGCAGGCATGTTTACCGAGGGCGTAATGGTTGGGGTATTCTCTAAGTAAATAGCATCTTTGTCTATTACAAAATTATGTTTACCGTACAAGCCTTTACAACTTCAATCCTAATGGAATTCTTTTCAATAACATTGGATGTACCCAAATCTTTCTTTTCTTTGCTTGCTTCATCGTCCTTCTTTTCAAAAAGTAATATATTATTAAAATTTCATCTTCGGCCATTGTACTTAAGAGCGTAAACGCACTACTGTAGGCTTAGCCAAGTTACAAACGTTTCGTATCGAATCTCTTTCTACAATCGTTAACGCCTCGGCGTAAGTGATTTTAGAAAACGCTAAGTTGCTAGCCTACTTGACACGACTGATTCGATCGCTCGTTCTACAATGTCAATAGAAAAAACCTATACTTTAGTCTATGGCAAGCGTTCCTATTAACGTTAAATTAACGTCAAAGTTACAGTTCAAATCGTTGTTGTGTTTTCTTTGTGCGCGGGCTGAACTTTTGTTTTGGTTTGTTAAATAAAGGAATAATTGTTGTGATAAAAAGTAAGCGAATTAAGGTACAAGTTCTTCTTATAATTGGTTTATTTTAATATCACAGTGCGGAATGAAATTTAAAACATTACTGTGAGCCGAAATGTTATACATGATCCTGCCTTTGAACGAAATATACCTTAAATGAAACAGCTATTATAGGATGGAGTCTAAATCTCGAGCAAGCCCAACACCATTCGCAGCTTTATTGGAATTCATGGAAAGGTACGTAAATTATTAGTTGGTTCGTAAATAACTTCCTTTGTTATTTAAAAATCTATCATAGGTACTCGGGCACTTGAAAGTTTGAAACATAAACAATGACGTGATATGCGACATGAACTAATACAAATACTTAAGAAACAAACAAAACAATTATGTTTGACCCTTTACATAATCAATAGACCGTTTCCTTGGTCAAGCTGGATTTGAGGAAAGAGGGTTTGATGTTAGATTTTTTCTTTACTATATTTTCTTTATTACACAAGTGTAATTTTTTTAAATTTATATTCCTCATCTTTTTCAGGAACCACCATCAGACAGAAACTCCATACCACCAACAACCAGAGATTCTGTACATACTGTCTGTCCGTCCCAAATTTCTGCCACAGATGAAATTATGTTGGATTTAATGCCATCTTATTCCATACAAGGTACATTTTACTTTTATTTTAAAGATTTTGTTTTGGCTAATGAATTCATTTGGGCACAATTATTATATGACTCTAATTATTTATTTTCAGCAACAACAGCATCTACCGTCCCTCTTTCACTGTCACCTCCCACCAGAGGCATACCGGGAAAAAAATATCTCAAGAGGGAGGCTGCGATGGGAATCAAGAAGAATTGAAATGGAAGAAAACCCAAGTCAAATTTAAGTCGTTTGGCTCATACTATAGACAATTTGATAGAAATTTTACCACAGTTGAGGCTGTCATCACTTCCTTCGACAGATATTATCCCTAAAATGTCTTATGTAGTGATAGTGGTCTCAGCTGTGGGCTATTGAACATTTCAAATTGCCAACAATATCAGAGTAACAATTAATTTTTATTTCAATTGTTTGCTATTCCAATCCAGTTTACTTTTCCCTTCTCTAAAATGCTAATGTAGGTACAAATGGTATGGATCATTTTTGTTAGTTTTCATTAGTATAATTGATCTTTTTTATAGTATTGAACAAAACCTATTTTAATTTAGACTTGAAATGTAAGAACTGTAGGTAACCAATATATATGTACAGTAACTGTTGGTAATTGGTAACAGGTAATTGATTTTTATGTAAGTAAAATATTTTCTAACAATATTATCTAAAATGTATTGAGTGAATTGGAAAAACCAAGTATTAGATAACTGAAACATCCTTCCTCCCTATCTACCGTGCAAGCACCCACCATATTTTGAATGTCAGTGTTTTGGTAAAAATAATAAACTTGTTTGTAATAATATAGCACTTTTATTTAATATCTTAGTAAATTACAAATAAAATTAAGGGGTCATCCATAAGACAAGGGACAAGGACAAGGTACAGTATAAATTAATATTTTATCTACCATTAGAACATTTAATGGATGATGCTCTTCATCGTTAGGCTTAACCAAAGCTACCTACATGGGTACAATTCTATGCACCCAAGTACACCGTACAGGCCAAATTTTTGGAACCTGAAAATGTATTATTTGTTCATTTAAATTTAATGTGTATTATGTAACATGCACTTAATAATTTCAATATTGTTAAATCGTTTGTTAAGTACTCTCTTGTTTTATAAATGCTCTGTCTTGTCATCGCAATGCCATAATCGCAGGGTGGTTCAAAGCATCAACAACTTGTCTGATGCACCGATTTGCTGTGCGTTGGGCAAGATGTTGAGTGCCGCCAACAAGTAGCTGATAGGATCCTGTGGCTAGGAAACTAAGAGCGCACAACACCTAAAACACAAACATTGAGGAAATGAAAATTTTAATTAGGTGATGAAAAATTGCTAGTACTATATTATCAGTCATTAGATTATTAAGCACTTGCCTTAACTTTTAAGAGAATCTCGTAGGTTCCCTTTATCGAAGTTTTGTGCCAGATTTCTTGACAAAGGGCTTGGAAAGTCGATTTGTCTAGCCGAAATTGCTGCACAAATAAAGTTTCCGGCTTTTCGCGTATTGTTTCCAGGCACTGACGATTTATGCCTCATTTTCGGCGCCTAAGCCACACTCCTTCATTATGAGCGCACCACAACATATTTTAAGTGCTAAATAGTAAAAACACTCCAAAATTATGGGAAATAAACAAAGCATTTCTCGATCTCAACACAGCTGATTCATATAGACGCCATTTTTTAATCGTTTTCTCCTGGGTCTCGGCGATCGCTTAGTAGTCATTCCAAAACTTCGACATCGTTTCGTTAGCGCTTGTCAAAACTGTAACTTGGCTACCATTAGTATAGGATGTAGCGATCAACATTGTAGAAACGATTACATTCCATTCTATCATTTTGAACGTTACGGTAAGTTGTAAACTTGTCTACGACTTTTCTATTCGTTTGTTCTGACCACGTGACATAACGATGAGATGACGTCATTCCCATACATTTGATTAGGTTTCTACTAGCGTTGACGATTGTAGATTGTCAACTTGGCTAAGCCTACTGATCTCAAAAAGAACGTAGAGGCGACTGCCGTGAAACGATAAAATGTCGTCGCGAACCAATGGGAACAACTAGAAACGATAGTCGCTAAACGATGAAAAACATTGATGACACGTAGTCGTTATAATAGGAACAGCTAGAGACGATAGTCGTCCGACGATAAATTAACCGTTACGACATAGTGGGAACGCGGCCATACAGTAATTGTAAAATTTTGGTATCAAAACACTGCCAAATAAAAAAATAAGCTTACATTTGCTTAGTACACAGATTTTTCGATTAAAAAGTGATTTTTTCCACTGTTGCACTCCGTCAATAACTATCATTTACTATATTTTCAAATTTAATTCACACAGCACGCGGTAAATGATCAAAATTTTCGATTGAATGACTAACTGAGCGAGGTGGTGCTGCCATCTAACTCCAATTAATGCACTATTGATTGCCATTGACTATTGTCACTTTCCTGTCATAATCACGATATCGTTACTTGGCTCATATTAGATATAATACCAATTTTATTGGTTGTCATTCATATGGCATTGAATGCACTGTAGGGTTATAGTGATAGTCTTATAAACTTTTTCATTGAATAATACCTTGTACCGATAGCCCTGGTCTAATGAACGCATTTCTTGAGACCAGGGTTGTCAGAACAAGGTTTGGTGCAATTTTTTGCTCTTACCCGTTCTGGACTGTAAATATTATTCACTCCCTTTCATTCATACCATCCTTCACAAAATTCATTCATCCTTTTTCTCTAACGTAGAAAATTAAACATTTCAGGGCCCAGGACGATGGTTGGTTCTGAATATTGAGCGTTGCGAAGACCCGGACCAGTACGATTTTGTCTTTGAAAAGGTCAGCCGCCAGAAGATCAACCGGACCCATGACTGTTTCGACATAATCCTAACCATGGATAGAGAGTTTAATTCCACGTACGCTGTAAGTTGATTATGATTAGAAAACAATTCTACGAATTGCTTCCCCGTTACCTACTACCCATTAAGTTTACCTTATATTGGAAAACAAAATACATCCTTCAAAAAATACTATTTGTGCTGAAGAAAGACTCTTGATAACACTCAGGTAAGTAAAAATTTACATTTACCTAATACATATAATCGTTTTATTTTTTTTAAGTAAATCACAGTAGACAGTTTTCTTATTATTATTTTTAATTGTTATTACTCTCCGAAAAAAAAAAACCATAAATAGACGACATTTCAGTTAATTGTGATTTTTGTGTTGGCGAATTGGCTAGGTCTTGGCTTGATTGATTCGTGGAAGTAAAATAACCTTGAAGTTCTTGGTAAGAATAACCGAAATTATCATGTGTATTGATAAAATAATCGTCGTCGTATCAGACCGATAATTTCGAACTTTGCGTCAGTCTTGCGGTGTTCAGGTATTTTCTTAAAATCAGTTAAAACAGTGATAATAAAGCATACGGTCACCATCATTTTCAATAGTTGCATCTTTTCCAAGAATGCTTTCAAAGTTTTATTGGTGTCATCTTCTACCTCCTCCGAATGCTTCCTCTTTTTAGATGTTGTGGGTTGAGTAGGAATATTAGGCCTGGTCTCCGATAGTCACGATAAAAATTGAAGTCGGTCAAAATGTTGATATTTTCGATGTGATGATGCAGCTGACCCACTGTTTGATGCTCTTTGTTTATTAAGTTCACAACTATAAGAATCCCTTAGGTTTTAAGTTTGCGTTGCAGTAGTATAGCTGACAATATTTAATCAATATTTTAATTTACAGGTTCTTGGCAGAAGGCAATCTTACAAAGGACATGTTATTAAATGGGCTTAAAATATTTTTTTTTTTTGAACAGCTATCATTTGTGCTTTTTCTAATAGGAAAATTTTTTTAGGAAAGCCTTACAAAAACAAAAAAAATACTAAAACCACCAATATTTTATAAATAAATATTTTATATCCAGATATTTTTTCTAAGATAATATTATTTTTTCACATTGAAAAACTAAGAAAAAAGGGTTAAATTTCATTCTCGAGAAAATTATACACTTTACAGTTATTTAAAAGTTTTAAAACAATATTAGGCGGCTTTAAAATAAAACCAACGAATTATCTCCATGATTTGTATGTATGGCATTGATTCCTTTGCTTGCTAATGAAATCTATGAAAACCTTATCTGTGTCAGTAAGGTTGTCACACTTGTCAGTTGTCATGCCCTTTGTCCCATTGTCAAAGTCGCTATTCTTACGTTTGCTGAATATTGAGGTTTATAGTACACTCTTTTGCAAAAAAAACGGGCACCTAAGGAAATTTACGTTCTAAGGTCGATTTGAGTTAATTAAATGAAATTTATTTCTTTGACGTAGTCTGTATACTTATAATCGTGTAAATTAATGCGCGTGAAGTGAATTCGGGCAATTAAAAGAAAAAAAACGATGGATTCTTTAAAACCAATGTACACGCCCAAACAATAAGAAGTGGTCGGCAATAAAGACAAGATTTTTTTTTACTTTTTTTAATTAAATAAAGTTACAAATGTAAAAACCTAATAACGAGTGTGACCTCCTCTTGCCAAAATCACAGCTTGAATCCTTCTGGGCATGCTTTCCACGATGTTTTTAATAACGTTTTGAGGAATACGTTCCCACTCTTCTGCAATGACTCTTTTTAGCTCCCTGATGTTTTGTGGAGCAGGTTGCACTGATCTTACCCGTCTCTTTAGAACATCCCAGACATGCTCAATTGGATTGAGGTCAGGACTTCGAGCTGGCCAATCTAAACGACGGATCCCAACTTCTTGCATGTACGCTTCCACGTCGCCAGAACGGTGCGGGCGAGCATTGTCGTCTATAAAAATGGAATCTTCCCCAAGTGCAGTCAATGTGGGTTGTGCATATGGAATTAGGACTTTCATTATGTAACGGTGTGCATTTAATGTTCCATTTTCTATGAAAACTAACTCCGTACGCTCCGTCGAATTAATTGCTGCCCAAAACATAACAGAGCCTCCGCCATAAGGAGTGATTTCTTCGAAACACACTTCCGCATAGCGTTCCCGTGGTCTTCGCAGCACTCGCCGGCGTCGGTCCTCTCCACACAATGAGATTCTAGCTTCATCAAAAAACAATACTTTATTCCAGTCCTTCAGAGTCCATGGTCCATGAAGCACAGTTCCGAGCAAACTGAAGTCGAGCAACACGGTGCTCACGGAGTAATTTAGAGCCCCGAGCCGGGCGGTAACTCCTGATATTGGCAGCCAAAAGCCTCCTCCTGACCGTCCACAAGCTAACTTCTACTCCTCTTACTTCTTCAAGGCTCTTCTTCAGGTCCACACTTGACGCCTTACGATTCCGCAACGCCTGACTCACCAAAAAGCGGTCATCTCTTTGTTCTGTGCATTGTTTTCTTCCCGAACCGGGTCTTCTTTTGACCGAACCGGTCTCTTGATACCGTTGCCAAGTCCTCTGGACAGTTGAACGACTCACATTTAGCCGCTGAGACACGTAAGTTTGCGAACAACCTTCTTCAAGTAGGGCTATAATTTTACCGGCCCTTATCGCTTTAGCACTCATATCAAAAAATGGTATTTAATGTAAAAAGAAAGATTAAATTGTTTAATTTGCAGAAAATATCCAAAAAGTTTTAAAATATCGTAATCAGTTAAAAATCGTTTCAGCAATTCGAGCCATTAGTAAAGCAATTTTAGAATAATCCACAATAATCATTATTTTTCTTTTATTAATTTCAAATTTTAAATTTGGAACGTAAAGAATCATGCCAGGATGCTTCAAATAACATGCCAATACATCGTCAAATTAATAAAACCTATTTCTTGTTCTTCTTCATTGAAGTAGAGAAATAAATCTAAAGTGCCCGTTTTTTTTGCAAAAGAGTTTATTTGTAATTTCTACTTGACATTAGTAAAATCATCATCTGAGAGGGGCTTATAAAGTTTTTGATGGTGTGTAATCCGCCAACCCGCACCAGGCCAGCGGCGAGGTGGACTAAGGCTTAACACTTCGCATTCTGAAAAGAGATTTTGTGTCCGTTCCGTTGTAACGCAAACCACAGACGCAAACGACATTAAATTGAATTAGACACTTGATTAACGTTCACATTTCACAATGACAATAATGACATCCAACCGAAAAGTGATGCCAAAATCAATAATTATTGTTGGTTGCAATTTATTTTTCAAATTATAATTATTTAAAAACATAGTAACTAAGGAAGGGTGATTTAAAAAAAAAATAAACAATATGAAAAGGCTCCTTAATATAAATTAAGGAGCCTTTTCATAAAAATATAATCTCTTTCCTGTTCATAGCAGCTTGGAATAAAAGCCCAGCCTTCATACAAAAACCTAACATGTCCTTTATATCATACGTATAACCGTGGGCTTTCAACGATTTGTGCTGTCGTAAAAGAAGTTTGTCAAGCATTTTATGAAATACTCCAGACTATATACCCGAGCTTAAAGAAAAATATTGGTTAACGGTTGCAAACGGATTTTACAACAAGACGAATTTCCCTAATTGCTTGGGTGCTATTGATAGGAAACATATAAGAATAATCAAACCAGCGCCTACTGGTTCTTTATAATATAAAAACCGGTCAAGTGCGAGTTGGACTCGCGCACCGAGGGTTCCGTACAAACCTGTGGGTATATAACTTTTTTTTATATGACGAAACTAAAAATTTACGGTTTTCGTAATTTTTCCTATATCTGTACTATAAGATGTGACTTCGTACAAAATTTCAAGATTCTAAGTTCACGGGAAGTACCCTGTAGGTTTTGATTCCCGTGCGAGTTTCGAAAATTTGCGGAAATTTGCGGCCTAAGTGGCTGTATCTTTTGATTGCGTTGACTTAGAAGGTTGATTTTTCTATAGCTTCCAGGGACAGTAGAACTAAGTATCATATAGAAATTTCAGTTTGATACCTCCACGCGTTCCTGAGAAAAACGGTCTTGACAGACGGACGGACGGACGGACAACAAAGTGATCTTATAAGGGTTCCGTTTTTTCCTTTTGAGGTACGGAACCCTAAAAAATACTTTTCTATAGTTCTTTTATATGTGACTCAAAATATTGTTTTACTTACATAGATGTTGGATCGTATGGAAAGGCTTCTGATAAGCAAATTTTCAAAAACAGTAACTTTTACGAAAGTCTCCAAAAGCTGAGAATTATAGAGCAAGAAGATACATCGATTGCTCGTTTGGCATCATGGCAATTAAGTGGAGAATTCTTCATCGTCCGATAAATGTATAAGTACCCTTTGCTGAAAATTTCATTCGTACATGTTGAGTGTTGTTACTCATCTCTCTATCTCCAAACCGACACCGCTGAGATACGATTTACAAAATATGCAACGAAATGACAATAATCACACACAATTAAGTGCTTCGACTGTACGTGATACGTTAGCTGATTATTTTCCTAGCCCAGAAAGAGAATTGTCATGGCAAACAACGAAAATATAAAGTAAGTAGTCGTATTAGGTCTTTACCTATGAAATTGGAGATTTGTATGATAATTTTAAAATATAAAAATTTTGGTATATTTTTTAATTCAGCTAATCAAAGTACTGGCCCAAATTATCTATACAATTTTGCCATTTTGATGGCAGTTTGTTTATCCCTTTACTGCAGAAGTCTGCCGGACGGGAGGCGATGAAGTCAGCGAAAGCGTTTTGTACTGCATCACGGGTGTTGAATTTTTTCCCACTTAAAAAATTGTCTAAATTTTGAAAAAAGTAGAAATCTGTTGGGGCAAGGTCCGGTGAGTACGGTGGGTGACGGAGAGCTTCCAGCTGTAACTATTGTAGCTTTGCGACGGTCTGTCGTGTAGTGTGAGCTCGCGCGTTGTCGTGGAGAAGCAATGGGGAAGAGCGATTGACTAGTCTTGGTTGTTGAATTGCGAGCTTCTCCATCATTGTTTGCAATTCTTGGCAATAGACATCTGCCGTCACTGTTGTGCCATTCGGTAAGAAGCTGTGATGTACAAGTCCGGCACTGGTCCACCAGACAGTCACCATCATCTTCCTATGAGTAATCTTTTTTTTAGCGCACTGATTAGGTGCTGTACCCGGGTCCACCCACTGAGACGAACGCTTACGGTTGTCGTACAGGATCCACTTTTCATCGCAGGTAACAATTCGATTAAGAATTCCCTCGTTTCTATGCCGATTCAGTAGTGCTATGCATGCTTCGACACATAAATCTCGCTGTCGGTCGCTTAGTTCGTGTGGCACCCACTTATCTAGCTTTTTTATCTTTCCGATTTGACGCAAGTGCTTCAATGTTGTTTTGACACTAACTCCAAGGCCCGCAGCAAGCTCAGCCGTAGATTGAGATGGATCCGCTTCCTCTATCGCCTTCAATTCGTCGTTGTCGACAATAGTTACCGGCCGACCGCGAGGCTCGTTCTTCAACTCAAAATTTCCAGATTTAAAACGATTGAACCAATAATGGACTGTGTTTATGCAAGCAGTGTTATGCCCGTACACGTCGTTAATGTTTCGTGTTGTTTGCGCAGCGGTATTTCCACGTAGGAACTCATATTCGAAAATTGTACGAATTTTCAGTTTATCCATAGCGCCAAAAACTACCACAATGTCACAAAAACAAAAAACTAAAAACAAATGACTGAAATTGAAATTAAATTAGCACGTCTTTCAATAAAATTTATTTGAATTTCGAATTGCGCGCCAATCCACAGATAATTAATTCTGAAAATGCTGGTTATAGAATCTCCAATTACATAGGTAAAGACCTATTATTAACAATATACTTACATGCTTCATTTTTTTCACTTGGAGTCTTGTTTGTAAATTTGACAATAAAATATATATTTGTTTTTTCCCAAGCCTTTTTCTCCTGATTCTATTACTGTACTTGTCTGACTTCCGATCCCATATCGCTGGACGACTCTCAACCTCATCGATAAATTCAACCTGATTTTTGATCATGTTTAGACTTGAACAAAAACTTCGTGCGCATCATCACTAGTCGATCAATGAACTGATGTGCGGGTGTAGCGCGCGTTTTTTATTTATGTGGATATCAAAGCAGCGCGGTGGCAGCGGTGCCGGTGCGCGGTACTTTGCGGCAAATTTGAAGGCGCCCTGAGTGGTCACTGTCACGTGAATTTGCCATTGCCGCATCCCAAGGACAAAGCTGAATTCAATTCTCTTAATTATTTTAACAATCATCATCTGCCTAGCTTTTCCTAACTATGTTGGAGTCGACTTCCAGTCTAACCGCGTGCAACTGAATACCAGTGTTTTACTTAACATGGAGCGACTGTCTATCTGACCTCCACAACCCAATTAGTACTGGGTAATACAACCGGGCCTTTGGTAAGAGTGTTTGTCAGACTTTCGGGCCACTGACTATCTGTTACAACTGTCAAAGATCTACAAATTACAGCCGTTATAATTTTATAATAATAACCACAAAATACATTCCGTTGGTCCAGGGTATAAAACAGTCTTCAACAGTCATTGAAGGTAGTCAGCAGCCGGAAAGTGGCAATTTTTACCAAGAAGTATCGTATTACCCAGTAATTGGGATAGATAGGCATTCCCTCCATGTAAAATACAAGTATTCAGGTCCTTTAGGTTAGACTGGAAGCCTACCCTTAATATAGTTGAAAAAAGCTAGGCAAATAACGCTGACAATTTTTTCAGCAATAATTATAACTTCTCTTTTATGGTATTTCAGAGTATAATAGACATTTATCAAGAAGTTGACGGCGGCTTCAAGTACTTTCAGACCATGTCTGACGATTGCGCCTGTGCTTTCTTCAAGAAGCATGCTGAACACAACATGAAGCGAGCCTTAACTATGGCCAATATTGATCCTCCCGACTGCCCTTTTGGGCCCGTGAGTAATTTTATTAAGTAACTAATAATCATATATTGTAGCTTTATCATTAAATTTTTCATTCATCTACCTACCAATCGTGGTAGTGTTCAATCAAGGAATTACTTTTCAAAGTGAAAATGCATAAAAAGCACAGTTGCTTTTTAAAGGCATCATATATGACCTTTGGAGATCCTCATCAAAATACCTACCTACCGAGATCTTACGCATCCGGCCTGAACGAACCGTCGCAGTTTAGTCAGATTAAAGGAGAATGGGCAAAAATATAATTATGAACCTTGGTCTACCTGCTCAACACTAACGACATCTATGCTAATGAAAAGATTATAATGTAGTCAAACTAATAATTAATCATATTAAAGTACTGGGTCTGGCAGAATTCAGAAAAAAGGAAAACATAAGAATTATAAAAATAATGTGATTTATTACAAAATAATGTTATTTATACAGGTTTATAAGCACGTATGTATGTGTAATACTGTTTGACCCTTGTATGTCTTGATTGTATTCGTGCCCTGAGTAAAAAACTTCCCTGTTCTACTTCAATGTTGTATTCATTGATGTCATTGAGTTCATTATCTCTGTATAATTCAATTGTATACATTCCATCGCTTAAATGTTCAGCACAGTAAGATTTGGCTATCTTAATGTGGTAAGTGCCCAGAGCGATAAGGATAAGGTATTCTTCTTCTAATTGAGGAATATCTTCAAAATCAGGAAGATTCGCTGCCATGCGTGTAAATACTACTCGTTGCCTATTCAAGTTTTTGTCCATAACGTATTGAGCTAAATGATTGTTTGAATTAGTTCTTTCATTGATAATTGTAATTATCGCGTCAGCATACGCATTGTCTCTGATTGGTAGATGAAATGCATTGATTAGTGCCGCAGCAATTCGAAAATATGTAAACATGTGCGGAACGGACTTATTAAAGTTATCAACCCTTAAAAACTTGAACCTTCCGTTTACTATTTCTACTACCCATCTTACGATTGTTATCAGACGCGACTTATTCGCTTGTTCTGTGGATAGCTGCAGACTTGTTTCTGTCCTTGCTCGGTGGCATATGTGCTTCGTATCCGCATTCTTCAAAATCAGGTAGAGCGTCTCTGAAGCCGCGATCCAAGATAAACACATCATTCGTTAAAAAAAAACCAAGGAAATGCACTATCATGATCTCGTAGAATATTGCTCATAATCGTGGCGTCTGATGTAGTCGCTGCATAAGGGTCTGTTACGTCGATAATATAGCCATTGCTACAAACAATTAGAAAAGGCTTTAACAGATTCCTGTACTTATGAAGACTATATCTCGTGTTATTCTGATCTCCAAAAAGCGCATTTGGTATCAACAAATTCTTGGAAAGCGCTTCGTTTCTACTTAAATGATCAACTCCCAAGTGCAATGGCACGAAGTCAGCCAGTAAGCATTCTCTCGCTATCACTAATTGGCGTTCGAATGTTCGACGAGATATTTTTAGAAGTTCATCTGTTCGAAGTTTCATGAGATATCCACCCAGAACCATGTTCGGTACATTTGACTGCTGTCGCAGTGATGGGGTTTGTTCGAGTAACGAATTGAATTCAGCGATAGTGAGTCCAGTCCAATGTCGCAACTCATTTTCATCTACTGTATCTAAATCAAAATCAAACATAGTCGATTGATTCTCTAGTGCTATACTGTAAATTGAAATTATATCCAGTATATGATCTTGGTTAAAGTCATGAGAGACATTGCCGCTTAGTAATTGGTCCCAATTATGGGCCATTACGTGTTCATTACAAACACGAGCACTTGAAGGTATATAGAAATTGTAATAAGACAACATATGAACTTTGATGCTGTTGGGTATTCGGAGTCGTGTCTCGTTTAAACAATCTCTTAATACGCAATGACTCGCCGTATTAGCGAGATTTTGTAAATTATCTGGTATAGCACGTGGAACTGCAGGTACGTCCTCTGCGTTAACAGCATTGTCGATTATTTCAACAGCTGGTTGTGCCCTTCCGGCAGTGTTAATTCGTTGCCAACATCGGTGACACGTGAATACAACTTGATCGAAGGATACCTATAAGAAAGAAATAATGTTTATTATTGTTATTTTCACGGACTGATTTAAGGAATAACTCATTATGCCTTTTTTATTATTAAAACCTACAACGTGCTATTATTACAAGCTTTTATTTAAGTTTCATTGTTAGTATGGTCAAATCTTGGAATTATTTTACTTGTCATATAATTCTATGATCAAACAATATCAATTTTTAATAAGATAATGATCATCATGATCACCTTAATCCTATTTTATGCTGTCTTGTGTGATTACTTTAGTTTCAATGACGAAGTAATATACTTGTCTCGCTTTCGCTCCGTAAAGTCGAACGTGTCGTCCCGTTCCGTTTGTCATTTGAAGTTGTGTGAATTAATAATATGTTATTGAGAGTAATTCTATCATGTCTGCCTCTCAGAATGGATGTAGGAACGGGTCTCGTGGTAATAAGAAGCTACTCCTCATTGATATGGCCATTAGCCAACAGGTTCGCCGTTCCCGAAGGGATCTGTCTACATGTTGGATAGGTTATAAGAAGGCCTACTATTCTGTGCCTCATACATGGCTCATGAGGGTGCTGGAGTTGTATAAAGTGGATGCAACTCTGCGTGCCTTCCTGATGTCATGTATGGGGTGCTGGAGAACGGTCCTTCGCTATCCAGGATGTCGACAAATCCAAGGGAACAGCGAACCGATAAGGATTGAGCGTGGCATATTCCAGGGTGATAGTTTGAGTCCATTGTGGTTTTGTCTAGCCTTGAACCCTCTCAGCACATTGCTAGAGGGTTCAGGTAGACCTGAACCCTAACCGAGAGGTGGTCAGGTCATATCTCACCTTCTTTACATGGATGATCTGAAACTCTTTGCCCCCAACAATTTGCAACTGATGAAGCTACTGAAGGTAACAGAAACTTTCAGTAGTGCCATCAGAATGGAATTTGGTGTGGACAAATGTGCAGTCATGCATGTGAAGCGAGGGCAGATTATGGAATCCGTGGGTACTCAACTCTCGGATTCCATACACCTTAGATCCCTCTCCTCAACAGAAACCTACAAGTATTTTGTCGGAGGCATTAGGCATCAATACTTCCGACATGAAACAATCGTTGAGGGAGCGCTTCTTTGGCCGCCTGAATAAAGTGCTAAGCAGTCTTTTGTCAGGCGGAAACAAGGTGCGCGCCTTCAACGGTTGGGTCATGCCGGTTTTGATGTATTCTTTCGGCATACTCAAATGGACTCAGACGGAACTTGATGCCTTGGATAGGAGGGTCCGCACATTGATGACCGCTAATCGGATGCATCACCCACGGTCGTCGGTGATGAGACTGTATATCCCGCGGAAGTGCGGGGGCCGTGGCTTCTTAAATGCTAAAACCCTGCACAACCGTGAGGTATGCAGTCTCAGAGAAAACTTTCTAGAAGCCGACGTGGGGATGCACCGAGATGTGGTCTCAGTGGACAAGGGCCTTACCCCGCTCTCGCTGGCTAACGAGAACTGGCGCAAACCTAAAGTATTAGACACTAATGACCGCAGGGAGGTATGGCAGAGCAAGGAGCTTCATGGACGTTTTTACCGGGCCCTACATGGGCCTGATGTAGACTTCTTAGCGTCTGTATCCTGGCTGCGTTTCGGTGACCTCTTTGGGGAAACCGAAGGTTTTTTCTGTGCAATAATGGACGAAGTTATGATGACGAATAACTATCGGAAATACATTGTGAAGGATGGCACGGTTGAAATATGTATGTCGAGCATGCCACCGTCCGGGAGAATCGATCCGACACATTATTTCTGGGTGTTCTCGTCTGGCTAACGGAGAGTACTTGCACAGACACAACCTCGTTGCTAGGATTATCCACCAGCAACTTGCTTTGAAGTACAATCTTGTGGAATCAGAAGTGCTATACTATAAGTATACGCCCGACCCAGTTCTCGATGATGGTAATATCACGTTGTATTGGGATCGACCTATCGTCACTGACAGGACTATTGTTGCTAATAAGCCTGACATTGTGGTGATAGATCGATTGGAGCGTCGCGCAATGATCGTTGATATAACGGTCCCGCATGACGAGAACCTCGTGAAAGCAGAGAAAGATAAGCAATTCAAGTATCTAGATCTTGCTCGCGAGGTTGTCGACATGTGGGACGTGAATACAGCAGTCATTGTGCCGATAGTCGTATCAGCCAATGGTTTAATAGCCAAGAGCCTCGACCAACATCTGAAGAGGCTCTCGCTTGGCGGCTGGCTGGCTTGGTGGCTTGATTCAGAAAGCAGTACTTCTGGACACGGCGCGTATTGTTAGGAGGTTCCTCTCTCAAGAGCCCTGACCACCGGTAGCTCGGACCCTGATCCCGGTGCTGGTGGGCTACTATTTTATATATTTAAATGTTTTTTTTTATACTGATTTTGTATAGGGATATTTAAAAATGTAAAAATATGTAAGAAAAATAAATAAAGGAAAATAATATGTTATAAATGTGAGCACCCTGATGCTCACATTTATATACTACTCAAAACAGAATAAGGGCCACGAGGTATTTTGTCTGTACCATGAAAATAATAAAACCAATATATATTTTTTTGTCTCCATAACGAAAACTAATGTTGTTTTTACCATGTAGACCAATACATTTATTCAAATAATAATGATTAAAAAGTTTATTTGCTTTTGAAAGAAAAAACACATTTTAGGTTAAAAATAAAAAAAAAAATTTAAGTTACTGAAAACAAAAGAAAATACTCCATGCTCATCTTTTAGTAACGGGTATGCCCCCCTCGTTTAGCTACGCACTCCCGAAGCCTGGAGTGCATGCTCTCAATCAAATGCCTGACATTTTCCATTGGAATCTCTTCCCAGGCCCTTTTAACAGCGTTGATGAGTTGCTGTTGGTTGTGTATTTCCTGATCACCGTCTCTAACTCTTCGTTTCAACTGATCCCACATGTGCTCTATTGGATTTAAGTCCGGACTGTTCGCCGGCCACGACAAGACTTGAATTTGAGAGGCTTCCAGTACAAACCGAGTCGCTTGAGCCGTGTGTGCACGAGCATTGTCTTGCATCAAGATGAATCCAGGACCCGCTCGCTGTGCAAATGGGATCACATGTGGTCTGACAACTTCCTCAATATACCGCTGAGCAGTAACAGTACCCTCATTTAAAATAGCGAGCTCAGTTTTGCCGTGTAAGCTTATCCCGCCCCAAATCATTACATTTGGACCACCAAAACGATCGACTTCATGGATGCAGGCTTCTGAAAATCTCTCGCCGCGTCTTCTCCATACTGTAATACGCCGATCGTCGTTAAAAAATTTAACTTTGCATTCGTCTGTGAAGAGCACCATGCCCCATTGGTTTATGTCCCAGTCCAAATGTTGACGGGAAAATCTTAAACGATTTGCACGATGATTTCTGGTTAATGGAACACGGACAACTCGCCTTCTTGATGCCTGCTGGTCTTCATGCAATCGATTACGAATAGTTTGGTCACTGACACGAGTACCCGTTGTCAGCCGTAAACGATTTTGCAGCTTGCGGGCCGTCGTTGTGCGATCTCGGCGCGCACTTAATCGAATGTAACGATCCTCTTGAGCTGTTGTAATGCGAACTCTGCCCGAACCAGGTCTTCTTCTAACACTACCGGTCTCATGGAAACTGTTGAAGTATTGATAATCTTATATTATCTGTGGTGCAACTTCGCGCCTTTTTCATATATACTACTGATTCTAACTACTCTGTGAACGTCATGATTAGTTGTACGCGTCTGTATTATTTCAGTAAAATAAAAGCAAACCTGCTATAATTTCTTTCATTGCACTATTAAATTCAATAGGTTATGGGCCCAGTAGCCCTGTTAAATGTGGACACAGTATAAAAACAGTGTAAAAAGTGAAATAATACACGTTGGCATAAAC
Source organism: Standfussiana lucernea (assembly GCA_964057025.1). Classification (NCBI taxonomy): domain Eukaryota; kingdom Metazoa; phylum Arthropoda; class Insecta; order Lepidoptera; family Noctuidae; genus Standfussiana; species Standfussiana lucernea. Next base: position 13,876,961 of record OZ059792.1, on the reverse strand, counting down.
ATAACCTCAAAGCGTGCGCCGGTTATACAGACCGTGAAATATCATTCAGTTCGTCAAATCATCGTTTAAAAATGTCGTCAAGCAATCCTCTCGTCATGATCGAAAAGTTAACTGGTCGGGAAAACTATTCCACTTGGAGATTCGCAGTACAAACATATCTCCAACACGAGGAACTGTGGGACTGTGTTGAACCTGAGCCCAACGTAACCGTTGACATCAAACGTGACATCAAAGCAAAATCTAAAATTATTTTGCTTGTGGACCCTGTAAACTATGTGCACCTACAAGATGCAAGATCTGCAAAGGAGGTGTGGAACTGCTTGGCAAACGCTTTCGACGACGCAGGGCTAACACGCCGTGTGGGTTTGCTCCGAGACCTATGTACGACAAATCTCGCTGGATGTTCAAATGTAGAAGAATATGTGAGTAAAATTATGACCACAGCTCACAAACTCCGCAACATTGGCTTTAAAGTGGATGACGAGTGGCTTGGAACTTTGCTTCTCTCCGGTCTACCAGAAACATACAAGCCTATGGTCATAGCAATTGAAAGTTCAGGCATGAAAATAAGTGCAGACTCTGTTAAGTCAAAAATTCTACAAGATGTCAAAATGTGTGAAAGTGACACATCTGCATTTGCAACAAATCATAATAATAAAGGAAATGCAGGTTCCAAGAAACAGTTTAAAAAGGGACCTCGTTGCTATAGCTGCAATAAATATGGCCATGTTGCTGCTGAGTGCAAGTCAAAGCCTAAAAGGAAACATGAAGAGAAGTCAAGATATGCGGCTGCTTTCATAGCTTCTTCGATGAACCCTGATGAAGATCTATGGTTTATTTAACCAAATCGGTTTTTTAAATTTTTATTAAAATCAACAAAATAACAACATTGGTAAATACAGTTACTTAATTACGGACGTTAAACGTTAACATTCGTCATATTGCTAGTAATTCTCATTTTAATGTTTTAGTCATAGTAACAATATCTAAACACAATCGGCCTTATATAATATAACAGAGTAAATCATCACATTTTACAATAATTAACAGTCCTTATTTCTAATATTAATTTGAACCTTTAAAGAAGAATTTTCTAAATATAATCAGCCTTATGTTTGTACCTATATGCATGTATCACAGTAAATCATCACATTTTACAACAATTAACAGTTATTAATTCTAATGTTAATTTGAACTTTAAAGAACAATTTTCTAAATATAATCAACCTTATGTTTGTACCTATATGTATGTATCACAGTAAATCACCACATTTTACAATAAGTATCAGTTCTTAATTCTAGTGTCGTAAAATCTCCAAAGCATGGCCAACTGAAATAAGACCTTGTGTTAATTCCAGCTGCACTTCCTGAATAAACTCGTCTCTTGATATAGATTTCTTACCCCGTTTTCTTTTTGACGGTTTGCCTTGTTGTTTCAGAACATTTCTGACAGTATTCTGAGAAGAATCTTCTTCAATTGTGTGCAAGAAATGCATAATATTCGGGTGTTTTGTTCCAATGGTCTTATTTAGTTTATTATGCCAAGATTCGAGTGCATTTGTTGTGCGATGGGCGTCACCAAAAACGCACCACACTTTTAAATATTCCTCACGGAGCCACTGTTTTTCCATGTAGTTAATGAATTTTTTTGTGCCTGTACCTTCACTATCTCCGTATCTAGCAATTATGTAAACCCATCCATTAATTATCTCGTTTTCGGGCAATAATGGAAGAATCGCACTAAGTTCAATTATTCGCACCTCCTTCAAATCTTGTGACGTTCGTGAGGTCATATTCAGGCTTTTTCCTTTTTTAAAAATGGCTTTGTTGTAATGATAATAACAACCTTTTATTATGACTGTTGGAAAGACTTTGATAATGGCATTCATTGCAGCCTTTTCATAATCAAGTTTAAATTTTGTTGGATTCCAATCCGCCAACTGCGACTTAATCATTTGAAACAGAATTAAGTAGCTCTGCATTGTTTTGTTGGTCATTAAAGCATATATCACAGGGGTTATATTTGTGTGGTTTATTGTACTACCAGTATCTACATGAATTGTATACAATTGCACGAATGGAGAAGGGCAGCTTCTGAATGTGCCATCGCCATAAAATTCTTTTGATTCACATGTAATTTGCCTTGCTTCCACCGAGGAAAATACTATTATTCGTGTATTATTAGTTTTATTTGAGTAGTCTGCTAACAAAAAGTTATTATATCTTGGTGGCACTTCGACTTCAAGAGCGTTTTTAAATAACATCTTTGAAACTCCAGCTTCTTTGTTCCGTTGTCTATACAGTGTACTTTTAACGCTAGTAAATTTTGGTATGTTGGATACAATATTTATACCGGCATCTTTAAGGTTGCCTATCATGGAATTGTATTTTTGTGGAATGTTAGGAAAGTCCGGTTTGTACAATTCAGTCTTTAATTTATGGATTGATTCATCAATTTCGTTCTTCGCAAAGTCTGGAGCATGGCTATGAGCAGTCTCGTCTAGTATTCGTTGATCCTATAAATAGAAAATAGCAACAATAATAACAGGAGTCAAAGCTGTCGTATTAGTAATATTCGTCATATTGTTTAACCCTGCGTATGATTAAAACAAGTTGTTTTAAAACACGTGTTTATAACAGTTCCAAATAAATCGATTAAGTGTTTATGCCGCGTTTGTGTATGACGCATCTACTACTACTTAGCATACATGTTGAACGTCACTTGTCGCGCGCCTAATGTTGTCTTATAGTGTAAACTCGGCTTTATTAATAATACATTTTGAAACAAGTTTTAAGCAATTTTAAAAGCCTTAAGAAAAAATGTTTTAAGCTGCTTTTAATAATAGCGTATGCTTGGAAGAAATGAAAACGAATAAGTATTTAGGACTTTAAGTAGCTTGAAATAAAACAAATCTATAGTTTTATGAAAATAATGCAAAGCATTCATTCACAAATAAACGTATTGATTAACAAACAAACCATAGGTTTATCAGTAAACTTTATTATATAGGTACTTACTTTTATTCTCAAGATTCCTTTGCAAATGTTTCGTTTTGTGCACGCCCACACTATTAATCCGCTACTATGCTTTCGTCTAGCATAAAATTGATGTCCACTTCGTAGCAAAATTGTCCCACCATTCCTTTTAATTAAATTTAATGGCACTTGACCGGACGAACTAGATGCGGTGGGCTCTGACATTGTCGACAACGTGCACTTTGCTTCGTTGCACTGCTCTGACTAATTCATTTTGCGTCCCTCTCCCCCACTTACGACACGTGGCCGCCGCCGCCGGGGCCGCGGGAAGAGGGATGCAAAAGTATTTTTACATTAAATGTGCATGGAAAATAACCGCCATTACACACTCGCGATAACTGATGTTGCCGGCTTATCATAACTTTATTTTGCTATACATAATTTTAATTGTCACAACATACTTATGGCTAATTATATGTATTTGGAAAATTGTTTAAAGTTCAAATTAACATTAGAAATTAGAACTGATAATTGTTGTAAAATGTGATGATTTACTCTGATATATTATATAAAGCTGATTGTATTTAGGTACCTCCCCCCCCCCCCCTTATTACGTGGGACTTAAATATAGATGGCGAGATGTGGGTGTAATATTACACCTCTGCCTACCCCTTCGGGGATACAGGCGTGAGTCTATGTATGTATGTATGTATTTAGGTATTGTAATTTTATTTAATTATTTAAGAATAAAACGTTCAAAGGAGAATCACCAGCAATATGACGAATAAATGTTTTTAAAGTAAAAACCGATTTAATTCTTCTTTTCATTAACTACTGTAATATTGTGACTGGTTGGGAAATTACTAATAAGAAGTTCCCATCGAGTAACAGTGTGACTGGTTGGGAAATTAGTAATAAAAAGTTCCCATCGAGTAACAGTGTGACTGGTTGGGAATTTTTTCTTAAAAACATTCCCATCGAGTAACAGTGTGACATTTGAGGGTGTTACTCGTTGGGAACAAATGATTTTGAATAGCTCTTCGAGAAAATCCGAATTGCAAACCCACAGATCGCTGCGAATGACCTTCTTCAATCATTGTAACGGCTCTGGTTGCTGTCAGCGAGTCCATATGACGCCTGCGTGCTTGTGGCATATTGCAAAAGACGTTTCTGACTCGAGATATCAATGAACTCTGATAATTTCTAATAAACCAAGAAGCTAAGGAAAGCAAAACGTCAAAGAAAATGGAATCAAAATCTTCAAAAAGAATTTTAAATCAAATTTTATTTAAAATTGTTGCCAGCATTAGATGAATACTACAATATTAAAAAGTTTAGGTATCAAAGAGTTTGTATACTCAATATTTTACTACTTTCAATATGTAAATGTTTACTAAATTACACCAAAATGTAAAAATACCTCGTGGCCCTTATTCTGTTTTGAGTAGTATACATCCTGTGCTGAGTAAATAACAAATCTATAAATGAAACATGACAATTGATGCTTTATCAAACAATATACCTGTTAGCTATATTGTTTTAATACCTAAGCATCAAATGTCACACTCGTATCCCAAAAATTCCTATCCAGTATGGAGCTTAAACTAACTACCTATTTAACGATTATTATTAAAAGAGTGTAACACGGTAAAGATTATTTGAGGAGTGATTTTTAAAAAGGCCTTATTTCCATTTTTTGCCCAACTGTAGATTTCGACGGAATCGTAAAATCAAGGCAAAATCACAACCATAACGTACAACAATTTAGGTCAAAACGCCTCATTTCCTACTCTAAAAGGACCATCAACAGTAAAATTTCATTCAAACCTGGCACAATTCCACGGTATGCAAATCCATAGGTCCAGTGTAAGTATAGTTTCAAACAAAAAGCCATAATTCCTGCTTATTTTTTATTCATATTATAAAATTTTATACAAAACGGCATAATTCCTTTGCAGATAAAAATGAGGTTTGAAAACAAAATATTGCTTGTGAATTTTAACGCATTTTTTGTAAGTTTCTCGACAGCACAGGGTAACACTTTGACCGTAGACAATATTATACACAAAAAAAGCAAAAAAGGTTGCGAACCTAACTTGCTTGTCACCAACTTACTGTCAGTGTCACCGTCAAATTGTCAATGTTTTGAGCAAGATTCAGTGCTGCGAATTGTAACGGTTTTTGCGTTTAGAGATTTATTGTTATAAATTTTCTCGCATTATCATAGTAAAGTTGTGAAATGGATGAAAATATAGTAGAAAAATTAAATACCGGTGGGAGAAAACGAAGGAAGGAAAGCAAAGCAAGAGACAAAAAGGAGTAAGTTGCTAACTGAATGTCAACATTGCGATATTATTCATTAAATCTTACTTGTTTTTTAGTTATGAAGCTATATCATTCTATTTTTCTTTTCAGATATGTAGATCAAGACCCGTTGGGAATAAGTTTTAGAAAAACATGCCAACATAAAAGTGAAAAAACAAAGTTTAGATGTGCTTCCCTGAGTATGGATGTTATACTTAAGAATCGGCGAATGTTTTATCGTAGTAAAAACAAAATAGATCAAGATATGTTTTTGTGTCGATTATTGTCTACACATGAGCCGGTTCGTCGAGACAAGATTCCTCCCAAAAATTTGAAGAATCGTCAAGTAAGTTGTACATACGACCTTTTCACTCGAAATAATAAGGCTGTGGCAGTTTGTAAGAAACTCTTCATGGCTGCTTTGAGTGTCAATGAGAAAAGACTCAGAAATTTAAATAAAACTTTAGTAAATGGAGAACTGCCAAGGGAGAAACGTGGTGGTGATCATCGATCCCATAAGTCAACAGAAAAGAAAGAGAGCCTACGCCGATTTTTAAATAATTTGCCTGCACAAGAAAGCCATTACAATAGACCAAAATCAAAACGAATTTATTTAAGTAGTGAACTATATCCTAAGAAGTTACTGAAATTATATAATGATTCTGTTCCTATCAATTTAAAAGTAAAACCAAGCATGTTTTATAGAATTTTCCATGAAGAATACAATATTGGTTTTCGCAAACCTTCATCGGATGTGTGTAATACCTGTACCTTATTAATGAATAAAATAAATAATGCGAATGATTCACAAAAAAAGACAGAATACATGATACAGAAACGTGTCCACAAAATGCGTGCAAATACCTTTTATGACTTAATGAAAATGGATACACCTGATAGCATTACAATATGCTTTGACCTACAACAAGTGTTGCCACTCCCAAAAACACCTATACAAGATTGTTTCTACTCTAGACAAATCAGTTTGTATAATTTCTGCATTTATAACATAAATGCCAAAAAAGCAACTTTTTATGTATGGGACGAAACCCAAGCTAACCGAGGAGCCACAGAGATTGGTTCAGCACTTTACTGCTATTTAAATAATCTTAATATCTCTGACCATGTTACAGTGCTCAAATTATTCTGTGATGGATGTGGGGGGCAAAATAAAAATAGTTACATAGTACATGTTTTAATGCAATGGCTGTATTCTAAATCACCAAAGAATTTAAGAGAAATACGATTACATTACCCAGTTCGTGGTCACAGCTTCCTACCAGCTGATAGAGTTTTTGGAAGAATAGAAAAAGATTTGCGAAGGCGTGCTGTAATAAATAAAAAAGAGGAATATATCAAAATAATTGGTCAACATGGAGATATGCAAACATTAGGTGAGCTTTGGCATTTGAAAGATATAAAACAATTATCCAGTCATTTAAAAAAAATGGATAAAATTCAATCTTTAAAAAAGGTTTTTATTCAAAAAAGTGAAAATAAGAGGGGGAAAGTTTTACATTGTAAAGTGATTGGATATGAACACTTCAGATTTCAGTCTGGTTCAGAAGAGGTAGTTTCGCTGTTGAAGCAGGGTAAAAGAATCCCTTCAGATATACCAACATTAGACTGTGTGCGGATACAACTTTCAGCTAATAAAAAGAAAGATGTAGATAATTTGTTGAAAAAACAGTTCGGAGATGATTGGAGAAATATAGATGATCTGACTTGGTATAAAAATATTTTAGATGATTTGCTAAGTAGTGTGCAAGAGAATTGTCATGAGCATGACATGGAATGAGAATGTCATCAACCAGATGATTTGATGAATCTTAGAATTTAAGTATAGACCATTGTGACCTTTATAAAAATGTGATTAAAATAGTTCCTGATTAATTATTAGTTTGCCTTACTTCCAACTAATTAGCTACCCAAATAGAGTGATTATGATGCCTTCAGTTTATTTTTTTCAAAAAGCCTCATTTCCAAATGTTGTGTAACACAAAGGCATATTTCCAATTCATCTTAAACAAAAGGTCTTATTTCCTATAGTAACAAACAAAAGGTCGTATTTCCAACACTTAATTTTATTTTTAAAGTCGTTAGTTATAAAAATTCAAATTACTGGAATGCACATTGACTTCCGCTCTTTCAAACATTATATTACAACTTTTCTACCTACCACAGAAAATAGGAGTTTATGAAAATTTGTTCTTAATGGAATTAAGGCCTTTTGAAAATCACTCCTCATTTATATAACAAAATGATATAACAGGTATAGTATTAACAACCAGAACTTACCCCGTGTGAAGAATGTCGCCGTATATATTCCTCAACAAATGGTCTGGATTGAATGAGGTTATGCGTTATTAAATGACGTCGCCGCTGTCGTAAAACAGAGCAGTCACAAACAACACACAACGCACGTCTGTTTCCTTCCATTATAAAAAGATGATCGGAATCCAATAAACACGCACAAGTGAAAACAATGGCAATATCCAACAGTCCGGTAAAACAAGCGCAAGTCAAAGAATAATAATACGTAAATCACACAGTACACAACGACAAGCGAAGATCAACTGCGAGGTCTACCACGCACCTCGCAGTTGATCTTCGCTTGCGAGCATAGACGAAGCCGCGCGGGGGAGGGGGCGCGGGCGACGATTGCGAGCAGGTACCCGAGTTGCGCTTGTACCGGAATTTAATCCTACCAGCCTACTTGCCCTATCCCTAGTAACACCCTGTCGAACTGCTATAGAGAAGAGAAACCCTTTATTGCTATTATTTTTGGCATTTACACAAAGGACCCCATGAGCTGCACAATTACGGTCATATAAAAAAATTAAGTAAAGGAAATGTCCTTTTCATTGATATATTATGGCTCATTGGTGTTGAGTAGGTTGACCAACTTGCCCATTCTCCTCTATCTCTTTATGCATTTATAGATGGTTACCATATACAGGGTGGAAGAGACACCAACGCGTAAACGCTTCTTACCACGTACTCAGTACTTACATCGTAATTTTTCAACGTTCATGAAAAATTTCCATGTGGTTTTCATGGAAAATTTTCACCGGTAATTTTAAAAAAAATCAGCTATTCCACACATTTTGACCGTGTAGGTATTACAGTTTGGTAGGAAACAGCAGCAGCAAAAGTTCAGACTGATGTCCTGAATACGTGGTTACCGTTGTAGCGTCGGTGTCGGCGTTCCTTCCACCTTGTATGGTAGCCTTTAGGTCAGTACAGGAAGGAAGATCAACCATAAACCTTGCCGAGACCTGAACAATAGTTAAACCTTCTGAACTATATTAATCTTCTTCTGAATCTCATATATCCCGAATAAATCAACACTAGGTATTGTCCTAGTTGAATGGCTAAAAAAAAAGTATCTGCTGGATTTACAACGCTCACCTCAGTAGAACGAATTGAAATGTCAACATTGCAATATTTGGGGATTCATTTAGGTGCAGAGGTGTTACCTAAATTTGATATTACAGGGTCCATTCGCAATCAAAAACTTCGTGATGGACTACAGGGAGCTACCAACACACGGTGTCTATGGAACATTCGAGGCCAAAGTTTACGTTGTGAGAGAAGAGCAGAAAAGGGCCTGCATAAAAGTTATGGTCAACTTCGATGAACGAAACGGTCAGGAGGACAGCGATGAAGATGATGATGATTTACTGTAGATTATTTTGAGTGGGTGATAAGTGGTATAGGGTGCGAAATGTATCACTATCACCCAATCTGTAGTAGATGTAGCACATGAGAAAAAAGTTAGATAAAATTGAGCATTAAGCTCTGATCAAACAAGAGCGGTTTGCTTGGACGCTTGACTTCAGATAATAGGCCATAAGGGTTAAATCAGGGCATAGAGCTTATCATTAGTAGAGGTGACTCAATTCTGTATTCTAGCTTGTATCCTAACAATTATTCTAATTTATCACTTATGTCCTTTTGGTATTCTTAAGAAATCAAGCCCAATTCACCTGTTTTATATTTAAATCTAGTTTCGAACAATAAAATAATCACAATAAAATTGTTTAATTTTGTTTCACCCTTTTAACAGACACGAAGTTTATAATCTCTATTGGTGCGAAAGAGAAGGAGATATGTACAATATTCCAGACCGACAGACTTGCAGATGGAGTTTTAGGACAACTTCTGCTTTGTCTAGCGATGTCTCTGTCACCCATCCTTCATCTCTTTCTCTTTAGTCATCGGCTGTCGGTACTTTGGATCTACCGCAAATTACTCATTACGTTTCGTTTTGATAGTCTTGAAAATAGGCCTGTCATTATTGACAAGTAAATGACAATGTTTTCAGACTCCTCTTGAGTTCGTGCCCTGGGGGTCTACTCTCTAAGTCCGTCAACGAAGATACGGGCCCGTCCAAAGTTACTTCGTAACTACGGATTAAACCCTACTCCTTAATGATTACGGATTCATAAGTTGCGGACGGAATCATGGACAATATTAGTGAACGAATGATGAATGGCGATAGAGGTGCGCTATATTATCGGTCGATTACCGGTTTACTAATTAATTATGTCGGTCGAGCGGTCGGAATAACCAGACTTAGTCCAGTCATGTCCTTTAGTTGCGTTACTGGGTGGTAAAAGTCTAGGCACAAAATGGCTGACGCCACTCATAGGTCTAGGCTGTTGAAAGTTACTTTGCGGTTGCGGTACGGTATTACGCGGTATAAATCTGAATGCATTATTCTGGTTATAATTTGGAGGAGGAGCACGAAACATTTGTTGCGTGCGTGATGGTCCGGCCTGATTTTGATTATTTAAGTTAGGTCGCCATGGTACGGATGTTTGTGGCATCATTGGTTGGCCGAATGGACTCCTAGAGGGTCCAGGCATATTAAAGGGGAACGGTCTAAGCTGTGGCATGTTAAAACCCGATGGTAAAGGCAAAGGTCTAGGTGGCACGACTTGGGGTGTCGCTTTTTTTTCCGAAACTTGGCTACTACGCTGCTGCAAGTACACTACGTTTTGTTCCTCATGAACAAACTCTAAGGCCTTTTCAATGCTTTCGGGTCGCATACACCTAATCCGCGAACCTAGTGGGTCCTTGAGCCCACGTACAAATGCCTGCAAGGTTAATTTTTTATATAGGTTCCTTTTCGCATTGATAGTAGTCGCTACCTCCTCATGTAGAGAGACATAAGTCATTAACGTGCTGAACAGGTTCTGGCACTTTTCATAAAACTCTTGAGGGCTATCGGGCCCTTGTCAGTAACGCTAAGTCGTTATATAATGCCGTCTCATCTCGCTGATCTGAGAAATTATTTACGAGAGATTTGCGAATACCCGTCAAATCTGATGGGATGCCGTTCGAATTGATCAATCGGGCTGCGGGACCAGTTATTTTGTTTAATATGCCGTTAATAAGAGCAATTTCCGAAAGTCTATTAGGCGGGCTAAGTTTCTTAACAAATTCGTCTACCAGCTCGTCACATAACTGTATGAACCTAGTTAATACGTTAACATTACCATCAAACTCTGGCACCAAACGAAGGGCCTTAAAAATGCCATCTAAATCTGCCATTCTATTCTGTGGACTATCTAACCTAACACTAGAGGCTGAGTTAATTTCTCTATTTAAATCTAGAGCACTATACTTATTACTATACCTACTGTCTACCCTAACACTCCGTGATTCTCGTGGATGGAAAATCTTGGAAACTGTGTGGGTACAGGAAACTTAAGGACTAGGGTGAGCAATCCACTAAAAAGATTTTAATGTACTCACATGAATCGCATCGCGGTCTTCTCGCTGTATCGATGGCTGGATACCCCTGCTGCAAGACACGACGTGTAGATTCGAATCCTCGAACGGCCTCGATGACCGCCACGTCAGTGCACTGGTGCTCGTTGACTCTCGGGGATCCTGCCGACTGCGCCAATTATGTCGGTCGAGCAGACAGGTTGCATGAAAACTCGATGTACTGGAACAGGTTTAATAGTTGTATTACAATTTGGTATTAAAACTAGGGTGAATGATGACAATCGTTCGAAGTGTGAAGCGAAAGTGTCCCTTCTCGGAGCGCGGCGCCGCCGTCCGGTCGCCGATGTGCGTCACGTTACGCCGACTCAGCACTGGACTTCTTGTCGCCAGGCTGATGCAATAGTTATGTGCAGTTGGGTCAGTTCCGGTGGAATGTGTAATTCGTGGATTATTGCTTGGTAGGCTTAACAAATTTGGTCATTTTCAAGCTTTTAAACAAAAAATATTATTGTTATTGTTTTAAAATTATTAAATTTTTAACAATATACTTTTTATTAGGTCTTTATTAGATAGAATTGAACTATTTTTAGCATTTTTGTCCATATTGTGGCTTTATCCTGCTAATACCTTTGACAACAATTGACAAATGAAATGTCAGTTTTTTTATTTATAATAAACATAAACATAATTTGCATTAATAATTTAATACGACGCGGAAACTTTTCGTAATAAATTGAATGATTAATTGAATTTGAATAATAATTTCCGAAGAATGTGAGCACATCAACACTGGGACGTGCTTACGTGGCTGCCGTTTTTGCCACTCCAGCAAAACATCAGCGGCAACCAAGCATGTGCGAAACTTGTTGCCACCGATAACAAGCCGAGGATGAAGAAGGCTTCATTCATGTGGAAAAGAAGAAGTAAAAGAACCCTACTCGCAGTCAGTGCGGTACCGCATTGAAGGTCTACACATGTTGCTGCGTCTTGCTATTCCACCGACGCAGCAGTTGCACGCGTCTCGACTACATCACACCACGACGCCAGAGGAGGTCGTGGAGTATTTAAGGAGCAAGATCAAGTTCACCTTAAGAGTGGAGAGGTTACAGTCGCACCACATGATTCAAGTCTTTTGTGGTGCGTGTCCCAACAGACCATGTCGAGACTTTTATCAAGGAGGAATTTTGACCACAGGGGGACGTGTACGTGTGTGTTCTCGCGGAATCCTACATGACACCTCAACTCAGCAAAATATGTGGCCGACCAAACGTAGTTAATAGTGTTTTGTAGATGTGTCCAATATGTATTAGTTTATTACTGCAAAAGATTATTTTGTGTATTGTATCTATGGGCCTTTAATGCCTGAAAATAAAAGCGATTGATTGAAACTAAGTGCCTAGATAGATATAAATATGTTTGATTGTAATAGTTTATTGTGGATTATGTTTTCTTTTTCAATTTAATTGGTGCAAAATAAAAACATTCTGCTCATAAAAAACAATGCTTTTTTGTGGATATCATTATTTTACTTATATCAAAACCTTCCACCAGTCTCAACACCCATTATGTCCTGAAAGCAAAATAAACAGTTGGTAAAATATTCATTTTACCCTAATCTATAAATAAAGTATGAAACTGACTAGCTGATTGATCAACGCACAGCTGAAACTGCTGGCTCCAGAATCATGAAATTTTGCACAAAATGTTCCTTATATGACTTAAGCGTGTACTAGGGGTTAAAACTGAAATTTAAAGTTTGTATGAAACTTGGTAAATTTTGAAGTAATTTTTTTTTCTCACACTTACACATAAAAAATTCCACGCGAACGAAGTCGCGGGCAACAGCTTGTCAATAATATGTATGAATACAAATACCCTATGCTATTTATTGATATTTGTATTATTAGAAGAGCAGTTTTCTTAGGGGACTGCATAGAAATAGGTACTTATTTCTGTCCAGCTATTGCACTAATCTTTCTCTCGCTCTTTGCCCTTGCTTGAAGAGCTTGATGAAAATTGAGTTGATAGCAGCAAGGACCTTAGAGTAAACAAAAACAACAGTAAATAGGTGGGACTGTTCGGTAATACAACTCAATAATTTACATAATCTTCAATAGCTCAGCCTTAGTATGTACTTAATTCTTGGACCAAACCATTGTTTTATGTTTATTGTTGGAGGTAATAGATCCTCACATAAATCTTAGAATAATTCGCGTGAGCCAATAGAATTTGAACTCAACATCCGAAATACTCGCCAGCCGAAAGTTTTGGCGCAAGTATAATTATCGGCGTCGCCTCTAATCTTCGTGTAAAGCTTCTTCGAGCATTAAAAAGCAGTCATAATATCGATTTTCTCAAAAAATTATAACTTTCGTCGCCAGCACGATAGCTATTTTGATGTCGTATCAAATGTCATAACGATCCGTCGAAACAAGTGTCAAATTTAAAGTTACGGACGGGCAAAAACACTTAGGGAGTAGGGACAACTATCAAATCGAGTTGTCATTCGTTCTTAGTTCGGGCCCCGAACTAATCTTATGTCCGCAGGTACTACGGAGTAGGAAACGCCCGCAACTACGACCGAAAGTACGGGTTTCGTGCTTAGAGAGTAGACCCCCTGATTTCAGTTAACAGTCAATATTCATAGTCTGACTGATCAAAGTCACGTTTTAATAAATATGCAAGTTCGTCCCAACTAGAAACCGAATCTCTGATGCTTCTGTACCAGTGAAGCGCGCCGCCAGTAGATATCTCGGTCGCGTGAGTGAGGACCTTATCCGTCGATATTCCTTTTGCGACAGAGCTCATTTACCTGCTGTAAAAAGGAACGCACGCAGGTATTACCGTCAAATTTAATTTTTGCAAAGCTATTTAGTCCACCATCACATGACACTGACACATGAATCGCAGGGGTTTAGTTAAGTGGTGTAGAGGGAGGCCGGTTGCTAAATGTGGTTAAGGGGTCAGATGCTGATGCGAGAAGCGCATTCGATTTTATCACCATTTAGTAGAGGTTTACACAATCATCGTGGTCTGCCCTTTCCTTACTTCCTCACGAAATTCTATTTAATCTATGGTAAATATGATTTAAAAGATTTTGTCTTCGCAGCAATGTATTTTTATCTGAAGTTGCTGATTCGAAGGTAGTGTCTGCTTTAGTTAATACCTATCAAACTCCACCTAAATCTACCGATACTTCAAATGGACTTGTAAGAATGTCCTCAGAGGGAAATATTGGTCTGCATTTTGCGATCTGTTTCCGCAATTCCTAAACAGTAGCGGCGGGTCTTTCTCCTCTAATAGCTACCTCGTATTCGAGCTCTGCCTCTTGCAGTGACAAAAATTTAATTGGATAAGCCATTTTGAAGGATGTGTTAAGTAAGAAGTGTATATTCTTATTTGAAACTAAATTTAAAAAAAAATAACTGTAAGCGTTGGACAGCAATCAACAAGGTATTAAATACTTGCTTGAGTTTACACGACTTCAAGATCTTAAGCCGAAACGATCCGGAGAGCTTGACGGCATTCCACCTTACATATTAAAGAATTGTAGAGTAGCGCTGGCTAAGCCGCTTCTCCATATATTTAACCGATGCCTCAAAGCTGCCGTGTTTCCGGAGAGGTGGAAAGTGACCCGCGTTGTTCCGGTACCGAAAGCAGGGTCTGCAGAATCGGTGGATGGGTACAGACCAGTTGCAGTATTGTCGACGCCGGCGAAGGTATTGGAAACTGCTATACATAAGAGTATTTACCTTCAGGTTAGCGCACAGCTATCAGACACTCAGCATGGGTTTCGACCGGGAAGAAGTACCACCAGTAATCTTCTCTGTCACATGGCCCATCTGGTGCCGACGGTGGATAGTGGGGGACAAACTGATTCTGCTTACTTTGACTTTAGAAAAGCGTTCGATTTAGTCGACAATGACATGTTGCTTAGGAAGTTAGCAGGTGTTGGTTTCACCCCGCACACTCTCCACTTTTTTGCCAGTTATTTGAGGGATAGTAAGCAATATGTGGAATATGCGGAACACGAGAGAGAGAGAGATCCATATTTCACGAGGTCCGGGGTAAATCGAGGTAGTAACCTTGGCCCTTTGGGCTTTCTTCTGGTAGTAAACGACCTACCATAAGTAGTCCAAGACGCGGATTGTTTGTTGTTTGCCGACGACCTCAAATTGGCCCTAGCTGTAAAAAGCAAGGATGACTGTGTCAGGCTACAAGGTGACATCGATAGGGTAGTGAGCTGGAGTAACGAAAATCTCTTGCAATTTAATAGCTCAAAGTGTGTGACCATCACTTTTTCTCGCGCACACAATCCCATCTTACATACCTACTACATTGACGGACAGCCTATGGAACGGGTCACAGAAGTCAAGCACTTGGGAGTAGGATTTAACACCGGTTTGACTTTTCGTGACCACATCATGCGTAGCTGCAGAAGGGCGTATAGAAATTTAGGTTTCATGCTTCGTACGGTCCGAGGATTCACGAATGTGAAAGCTGTTATAGCATTATATAATGCATTGGTGAGGAGCCAGTTAGAATGTAATGCAGTCATCTGGGCTCCGCATGAAACTAAATATAGTCTCATGCTGGAGAAGGTTCAAAATAAATTTATTAGATATTTATATATGCGCTATTACGGAGTCTACCCCTTTTACCCGGTGATGTATCCAACCTTATTTATTTTAGGTATGGTAAGATACAATGAGTTAAGGGTTAGGAGGGATCTGGCACTCGCCTCATATACATATATTTAAATTACTGAGAGGGAAGGTGCATAATGCAGTTGTTCTGAGTCAGGTGAGTTTGTGTGTTCCGGACAGGTACGTGTGGCGACGACGACGCGACGGCAGTCACGACTGCTAGTGGAGCCGCGCGCTCGGACCAACCGCACGCTCAACCTCATAGCGACTGAGACGGACCTATTTTATTGTTATCTGAGTGAATTCACAAGGAATGCATTGTTTATCATTAGTTATAGATATTAGTTAGTATAGGTATTAGTTATAAGTATAAATTAAGTTATTAATTAAGGCGTATTTATCGCATTGGGTTAGCCTGTAATGGTAAATCTAAGTAGATAAATAAATAAAAAATAAATTAATTAATAGCGCCAAATACTCCGACTGTTACAAACATAAACTAAAAAATAACGTTTTGGTTGTTGTCCTAATGAAATGATTAGAGATACCAAAAAAAAAACAGGTGCGACTAATGTGTGCGCGTTCAGTGATTAAGAAAAGAAAACAAAAGTATTTGTGATAAAAAAAAATATTCGATGACTTATCTTTGTTGTTTACTGTACTCAAAATATGTGACAAGTAACGACTATAATCAAAAGTGAGAAGTAACTAATTAAAACTTTCGAAGTTACTTAATGAATAATAGGCATAGGCTTGCCAGGTGTCCGGCTTTAGCCGGACATGTTAGGCTTTTTGCAGTCGCGTCCGGCCAAATATGTACGTGTTTGGCCTGTCCGGCTTTTTGTCAGAGTGTCAGAGTGGCTATCCGTACGACGATGGGCGGACGAGCGCCCGACCCGAACGGACAAGGGCGAGCGGAGAGCAAACTATCTTCCGGCCCGCGATTCGCGCCGCGCCGCGCGTTGCGTGCGTGAGCGTGGTTACCCCGCCCCGCTGCCCGCACCGTCCGCAGACAGGTTCGCGCCCGTTAGTCTGCCCTAGGAACGCGTGGCGTTTGCGCATGCTTGGCGTGTGTTCACGTACAATTAAGTATTTCAGTTAGCGGCGACCGTATTTTTGGTGAGTTAGTTTTATATTTTCCTATTTGTAGCATTAATGTGTTATTGTCAAACCTCAAATACAAGTACAACATCTTTGTTTCAGATCTCTCTATTAGTCATGTCGAAAAGAAAATGTATATTTTCTGACAGTTTAAAAAGTTAATACAAGATGTTCAAATCTGGCAAAGAGCCATGGGACGCAAAATGTGTAATTTGTGATCAAATAATTTCCATTGCTAATAAGGGCAAAGCTGACTTAGAAAAGCATTTAAATACCGAAAAACACAAAATGAAGATTCGTAGTACGGCATCTACATCAAGAATTGATATTTTCATGGAATCCAATGCGAACTTAAATCTTCAACGGAGCGTTCGGGCCACAGAAGCTACTCTGGTTTATCATACCGTTAAACATCACGAATCATTTAACTCACTAGATTGCACAGCTCCACTTTGCAAGAGTATATATCCAGATTCGAAAATCGCAAAAGATGTAACCTGTTCCCGCTCAAAAGCTGAAGCTATCCTAAAAAATGTTTTAGGCCCATTTGCCCAAGAAAATATGTTAAAAGAAGTGTCAAAAATCAGATACTTGAGCGTCTCCACAGATAGTAGCAACCATGGTGCTATTAAGCTATTTCCTGTGCTTATACAATATTTCAACCCTGAAAAGGGAGGAATTCAAGTTAAATTACTGGAGCTACAGGCCTTACCGAACGAGACTGCTGAAACAATATCCACTTACATACACACCATTTTGACGGACAAAAACGTATTGGATAAATTAATTGCTTTTTCAGCGGACAACACCAATACTAACTTTGGTGGTAGAGAGAGAAGTAGGACCAACAGCGTTTACAGTAGACTCAAATCAGCTACTCAAAACGATGATATGGTCGGTGTTGGATGTATTGCACATATCTTCAGCAATTCCGTACATCACGCAATCGAATCTTTACCAATCTGTGTAGAAAGCATAGTGATGCAAATGCACAACCATTTTGCCAGCTTCACAGTTCGTACTGAAGCTTTAAAAAAAGTGTGTTCAGAATTGGAAATTGATTTTAAACGTATGCTTAGCCATTCAAAAACCCGCTGGCTATCTCTTTATATTTTATCGCCATAGGGAGAATCTTGCAAATGTACGAGCCATTAAAGTCATACTTTCTTTCATTGAGTTATCCGGCCAGAACATTGCAAATGTTTTTCTTTCATGTCTATATACCAAAGCCGAATCAAACACACTGAAACTGCTGATATTTCTGTCAATGAAGTAATTGATCAGTGTTCGCAAGTAGTGGAAAATATAAACGAAAGATTGGAACAAAATTTTTGCCCAATGAAAGTGACCGAAATTTTACGGCGTTTATCGGAGGCTCGTCGGGATGAGGTAGAAGATTTTAAACAAAACATGAGAAGAATGTACAATATTGCCAAAGATTACCTGAATTCCTGGAGTGAATTTTGTACTGACTTAAAACACTTTCAGTGGATGACTGTAGCTAATATTCCAAGCTGGGAACAAGGGGCAAAAACGATAGACACTTTGTCTAGAAAAAATGTACAGTTAAATGACAATAAATTTTTTGATCAGTGGCAAAACTTCATAAAATTTTTAAAGCAACACGAAGATGACTCTGACTTTAAAAAGCTGTTGGCACATCAGAAGCGGACCTCGTATTTTAAATCATTTAATAATGAAGAATTTTATTCGGAACTGCTTAAGTTGGCAGAATATTATTTTGCAATACCAGGCCACAATGCCAACGTTGAAAGAGTTTTCTCTGTAATAAACGCCCATTGGACAAAGGAACGCAGTAGACTACAAACAGATACAATTGCTAAGATGATGTTCTTGTTATGCAATTTAAAATTAACATGTAAAGAATTTTACGATATGATTTCTAAGAAAAACGAAATTCTTGACAAAGTAGGTGCAAGTGCCAAATATAACTAGATTTTGTTATTTTTTAAAGATTTTAAATTGTTCTATAAATACCTACTATAAAGTAAATTCTTACCTAGCCGTAAAATTAATATTTTCTTTTTGTTACTTTCCAGAAGAATTATTATTTTTATTTGTTTTATTATATTTTTAGTTTATAGTATTAAGAATGCCAAAAGAGAGCTATATTCGTTTGTTTTTTAGTTTTAATAATACTTAATTATCTACAAAAGACTGATGATTCATTTGTAAGTAAAACTGTAATAGTGTAACTTAATAAACATTTCAAATTCGTAAACGAGTTTTTTTATTATAAATATTATGTCCATCTTTTAATAAATATCGAATATCCTCACTTTTCATCACGTATAAATACTTTTTTCAAACAGCCCGCTGTAAAAACATTGTTTGGCAATAAAAAAAACATGTCCGGCTTTTAGGGCAAAATGTCCGGCCTTATATAGTGCGCAGTCCGGCCTTTGCATTTTATGGCCTGGCAACCCTAAATAGGCATAATACTGTAATATTGTGTTTTCAATAACAAGATTTACGAATAACGTTCATTGTAAAAACATAATGACCAAATCCCAATGTGTACCAGTTCAAAGGCTATTGACACACGGTCCATGAGGCAAGTTTTGTGAATACAAATGTTCGGGAACATATAAAACATTGTTAAACAGGAGCTTCTTCTCATGACCTTTATTATTATAAGTGTCCAAGCTTTAAAGCTTACTTGCCCTGAGGATTAGGAAGAGGTCGACTCATTCTGAAGCAAATCCTTGTGTTTGGTGTGCGAGGTTGCACCGAAGTCGACATACCAGGCATCATTTTCTGATAATGATGCTACAAATACAGCAGCATAATATGACGAATTACTTGATTTTTGTGTCTTTAGCTTTAGTTTTGCATTCTAGACTTCTATGGCCATATTTATTGCAAGTATAGCATCTAGGTCCTTTTGATGGCTTCTTATGGTTTTTCTGAGACTTTTTGTTTACTGCAAATGCCTTGGAGTCATTTTCAGACAGTCCTACATCTTGTAACTTATAACTTTGCCGTAACAGAATCTGAGGTAATTTTCATTCCGGAGCTCTTTATGGCTATTATCATAGACTGATATGTATCAGGAAGGTCAGAGAGTAGCAGTGTTCCCAGCCACTCGTCATCTACCTTAAAGCCTATGTTTCTTAGCTTATTAGCGGTACCCATTATTTTGCTTACATACTAAAAGAAAATAATATTGATTACAGTGAATCGCATAATGATACATGTACACTGTACAGCATGTGTGGAAGGCAAACAGCATAGGTTGCCCTTTGAAAGCATCAAAAGCAATACAAGCAGGCCAGGAACAGGAAGAAGTAAATGGGGTAGTGCCTACAAACCCAGAAAGATCAAGGACAACACGATCTAGAATAGTTCCTAATTGGTTCAATGATTTTGAAATTGGTCTTATAAGTTTGCATAATGAACCTAGCACTTATAAGGAGGCTATGAATAAAGAAATAAATACATTGAATAATAATAATACATGGACAGTTGAGACTCAGGTGCCTGAAGGAACAAAAGTAATAAATAGTAAAGGGGTGAATAGAGTAAAAGAAAACCTTAACCAAGACATTCAGTACAAGGCTCGCTTAATTGCTAAAGGATTCGAGCAGACTAATGTAGATGGTGTAGAAGTCTATGCCTCTGTTGTTAGTTTGACTACCTGTCGTATACCTCGATAGCTGTGGCAAGCCAAAAAGAAACTCCAAGTATATCAGATGGGTGTGACAGGAGCCTTTCTATATGGTGACTTTGAAGAACCTGTATACATGAAGCTACCAGATAGGGGAATAGGCAAATTAAATAAGTCTATTTACGGGTTAAAAAAAAGTCCCAAAAACTGGAATAAAAAATTTTATGATTTTATGTGTGATGATGGTTTTATAAAATCTAAAAATGATTCTTGTCTATATTTAAAATGTTGTGATGATTATTCTATGTATGTTCTTATTTATGTAGATGACTTGCTATTTTTCCGTGATAGTGGCAGCCAAATAATAAAATTCAAAGAACCGTTGTGTAAGAACTTTGCAATGAAAGATTTAGTAAGTGGAAAGACTGTTATAAATCAAAAGGAATATTTTTTTAAAGTTTTAGAAACATTTGGAATGTCTGATTGTAAACCATGTAACACACCTATTGATGAGAACTTTAAATTTGAGTTATTAGAAAGGCCAAACTCTGAAAGTGAAAGAATAGAATTTAAGTGTAGACAGATGATAATTGGTAATTTATTATATGCTTCTAATGCCACAAGACCTGGGGGCCGATTCTACTAACAAAATTGTTCCAAAATCGCAATAGAACCGCAGCTGTATCACGGCTTTTATGCGTTTTCATATTCTACTAATGAACAACGATCCAACTGCGGTTGCGTTTAAGTTGACGCCAACGATCGATCGAAACTAATTCCAAAATCTATTCTGTTAACAAAATCGAACATGAGCGTATCATGAGCGTGACGTTTAGTCACATTCTACTAATATTTTGACACTTGATTGAATCGAATCGAAGCTAAACTTTAGCGGTTCTTATGTCAAAATTCACGGTTGAACATAAGTTCCTAAAGTGCAACTTTTGACGCATCGATCTAGGATTGCTTCCGTTTTCTTCCCTACAAATATGATGTTTTATATGGATTATGTTGAACTTGCCTATGAGGTTGACATTGGAAGGGTAAGAAAAAGAAATTTATCGTCAAGATTAAGCAATAATGCTTTTGACCTTACGCATCGCCATTTCGTAAAGACGTACCGACTCTCCAAAGAGCTCGTAAGAGCTTTGATTGAGGAGATCAGTCCTCACATGCCCGTCAATCTTCGTTCTGACGGTATTGATACGGACACAAAGGTAAGTACATAGTTTATATCGTATTATTATGCGCCAGTATGTGTAATACTATGTGAGTATTCTCCAGCCTCTATTCTCGTTTTAGATCTTGGTTGCACTGGCTTTTTATGCAACTGGTTCGTACTAAACACTGGTAGGCCAGTCGCAATGTCATGCCGTGTCACAACCCTCAGTTTCTCGAGCAATAAAACAAGTGACTGAGGTACTCAACATGCCACATATTTTTAAGAAATATGTTAAATTGCCAAGCTCCAGGGAAGATCGTGATGAAATCAAAAGAGGGTAAGAATTACAATATTTCCTTTTCTACTTGTATGGAGACCTAGATTTAGATCCTAATTTATTTAAATAATTTGTTATATTTTGCAGATTCTATAGAAACTTTGGCATGTCTGGAGTTCTAGGGTGCATTGATGGCACACATGTTGCTATAGTTCCCCCAACAACTCATGAAGAGCGGTACTTTAACCGAAAGGGATATCATTCCTTGAATACATTAATTGTGAGTTATTTCTTCCATAAAACCCATTAAGAGATAGCAGTTTGAACTAGTTTCATATTAATATTATTTTATTTATATTATTAGGTAAGTACCTATTATTATTGATTAGTTTGTTATTTATTTATTAATATCTTAAATTTGTTTCAGATTTGCGACTCAGATGCCCGAATATTGTGTGTTGATCCAAGTAACCCTGGGTCAACACATGATAGTGCTGCATGGAGTAATAATCCTCTAAAATCAATCCTAGATGAAATGATTAGCACTACCGGTGAAGATTTTTATTTATTAGGTAATTATTTCATCGCACTTAACTAAATAATGTCCCTCTAAGGGGTTCCCTATTACACTATCATATTTTTATATCTAGGATTATATACATCTATGAGTCATAGATAATGACAATGTAATGTATGACATGTGAATGATTTGTAAGCTTCTGTATATTGCTTAAAATATTTCATATGATAGTAATATCCCCCTATGCCATAAATATTTGCTTCTAAAAAAAGCCTTTTTTCTCAGGAGATTCGGGGTTTCCTTTGAGACGAGCTATGATGACTCCCATTCTAAATGCTGCTCCAAACACTCCTGAAGCTTACTACACTGAGAAGCATATGAGTACTAGAAATGTTGTAGAACGGTGTATAGGAATTTTAAAAGCAAGATTTAGGTATGCATTTAATTATATCTCTTGATTTTTATTATAAAATTATAATATTGCAATAATTACAATTGTAGGTAGGTAATATTCATGTATTTTAGTTAACACGTCTGTACTTTCTTTTTGCAGGTGCTTATTAGTAGACAGAAAGTTGCACTACAAGCCAGAAATTGCAGCAAAAATAATAAATGCTTGTTGTGTACTGCACAACATCTCGCTACAACTAAGACTGGACCTGGACAGTGATGACTTACAAATTATGGAACAGGAGCGTGAGGAAAGAGATGATGCAGCCAGATTAATTTCTGAAAATCGTGGATCACGGCGGCGGTGTCCGAATTATCCTTTAGAACAAGGGCGTAACTACCAAGCAGCTTTGGTGCAACGTTTGTGGACTTCAAGGCAATAAATTAATTGAATTTAGTTTGTAAACGTGAGTAGGTACTATGGTCTGTTCCACAAGTATCTGATAAAAATATTAACAAATGGATCAGGAAATATAAAGTTGAAACCTTCTTATTAATACAGATCAATGTTTTCAGTGTTACTAATTCCTTTTAGTTAGTGATTGGGTAAGAGTTTAACCTGAACAGGGTTTGATTACACTTTTATCAGCTTTTGGATTAGACTGTATGAAGTACCTTGTAGCCATTTTATATATCAATAATTATTTAAGCATTTGGCATGATTTAATTGAAATTAAGGTTTTTATAACGGGTGTAAAAGCCACTACGAAGCCGAGTCACTTGTACTCCCCGTTACTGTGATCATTTTGTTGTAATGGGTCATACCTGGGAACCTTCTGGTTATGAGATATTGAAGGTCAAAATTCGAACTTTTGAACTGATGCTTTTATTTACAAAAACAAGTTTTCAATATTAAAAAACAACTTTAAATACCCCCACGGCCCCTGTACCTAGTTGCATGCACCCATAACCACAATTTTGTGCGTGTGTTACATTACACATTATAGCATATTTTCACAGCAAAAATAAAAGTCGTTTCACCAGCAATTATTTTTGCGTTATGTTACTTAGTTTTATGTATAGCATGCGTAGTTGACGGCTATGTGATGGGTCTTTTTACACCCTGTATTGGTTTTAAATAAACCATACTTAATTTATCATAACATTAATTTTTTACACATTCCGCCGTAGGTAAGTAATAAAAGCATGAAAATTTTAAAAACAATTTTACACGAGGTACATTAACTTGAACACAGGTATCTATAAATACAATTATGTAAGAAAATTTGAAATATTTTAGACATACTAAGCAAATGATAAAAACAAAAGAAACACAAAATAAAAGTACCTGCACCATACATATATCTAAAACATCAAACAAAAACAGTAATACTGAAAGACCTACACCATAAACTCATCAAAATCTTCACTAAAACCATAATTAACACACCATCATTAAACAAAATTAATAAAATATTAAAAACATGCACAAACACACAATAAAAGGACACAGTTCATATATTTAAACCATCAAACAAAATTATACTAAAACAACTAAACAAAAAACAACATAAGAAATAAATAGTAAAAAATGTAGGAAAAAAAATACTTAAAATTTTTACAGGAACTCGTTGATAGTATAAAAATTTTCTTTAATTAACCACTTCTGTAAATTAGAACAAAATTTACAATCAGTCATCATCAGTCTGAAACAAACAGAGTATTTCCATTATTATAAAATCTTAAAGCAGACATGGGAGTCACACAGACAGCCTAAATGATTTACAACTAGCTGCCTGGCCCGACTTCGTTCGCGTGGTGTACTACCCCTAAACCTTCCCGGGCGTATGCAAAAAAACTCACCAGTTTCATCAAAATCGGTCCAACCCTTTCGGAGTCCATAGAGGACAAACAAACATTGATTTTTTATTTGTATATAAGAAGCCAGATAATAACAAATACACACCTACTACATACAGAATAGTATTTGCCCGGTTGATGCCAATATTAGCTCACCCCATATTATATGAGACGGGACTAAACATAACTAGCGAAATGTGGGTTTACTATTGGTACACCTCTGCCTAATACTTCGGGGAATACAGGCGTGGTGTTATGTATAGAATAATTAATACATAATTTTTATACTATAGCGTCTAAAACTGGTGATAAAAACAAATTACTCATTATTCTAACAAAATATAACTTTCAAACACGTGGGCCTGTTGGTCTCGATTGTCGGCGTGTAGGTCTGCCTGAAAATGTTTTAATAATTAGGAACCTATTTTTATAAATGCAATGTTATTTAAGTATGTGATGATCAGTCCTTTTTAGCGATAAGATTGCCCATTGTGTCACCCTATGTAAAGTTTTCTACATTTATGTCTGTAATTTACACAATAAAGAGTACTATGTGTCTACCTAGCTGTTTTGTTTTAAAATGCGTGCGGCGTAAGTGTAGCAATCAAGTGAACCAAGGAATGTCAAGTGCATTCCACTTGACATCCCCTGGCCTCTTTTTGTAGTATTTATCGAAGTTTGGAATTTGCTGTGTAGTGTGAAGTGGATCTGAGAATTTTAACAAATTTGACATATTGATTTAATACTGCTTATTAAATCAATATGATAAAGTTAATATATAATAAGAACCTGTTTGTGTGTGTGTAGTGCCCTGATCAGCTGGCTGATTTCTTTCCACATGTGCACTGGGGGCACTGTCTCTCTGCTCAGATTCTAGAGTCACTGTCCGACTGAGGTCTGGTGTGGCTGGTGACCTATTTCCAGGTTCACCAGTACTCTCTTCAACAAGAGGTACATATATCTCTGAAAGAAAAAAATAATAAATTATGAATAAATGGCAAATAAAATACCAATACATACAAAAGTTAAGTGCCCTATTATTAACATTTCCACATCCTGGGCCACTTGTTCTTCAGTAGTATTAACATACTATATGTAAAAAAAAAACATGATTAAGATACCTACAAAACTAAATATTTGGAATAGGTAAGTATATAATTACACGATTGATAAATATCTAATCACCTCAATGTCAATCTCTGGATCTTGACGGACTCCAGTAAGTGGGCCGACATCCCCCTCCCTATAAGGACAGCAACCCTTTCTTCTAGAGGGCTCGAATGTGGTGCCCTGTTAGGGCCACCCCCAGTACCCCTGAAGCCTCTATTTAATTCGGCTATTTTGGCCCGCACCCTGTATTTATAATCGTTCCAAAACTAAAATTAATAGAAAATTATTGTTATTATTGTCATGTTGGTATTTTTAAAGCATAGATGTAATTAAAAACTTACCTTCGACCAATCTTTAGGTGTCCTAGCTACGCCTTCGGAATTTAAAATACCCGCACATTGGTCCCACATGCGTGTTGCAAGGGCTCGTCCTTTCGACCGCAATTGTCCCATGGCAAAATTTGAATGTTCCTCCATAAATGTTATCAAGAGGTCCAGTTGCCTAACTGACGTAGATTTTCGTCTGCTATCTTCCATTTTAGGCCTGAAATTTCGTACGTATTAACAGAACAACACTTGCAGCGATACTAAATCTTTTACCAGTAAATGAAATGCACCAATCTGCACCATACAACAACTGGTCACTTAATTTAACCATTTTTTGTTGTACTTAGCTAGTTCAAGCGCGCGATGTAAGTGTGTAACCCACAAGTTAGTATGTCGTAAATATTTACTTTAAAACTTTTGTTGCATAGCACTACAAAATAACAATAACAGTCTATGGTGCGATATTTCATTTGATAATTATATAATCAGTAATATTTTAAAACGAATACTCACAGTTAATCAAGTACTAAAATAAATGCATAGTTTCTACTTCCCGCCGTATGTTCGAGTCTTTGATAGACAATATGCAGGGTAGAGAGGTAGTTTACAACGACGTTGACGTTTCGTTTCACAGCTTCAGGGCACTTTTTAGCGAAACATTCTGTGTTTTTATTATTTAAAAAGTTGAAATGTTGTGTGCGTAACAATAAAACATACAAGACAAAAGTATAATTATAGGCTAGATATCTTTTTTTATTAGAAAATAAATTTTTGTGACACATATTCGTATTTAGTAAAAATTTTATTTTTTATTTTTTTTCTGTGGTATTATTAAAACATACTATTTGGCATGTTGGTAACACAAGCTACCCGTTGAAACGTTCCCGTTACGATTCAGTTGCGGTTCGGTTTAAGTTTAGTTTCCAATTTGTATATGAAATAGTAGAATGACTTTTTAGGTAACTATCGAACGGCGATCGAAGTCGAACTGTTGTTGATACACAATTGAACGTGTAACGTTGCAAATTAGTAGAATCGGCCCCCAGTTTGTCAGTCAAGCGTTTCATTAATCATCAGTGAAAAAGATGTCATCGCATTTTAAATATTTTTTGTCGGTTATTCAGTTTCTGTATTTAATGTTAAATGTTATAAAATATAAACTATAAAAACAAAACATTAGTATGACTAGTTATATTATTAAAAATCTTTTAAACACCTAATGGAGAGAAACATACCGTGCAACGGAACGTATGGAGCGAGATTGTGAGTGAATTCTAAGGCGCGTTCCGAATTAATGTCAGCTTAATTAAGCATAAAAAATATAAATGTGTATTTTTATTTTACATACATACTGCTAGTTCTAAAAAATATTGAATTAGGTTCTTTAATGCAACTTTAATGAAGCATTTTTTTAAAATCTATTATGTCGCTATACACAACTGGTGCCAGACTCGCCATTATTCTTTTACTTATTACATATAGTCACTTTTTTTAAGGCTTTGCGTTAAACTTAACAAAATCAACTTCTTAGTTTAATAGTATTTTTAAGACTAATTACATGACACTAAAGTCAGTCTTTATAATAATAAAGAATAAACATATAATAAACAAACAAACATTACTACTGCTAATTAATTATCACAACCGATATTTTAGGTTGACATAATACTTTGAAACATTTGTACTTTTCAAAAACTAAAGTATAACATTAATTGTACGACGCCTTACAAAAAAAGTCAAGTCTTAACATTGTACTTCAGATTTTTTTTAAATATACTTATTTCTCATAGACCGGTACAGATATAGGGAAATAATAAAATAACACTGGCTTACAACCATTTTGGTGCCGGAGATTTTAGACCTGATTTTAAGTGTCTTACATGGTGATATCAAAAATGTAATCGGTTTTTTTTTCTATCAGCTCTAGTTCTCGAGATAAATAAAAAAACAATTCTCAAAAAATATATATTTTTTTATTTGCATTAAATATCAAGAAATTGTCTTTTGAGTGATTTTCATTGAATGAAACTGATTTGGGCAATCTCGCATGATTCCCCAGCAGTAGTCGGCCATCATATGAGTGTCCCATCTCCCTTGGTATCTATTCTCCATTGTTTTAATGTCTTGGTGAAAACGTTCTCCTTGTTCTTCACTTAGTTCTCCTAAATTGTGTTGGAATTGATCTATGTGACTGTTGAGATAGTGTAATTTTATACTCGTATTACAGCCTAAATCTTTGAATCGAACCAGCATATCTTCTACTAATTCTACATAGTTGTTAGCCTTATGGTTTCCGAGGAAGTTTTGTACAACTGCTACAAAAGATTTCCACGCAAGCCTTTCCACATCATTCATAGAAGTCTCAAATTTAGTGGTGTCTTTTATTAATTGACGTATTTGAGGTCCATCAAAAATACCGGCTTTTAGTTTTTCAGTACTTAAACCAGGAAATGTCTGTGAAATAAACTGAAAACATTGACCATTTTTGTTGAGAGCCTTAATAAATTGCTTCATTAGCCCTAATTTTATATGCAATGGTGGAAGAATGATTTTTTCTCTTGAAACCAAGGGTTCATTTATAACATTTCTTTCCCCAACAATAAGAGCATCTCTCATAGGCCAATTTTTTTGAGTCCAATGACTTGATTTGGCTCGACTGTCCCAGAGACATATAAAGCATGGGTATTTAGTATAACCACTCTGTTGACCCAATAAAAAATATACCAACTTCAAATCGACGCAGATCACCCAGCTATGTTCAGTATATTTTATTTTCTGTAAAAGTATTGAAATCACCTCATATTCTTCTTTCACACATGTTGACTGAGCAATTGGGACGGCAGCTAATTTATTTCCATTATGTAAAAGAAAGGCTCGATATTGGGTCCTATCCTCTTTCTAGTCTATATTAATGATCTACCCCATTTATTTAAAAACCAACCTCAAATGGTGTTGTTTGCCGACGATACTTCTTTGATATTTAAGATAAACAGACGTGCCACAATTCTTGACGACGTAAATAGCGCCCTACTGCAAGTCCATAATTGGTTTACCGCGAATAATTTAGTATTAAATGGGAAAAAAACTAAGTGCATAAGATTTGCCCTACCAAATGTCAAAACTAGTGATTGTGACATAGTATTGAATCAAGAGAAACTAGAATTCGTCGATGAAACTGTTTTCTTAGGGATCACGCTCGACTCAAGGCTACAATGGGGTCCTCATTTAACATCTCTTGCAGGACGGCTGAGTTCAGCAGCATATGCTGTTAGGAAAATCCGTCAATTTACTGATGTAGATACCGCGAGGCTAGTCTATTTTAGTTATTTTCATAGTATTATGTCTTACGGTATTTTACTATGGGGACGGGCTGCAGACATCGAGTCTATATTTATTCTGCAGAAAAGAGCCATCAGGGCCATATATAATCTATTAAGGCGCGATTCTCTAAGAGAACTGTTTAAGGAAATTAACATCATGACAGTACCTTGCCAATACATCTATGAAAACATCATGTATGTTAGGAAAAATCTGCATTTATTTAGTAAAAGAGGCGACAGACACCACTATAATACTAGAACCAGGGACCATCTAGTTCAGCCAGGTTTCAGGCTAGCTAAAGTAGACTCATCTTTCATGGGGTACTGTTTAAAATGTTACAATAAAATTCCTCCCGGCATTCTACAACTGAATGAGACGAAATTTAAATCTTGTATAAAACGCACACTATGTAGGCAAGCATACTATAAGTTGGGAGATTACTTTGATGATAAAAATGCTTGGCTCAATGCTGGTCCTGCTCCACAACCATAGGGGCAAACTTATTGGTTACCATGGGAAGTTATTGTGGAAGCTGCAGAAGATTATAAACATATCTTTGCATTGTATAGATTCAATCTCTTAGTGTTGTATAATTGCATAGCACATGTGTGAGTACTATGTACGATAAAGCTACCATTTACATCTTTTATTGACTCGCATTTTCCCTGGTGGCTGAGAGAATGTCATGCTCACTAAAATGTCTCGCTGATGGTGGCGCGTGTGTCGGGTCGTTTAGTTCCCTTCAAAATGGTTGAGTTGAATGATGGCTGATCCATGCGTCATGTTCGTGAACGGGCGCTGTCAGTAGGGACTGGTCATCTCGCAGCTGCCATGGATTATTGTATTTTCGAATTGTTGATTTTATCTTTTTACTCTGGACGCTCTCACTCGCACGTCTTTCTACATCGTTCTCACATGTATGTATAATCTCGACATGAATGATGTAACAAAGATTTTGTAAAAACATATTGATTTAAAAGAGTGTCCATGGAGTTTCTTGCCCATTCTTCTCCATAGGATCTACGCTTTCGAATTGGCAACTACAGTACTTTCACAAGTTATTATGCCCTGTGACTGGGACTGTAGCTTAGTTTATTTTTTGTGTTTTGACATTCACAAGTGCCTGTAATGGTCAAATTGAAATAAATGCTTTGAGTTTGAGTTTGAGTTCAATTGGATTGAGATCCGGGCTCTGAGGAGGCCAAACCATGTTTTTTAACACCCCTTGCGCCTCTTTCTCTTCTAAATATCCTCTGCATAATTTGGAGCTATGCTTTGGATCATTATCTTGTTGGAATATGAATGCGTCTCCAATTAATCGCAATCCGGAAGGAACGGCATTTTGTTCTAAAATGTTTTTGTACTGTTCCTTTTTCATAATTCCTTCAATTTTAACCAAATCGCCAGTTCCTTGGCTAGAGAAGCAACCCCAGACCATAATTAAGCCACCGCCATGCTTGACTGTTGGGACTACACAGTCCGGCACCATCTTTTCTTGAGCATTGCGTCTCACGTAAATTCTTCGTTTTGAACCGAATAGTTCAAACATGGATTCATCGGTCCAAAGAACTTTTTTAAAATCTTCTTGAGTCCAATCTCGATGGGCAAGAGCCCACTGCATCCGCTTTTTCTTGTTTTGTGGCCTTAGCAGAGGTTTTCGGACGGCGACGCGACCATACAACTTTGCATCTCTCAGTCGCCGTTTTACTGTAGTCAATGATAAAGGTTTAACTCGGGTTTTGTTTACTTCAACGCGGATTTCTGGTGCGGTTAAGCGTCTATTTCGCTTGCTGGTAACAACAATGAAATTATCTTCACTAGACGTGGTAGCTCTCGGCCTTCCCGAGCGTGGACGATCTTGAAAACTGCCTGTCTCCCTGTATCGAGTTATTGTGCTATGAACACAAGTCTTCGATAACTTCAGTTGTGAAGCAATCTCACGTTCTGATTTGCCTTCATTATGCAAAACAACGATGGCAGAACGCACTTCACTGCTAATTTCGCGTGCTTTTCCCATTTTAAGACGTCTTCACTGTAGAAACCACAAGTTTAGACTAACTGAGATTGTTTGTGAACAACCCAAGTAAACTCAAGTAAGAATAAATTGAAACTACGTGTTTTCAGAAGCTAAATAATCCTTAATATTGACCAATGCCAAACAAAAGCAAAGTAATAAGTAATGAGCACACAATAAACATATTATTAGGACTCTACCACCTGGCTCTAGCGCAGCGTTTGTCGGTGATTGAAAACAATAGATGTTTATTGTCCAATAACTTGAAAGTAAACAAAAGAATGACTTCTTTAAATATTCTACATTTAACAATAGAATATGCAGGTGTGCATTTCTTTTATTTATCTTATGGGACTTTATTACAATTGATAGATAATTATACTGTTTAAGTGCGGTCTTAAACTTTTGGCCTGCAGTGTAAATATAATGTACAGTAACTTTTTTATCGACCACAGACAATAATGGAGCTGCAACAAAAAAAAAAAATTGTAGGGCTGTGTAATCTTTTCCCTTTTAGACTAAGATTTGGACCTGGTAACTTCTGCAATATTTGGTCAAAACTGACATCACAAATATCATCTTCGTCCATCTAAACATGTGGCCTTTATTATCACAAATTTTCATAAAAGTTACTGTTAGTTCGCCTTCCTCATTATCAACTTGATTAATAACAGCAGCATAACGATATTCCGTGTTTTTAACACTAAATTTGACTAAAACGTAATCACCAATGTTATATTGCTTTTGGTTGACCCTGCACTATTCTCAAAATCAGTATTGAAATTGTCACATGGTCGTGAAATTTCAGTTTCTATAATAATGTTACTACCCGGCGAGTTATGGGCTAGCCTGGTTTCTTCTTCAGATTCTGAGTCTGTGTAAACGTCCTCAACGTGAAGTCTCGGCACATGGTAGGTCATAACCCCAAGATTAAAATGCTGACACTCTTCTTCACAAGAGCAGCTTAAACTTTTCATTAAAAGCTTCTTAGCACCTTTCGGTAATCCCAAAGTGCATCGTGATATTTTACCCTTTATCTGATAATTTTTGAGGGTACCATTGAAACTTTTCAAATTCTTGGCGTCTTTCTGAATATCGTTAGTCATATCATTAATTGCATGATCGTCAATCGTAAACATTGTAATTGCAAGACATCTTTGTTGCACAGAATCAATAAAAGATTCCAAACTGTCAATGTCACCTCCTGCAGGAACGATGGCATCTGCAGTCCTTTTGCACGTAGCGCCAACACCATCTGCGGGACTCCTGCCATGACCACTCTCTGAAAAGTTCCAGGAAAACTTTTGTACATTTGGAACCTCTACATGAAGCCTTGAAGCCAATATATAGAAGATAGTTTTAGTTCCGATACTGTGAGACGGGTCCGTCGCTCATAAAATGGATGCAGGTAATATGCGTCGATAAAGTTTTGAAAATTGGCTTCAAGTGTTCCCATATCGCAGCCAATGAATGTGCAGTGTTTTGCAAAACAGTACAATATGTATAGTCAAGTACCGGTTGTATTTTGCACAGTTTAGTCCGGTCAGTCAAAGTCTCATTGTCGACGAAGTGATACATCGATTTTAGCAATACAAATCTGCTGTAAGGCATGATCCGTGAAAAATACGGCATGGTACCAAACCCATTAAAAGAGAAGTACTGATCCTCTTCTGGTACCGGGTAGAGTCCTTGCTGAATTAAGATTGCTAAAAACGAGATCATTTCGTTGCAGTCAGTCGGAGTCCATCTATGCAGACGCGATTCTCGTAAGCGAGCTATCTTCTGGTCTGCATAGCGGTTAGTATCTGTGCAAAGTCTGTCAATGAAGTCAGTGTCGAACATTTTGTGAAAAATGTTGACATGAGTCATACCTGTCACGTCAAATGTCGGGCCTGGTGTCCCTGCAAAAGTCTCCCGTCGTCCAGTAAATATCGTCCTATCATTCTTCCAGTCAAACCTGTAAAAGTCGTCATTTGGCACCATGTCGCGTAAAACTCTGTCATTCAAGTTGTCTTCTGCCCGTAGAATTTCCGTCTGCAATTCCGTCATGTCAGCATTACATGCCGGTTCTGTCGTTGCGTTCCGCATGATCGGTAGATAACAACCGTCGTCAATGTCAATGTCTTCGTCACTGTCCTCGTCATTTAACCACGTGTCTAGTACGACCTCAAAGTTCTTGTCACCAATGTCTAAAACAAATAAAATAAGTATTAAATAATCCAAGTTATATCTCTGGGAACCATCCTACATCCTACTGCTGAGACAAGAAAGTTTGTGAGTCCCTTACCCCCCCAACCCCCCTCACTCCACGCATTCCCGCAAAACGTTCCCCCCCTCAGGGCTGTCTCACCCTCCCGCAACACCCAACTACAACAACTTCGCACCCGTTGAAGCTAGGAAGCCGAGTTTGGGCTCGTTAAGCTCTTCCATTCGGCTCCCACAGAATCTTGAAATTCGGCATCACACACGAGCAGCGATCCAGCGACACTAGTACGCAAACAGGGCTCACAACACCGAGTTCTGAAAGCTCCTCATCGAAACGCAGTTACAGAACACCAGCGACAGCATCCGTGAGATGTATGATATAATACGTATGATAAAATATTTATACAACGAGTTTTTTTTATATCCCGTAACTCTAGGGTTGTACGCAAAATACGTGTACAGTCGCCATCAGACAGATATTGTAGCAGACAAGGTGACCAAATACTTCTGAACAGTTTAAAATGTCTATAATTTCCTGACACTACAAGTTATGATTAATATTTGAACATTCATTGCTTCATTAATATCTGAGCAGATGCTTGTCAATAATTTCTATACACACAACTAACCAAAAATATCTGAACATTTACAATTAAAATAGAAACTCTTTTGCTAATATACTTGACTTAACTTTTTTGCTATATTATGATGATGACGCTGACTGTTTTCAACATTTTATAATTTTCAGCCTTGTCATCACTGTCTTGTTAGTAGTATAATTATGGGCATTCTGTCCCACCTGTCGCGCAGTCGAACTAGTTTGCCTACGCTCCGTTGTGACAGAATGCCCAATAGTATAAGGATTCGGATAAATTTACGCATCCTAAATTCCACCGATCGCTCGGCAAAGTAAATTCGCTATATAGCTAGAGAGTAACTTGGTACATTTACACCTTTTGAATATTCAATATATTCTTTTGAATACCATATGGTAGAGCAGGAAAAGCGAAATAAATGCAAATGAAATGCGAAAATTAGAAATTTCGTTGATGCTAAAATGACGGGTACCGGCGAACAGCGGGGAGTACGAAACAAGAAAAGTATTGCGTAAGGAAGGCTGCACAATACCTTGAGAATCTCGTCACGGTCATCTGGAGCGATGTGGGCAATCAACACCACAAATATTTGCGGATAGAAGATTGACTACGGCAATAGTGTGGTTCGGAAACCTCTAGTTTTTGTATAAATGCGTGTATTGGTGTCTTTATGTCCATTTATAAATGGCTTTTGTGATCTCCTCCTCGTTTTTCTACAGGAAACTCGCCAGTGTACAAGACCCGTAATTTTATTACACTCAAATGCTTTGCTTTTATGTTTGCAACGTGGTATTCTTGGCAAAGTCTTTGCAGTATACCTAAAACAAAATAAAAATGGGTTAGAAAAAAAAACATTCCTTGGAATAAAATATAATTAACGAAAAATAATCAACATAAATGATCCATTACAAATTTTGCGCAATTTAGCCTTACGTTGTTTTTCCATAAAAAAACATTTGTCTATAGTTTCGCATCAGTAAAAATTACAGCCATAATTTTAGACAACATAAAATAATCTTGTTACATAAAACTACTATTTTCATAAAATAATAACAAACAGTTAAACAGACCTCAGGACCGGGAATGCGGCCCTGGAAAATTCAAACTTACCTCAGTTTTTTTGCTTGATTTGCTTTCCATTTTTCGGGCTGTGGCGTTCGTTTTCTTGCATTATTTTTACCAACAGGTGTAGGATTTATATTCATTTTGAGGATTCACAATAGATAACACACTAATATTTGGTAAATATTAGAGGAAAGTCACCAAATATGGAATACCATTTTGTTTTAGGGATATAAAAAAAAACTTCATATAAATTAAAACAGTTTAATGTTTTTACTACATGTCACATGTGTAAATGTGTACATGTGTATTTATGTTTTTAGTCATACATTTACATATATATACAAGTAATTAACAGCCTTTAATCAAATATATTAGTTATCAAATTAAAATCTAACACAAAAACAAAATCACAAATGAGTAACCAAATATGGAATAGGTACCCATATATTATGGAATATAAGCATAAATCAACATAACAATAACAAAAATGTTCATTAATATCTTTGAGATCAATTAAATGAATATAACATATTGTGATAAATGAAAGAAGTTACATAATTACTTGCAAAAGTCACAGATCCAAGTATCAAACTCTGGACCAGCACAATCATAATGTGCCCAGAGCCCACACGTCAAGCATTTAATCCAGCTGTCTCCACTTTTATCCATGGAAAAAAGTCTTTACAAGAACATACATTCTGCATCAGCAGAGTCAGGAGGTACTTGGTCCATCAACTCATCATGTTCACTACCTTCATCAAACTGGATAACGTCTAGTTCCTCAGAGTCTTCTTCTTCACTATCATCCTTATTTTTCTTCGTTTGTTTGTTTCTCTTCGCAGTTTTCTTCTTATTCTTTGTCTTGACTAGTTTACTTTCTTTTTCTTGTCTCTTCATATTTTTATTTTCTAAATCATTTTTGTAGGGAGAAGATGTTATGACTGCTGCTACAGCAGCTTTTCTTCCTCTGCTAGATACTTTTCTTCGTTTCTCTGGCACTGGACTTATGGCATGCGGAGACACCAGACCCAAACTGCTGCGATTAAGCCCAGAAGTCGAAGGTGCAGGTTCAGGTTGTAAACTAGCAGTTGTTTGTGGTGCAGGTATTTCTACCAGAACTTGACCAGTTTCAGATCTTGATTCCAGCGGAGGGATATTGGTTGTACGTGGGACACTCAGAAAGTTTTGCGACACTAAAAAAAATTGTTCTACAGGTACATATATTTTTATTAAATTTTTTCTGTAAAATTTTCATGGACATAATCGGCAGGATCGTGTGATATTTCTTCCGGGTTGGAAAATTTTTGTTGTTCTACTGACACAGTTGTCGCTATTTGTGAAGTCACCAAATTTGTTGCACTTTCGTCATTGGGACGGTCGGTTTCTGATTCAATCTCTTTTCCGAAATTGTTAGGAAGTGGTGTAGAACATGAGGATTCAGAAATTTCTGCGATTTGTGATTGACACGACTCATCATGTAGAAGATTTTTTGTATGATTGCTACTTACAGAAGTTTCTCCAGTAGTAGTGGTAAAATATGATGTTAATTTTGGTAACTTTTCAATAACTTCCTTTTGATGTACAGCTTTTTTCCTTTTTTCCGATCCACTAGGATATGACCGTTTCGACATTTTATATTATAATTCAGTAGGTATTTATTTTTATGCCAAAAATAGTTGCTTACACAAAACAAAACAAAACAAGC
The DNA here is from genome assembly GCA_964057025.1 of Standfussiana lucernea. Taxonomy (NCBI): domain Eukaryota; kingdom Metazoa; phylum Arthropoda; class Insecta; order Lepidoptera; family Noctuidae; genus Standfussiana; species Standfussiana lucernea. The sequence continues at coordinate 13,840,016 of OZ059792.1, read as the reverse complement.
AAACGACGATTCAATCAAAGAATACCTCAAAGCACAATCAATAAAAACTACAAACAAAAACAACGTCACAATACCACAGACAAATACGGAGAATTCCCGATCGTCGAGTCGATTTATTTGAGTCGTTCGGTCACGATCAATTTTACGTCGCTATAGGGATCCTGCGAGTAGATCTTAGCGATGTTTGTTGTCGAACTAGAACCGCAGTCCGTTAACAATAAATAATTCGAAAAATTACTTTAACAAATATTTTTTGTATATCTACAGCTATTAGGCCAGTAGAATCGTTTTTTAGAAATTTACCGCTATCTATTATTTGTAAACAAAAGTGTACATATTTTTTTTCGTTTGTAAAAAATTGACTTTTTTATATTTTGTTGATTAAATATCTCGAGAACAACGCATCAGAAATCGAGACATGATGCATATAACTTTTAGAGAATTTTACGTACTTAGTATACCATTGAATTGTATTTTTATATATTTGAATTTATCTAAGCATGCTGAAATCAAAAAGCCTAATTTTTGGGTAGGAGTAGATTAGCTTCGCACATGCAAAAGCTGTAAGCAAATTGGTATTGTAGTCAGTAATTTAGGTTCGTTGTATTCGAATCAAAAAAGTTTTTCGGCAATAAAAATCGGTTATCGTTTAGTGATCTGGCAGGGACGAGGGGGCCCCTATCGATCACGGGGCCCTGGGCACTTGCCCAGAGTGCCCAGTGGAAAAGAGGGGTCTGATCATATGGACTTAGAGGTCTGTTGTTGTCGCTAATCCACATGCGTTTTTCCTCACTATAGTATGTTTTTAAAGGCCCCATGAAAGTCTTATCTAACGGCTGCAATTTATGAGTCGTATGAGGAGGTAACGAAACTATGTCCACGTTATTTTCTCTAGCAATATCTATTATATCGATATTGTGAGTATGACTATAGTGTCCATCTTGTATCAGTAAAACCCTCGATTCAGGAGTCGGGTTGGTGTGTTGAATAAAGTGCTTGAACCACCCTTGTATCCACCCTGATGGATGTGCAACTCCGACTGATCCTGGAGGACAGCCTCTCATTAGCTGAGCACTCATATTTTTTCTGGGAAAAATAATGAACGGTGGCACAAAATGACCAATAGCATTCATGCAAACAACTATTGTCATCAGAGATCCTCTTTCTGCTGAAGTCAGTGCAGCTACCTGGCGTTTACCTTTGTGGCCGATGATTTGTGGTATCTTACTTTGTACTATTGAGAGGCCTGATTCATCCACGTTGTAAATACGACTTGGTGGATAGTTATTTTTAGTGTAAAGCTCTTCAAGGAGGTTGAAAAAGGCTTCCACTTTTTCTTTATCAAATCCAAATGCTCTGGCAAATGATGTATCAGTTGGTCTTCTTATCGAAAGTTTATCTTTATGACGATTTAAAAATAACTTTAACCACTTTTTTCCAGCCATACCTGATTCACCGAAGGGATTCTGTAAATTGTTTCGCTTTGCTAGCATGAACGCCATAGGGCGAAAATCAGTTCTTGTTAAACCGTGAAACTTGCTCTCCATTATTAGTATGTATTCTACTAGCTGACGTTCAAGTTCGGAGCCCAAGATAATTTATCGTCCTAATGTAGTAGCTGCTGCCACTTCTGGAGACTGTTCATCTTTTTGGCAGAGACGAAATAAAGTTGTCCTAGGCACTTGAAAATGCTGTGCCGCTTTCAAATACCCCATTTTCTTTTCCCGGACGAATTTTATAGCTTGTGCCATTTTTTCTTCATCCCAGGTTTTTCGTTTGGTTGATAGTGAACCGGACATTCTAAAAACAAGCATTACATATATTTTTTAAAGAAATAATAGCAAGTATCTATCATATGAAATATTATATCTAATTATCGATAAATATATAATCTAATTATGGAATATTCCATAATTAGACACCGACGACTGTCCATATTTGGATTTTTATACTAGTTCAAACTCTTCTAAATATTTTTTCAAGTCACAATATTTAAATGACAAAAGATCACAAAATGGTGAAATAAACATAATACCGACATACTGAATAGTATAACACTTATGTATACAAACATAACAGCTGGTAATACTCATTTATTACTTACCTTTAAAATTTTCTGCACGACAACAAAACAAAACACGCCTGCCACACGTGAAGCGTTCGCGCAACTGACTCGATGGTGTGAGTGCGATAGTTAGTAGACCGAATGAAACAGAAGATGGTCGAGTGTTGCGTTTCATATAGTCTTAGAGAAATGAAGGTATTCCATATTAGGATACTATTTCATATTTGGTGACTTTCCTCTATTAAACATTGCACAAAAACAACGAGCTCTTTGCAAAGAATCTAAAGAGCGGCCATTACTGTTTTGTTTCAAATGGAGCACTCCCATTGGTTAATTTGGACGTAACCAACTTTGAAACTCAATTCAAAGGGACGAAACCAAGTTTGATACTAAACCTATTTTATATTCAAAATTACTAGCAACAGAGCCATGTTTGATACTAAATAGTTTTTTGAGGTATTACGCAGTCCCGAAATGAAAATGTTACCATTAAAAAGACGTTTTATAAAATTGGTGGACACAACTAGTTTTGATTTGGTATATCCTCAAACCAAACAATATAATGTCAGACATGGTCATTTGTGGAAATACTTCTAGCAGGGGGTGATTAGAGTCTATAATAAAAAAATTAGCTCTTCGTCTATTAATGTTGTTTTCAACAATAAAATCTCTCATTAGGCAAATTCACCCGCTGCAGGCTCAAATCAATATTGCCTGAGCATCTGGACGGTCTACTAAGGGAGAATGGAAAGCATTTATAACAGCAGCACATATCTTAAGTTTTAGGTAGTACGACACTACCAATTAATATTCAAGTGTAGCAACACTGAAGCCTCACCCCTTTTTAGTAGAATGATCGACGCGCCATGTCCTATGTAATTATCTAAGCAAGATTAATAAAGACATTAGACTTACAGGTGAGTTATATATTCTATCGTGTTCTTGAAGACGCCCTGCAGGCGCTACACATATTAAGTCATCCCATCCTGGACAACAAACCTTACGTGGTGTCAGAATCTAACATTAAGGTCATCCATTAAGTGGGAAAATGCAACATTGAAGCATTCTTGGCGAAATATTTTAAATTGTAATTTAAATCTACCATTAACAACCTGCACAACCCACCTGCACATAGTTACAAGCCTACTTTTGTTTGCGTTTATCGTGGTGAGTTGGGTTTCCCCTGCTTGTAAAGATTCAGGTTTGTAAACCTTGTGTAATTTTTTTTTTAAAACATCTCGAAACCCTCTCTCTGTCCAGGATAAAATATCACCAGGTCTAAAATATTGCCAGTATGGGTCATTTTCATTTTGAAATAATGATTTCATGATGTGTGCACCAGACATAGATGCCGGATATGGGCCGCAGACATTTATTATGTACCCATCAGTTGCCACTAACAGAAAAGGCTTAACTGAATTACGGTATTTGTGGAGGCTGTAAGTCATTTTTTGATAAAGATAATTGGATGACTTCTGTACATATATGTAAGTACCATCGAAAAATCCAACTTCAATCCAAGAAAGAGCAGATAACACAAAAACTGTTACACAAAGTCTAGTCTAGGGCGTAAAAAATAATACGAAAATGTAAAATAACATCGAAAGTCGAGACGAACGACGTCTCGTTCGTCTCGACTTTCGATGTCGAGACGAACGAGACGTCGTTCGAGTCCAAACACGTCAGTCTCTAGCGTCAAACTCAAAGAGTATAATATTGATCGTTTTAATCCCGTGGACAGGTGGTTTAACATACAAATACTCTTCATCAACAAGTTCGCAGCATTGTATCTCTTATAATTAAAAAAAGGAAGTGATAACGTAATATTTGCAAAATGCATGAAACTAATGGTAACGCCACGAGTTCATTTACCTACAATGGCTCGTGCCTCGGTACGTACCTACTAGGGTCTCTAGTGGTTGTTAACGCACTTGTTAACAACTACAGAGTCTAACCTGCTTGGTTAATATTATACATAATTCAAGTGCATGACGTGGGATACACAGAATACTACTAAGCTTGATGCATTAAAATTATGCGAAAAGCTTTGCGTACAGGCGCAGGTACGCAGGCGGACAACTTTTTTCTCTTTTTCCACATCTTTGTGCAACCTCACGTCGGTTTGGAGAAAGTATTTACTACCTGAGACTGCATACCTCGCGGTTGTGCAAGGTCTTAGTATTTAAGAAGCCATTGCAATGCCAACCTTCCAGACCGTACCCTGGTTTGGGATCCTATGTAAGGTATGCGTGGGCCCCTCTCGTCGAGACAGTTGTTGCTGGGAGTCGCCGCCCAGCTGAGCTAACCATAATTGGTCCAGCATAATGGCTGAGGGAACATTTTCCTGGTTTCATTCTGGTCCAAACGACCACTTAATTTTGTCAGCAGGGGTAGTCATTGTGATGCTCTCCAGCCGCAACTCCCATAGTTGCCCTCGGAGAATTTGAGCGAGTTGTGTGACACAGGGCGCCTGCAACATTGTGTTGAAGAAAGGGTGCAACATTGTGTTGAAGGAACGGTTTTTGGCTCTAAGGTAGTACTCTGCTCTGCTGTCCTGGCTGCGATGATTGCTGCTAGAGCTCTCTCATCCACCCATTCTCCAAGAGATGCATGCTGAATTATCATTATTTATTTATTATGAGCTTTATGTGTCCCACTCCAGGGCAAAGGCCTCATTCCCTCTTTCCATTTTTCTCTCTTTGGCTATTTGGGCCCAAATTTGGCTTTTGGTAAGAGTCCAGCTCGTCACGCCATTTCCTTCTGGGCCTGCCGCGTCGCTAGGTTCTGTTGTTTGAAACTTATTTACTGCAAATGCAATGTGTGCAATGTAATGGTAAAATCTATTAATAAAATATCCTTAATTTCAAATTCATGTCGAATGCATTTTCTACAACACGGCGCGCTATACACAAATGGTTATTAAATGACATGGCCGAATCCTGCCCTCAGAACAATTCAGAGTTGGTAATATACATCAATTATGATTATATGAAAATGACTTCCAAAATAAATAAAAATTAATCGCAACAATAACATTTCTCTAGAACAGGCGAGAAAAAATCCCAAAATAATATGTGTGTTAATTGTTTTTTTCTCGTTTTGTTTCATTGCAATCATGGAGGATAAATCAATACAAAGTGCATCCACGTTTGGATACACGCATAAGACAAACACTGTACCTATCTGTAGTACGCCTGAAGGTCAGACTTAAACATAAAATACCCGTGATTGCCAGAATTGTATTGCTAAGGCACCTTTAAAAAGTTAACGGTTTCATGATTATCGTAGACACCACTTTTCAAGCTGCCGCGCGTCTGGATGGCACTCACGTTCCACATTATGAATCGACAAAATATTAAAGAGTGTGTATCCAAACGTCCTAGAGTTATTTTCTCGCTGTCAACTGTCAAAAGTTCAAAACTTATTACTGAACCCACGGTATCGTTTATCGGACTTTCGTTTACGCTTCTAATATTACCTAATATCCTGCTGTGCATATTGTTTGTTTACGATTTAAATTCTGACGCTCACGATGTCAAGTTCCTGAATTGTAGTGTGGCCACTAATCGAATGCGAAGGCATATTGTAACATATTTGCCACCGCAGTTACAAAATACATAAACAGAATGGTTATCTGTACAAGAGGTATGTACCCACGTAGTTATTATTTTCATATTTTACCAACTTCACCTGAAATTATAATCAGCGGAGTTCCATAATCCGAAAGAGTAGCACAATATAACTATCATGTATTACTTTACTGATAACAATATTTAATGTTTTTCAGCTTCCCTCAGATAGAGTGATTTGCAATCCATGTTATGTATTGTTAAACCAACGCTCGGCAGAAGGTACACATAGCAGAGCACTGGGCTACCCAATGGTGTGAATTGGTTGTGGGTGCTCAGTTATGGATATTACTCAGTGCGATACCACACACTTGAAGAAATCAGTCCATTAATCAATATTTTCTTCTCATGGAATACCCACAATCAGGTTAGTGTGCTGTTGCCTACCTTGCCCTGGCTGCTTTAAATTATTATTGTGTTGTGCCCATGATAAAGCAAATTCCTTATAATTAATGAGTCCGCCAATTACATGCCCATGTGCATAGTGTGGCCGTTATATTGATAGTATTATTGGGTGCTAACCCAGGCAAACAATCAGCCGCAAACTATTAAACCAATTGAGACTGCGCCCTAATAATTACCAGTTATTATAAATACTTACCTCATTTATTAGACTGCCTGAAACATTTCAACAATTTACTTAACAAACATTGTTACAGAATTGTAGGACAAACAGGCAAGCATTTCATCCCTGTTGGATGAGAGCTAATCGGCACTTGGTACTAAATATACATAGACAGGTTAGAACTACAGGAAAATTAACCTGGATTGCCTGAACCACCTCTAATTCCACCAGTTGCTAATCCTGCTGTCGGACATGAACCACCACCACCTGCACCAGCTGATAATCCTGCTGGAGCACGAAGAATTGACCAAATGAATTATCTGCTTATTAAAAAAAGTGCTCCTAATACTTCTAGCCATTGTATTTTTAGGGGGTGTAATTAGGCTGGGCCTGGCATCAAGCAAATATAACGGCACCAGCCTCATTCCTTGATAACATTTTGTTCATATCTGAAGATGAATAGGCTTAAGATTGGATGAAAACATTGAATGTGTCTTGTCTGAGTAATTGCAATCATGTTTTTCTTAATACTTCTGTAAAACGAGTAGAAGTAGATAAATATATTTTATATGCAAATGTATATCCTACCTACATAATTAGATACTTAAATAAAAATTCAAATACCATTTTAGTGTTTTACTGCCTATCCAATTATATATGTTTAGTCGCTTAGGGAAGAATCATAATTTTCAGAAATATCTGTTGGCGATTACGAGCTCTTCTTCGCTATCGTGACCTGCTTTGACGACGCGCGACGATTGAAAGGTCTAACCCATGGACATAAAGAATGGAATGAGCATTCGCCTCACAAAACTGACCACTTCTCTCTAGAAAGAGAAAGCGAATACGCGGCCGATACCATGTATCTTTTCTGCAAACCGCCGGCAAGGCAAAGCGTAACAAAGACAGAACTACTGGCTGCAAATTCGCTTTATCTCTCTCGTACTTTTCGGTCTGTATTCACTGCACAACTGAATACAGAACGCTTATATCTTTCATATATAGGTATTTATATGCATTGATAATAGCATTTCTCGTATTGTTTCGACTCGAAACAATATGAGAAAAATGTGCCTAAACATTTTGAATAGCAATGAAACACTTAAAAAAAACACTATTTCTAGTCAAACTTTTTTCGTAAAACTTTTTCATGTAAAACTTTTTGCTATTGACTTTTGTTTCTTTTCTTTGTTGACAATTTGTGTCAATATGGCATATGAAGATTGACATATTGTCCTGCAAAATGTTTAGGCACATTTTTTGTATCCTATTTATAGTATCTCTCGCCTATTCTCTGATCATAAAACTTAAACTATTTTGAATACATACCTGTAAGCTTTAATATGACATACTGTATGTCATTTTAAAGCTTACAGGTATGTGGTATGTAGTCGAATTTAGAAGACGCTGTCCCTTTCGTATGTACGGTCTAACTTTTTAAGACTATACACACATACACAAAACAAACAAACAACACACAAATCACATACAAACACATACATACATACAAAACACACATACACATATGTTAAGCCTACCAACCAATTATCCACGAATTACGCCTTCCACCGGAACTGACCCAACTACACAGAACTATTGCATCAGCCTGGTGACAAGAAGTCTAGTGCTGAGTCAGCGCAACGTGATGCACATCGGCGACCGGACGGCGGCGCCGCGCTCCAAGAAGGGACTCACTTTCGCTTCACACTTCGAACGATTGTCATCCTTCACCCTAGTTTTAGAACAAAATTGTAATACCATCATTAAACCTGTTCCAGTACATCGAGTTTTCTTGCAACCTGTCTGCTCGACCGATATAATTCATACAACAACAAACACACACATACGCTTCAAAAGATATATGCACAAAACACACAACAAACATACACACACATACACGAAACATGCGACATATGTATGCTTCAAAAGTTATTGCGCAAATAGTAAAAATTATTGATTTTGGCAGTGTGATAGAAAGATGTTTTTTTTTAACTGTAGGGTAAAACCAGGAGAGATGGACCAGCGGGTGAGACGGACCATCGTAATTTCTACCAAACTATTAAATTTATTTAGGCTGACAACACTTACGAGCTCTTGTCAACCTGTTTGCTCCGTGTAGAAAGCGAGACTATTTGATTTTCGTTCGTAAAATTAGTAAAAAACGTATTAAAAGGTTTCGGAAGCGTGTTTTTTTTTGTGTGGGTGTTTAAAAAACGAAGGTATGTATAAGATATTGTATTTTTAGAATAAGAATTGACGTTTCTGTGCTAGTATGTTCATGAAATTATAAAATAACCTCAAATTTTTCGTTTGTTTATTTTGCTTTTAATATGAGAAAGTGGTCCGTCTCTCCACTCAATTTAGGAGAGATGGACCATGTTATGTATGGGTGAGATGGACCAATAGTCAACCGTTTTGTTTTGCAAATTTGAAGTGGTTTTAAATTATTATTGCTACTTATTTTTTAATCCATACATACTTAATGTGTTAATCTCTTCTTTTGTAGATAATATGCCTTTAACATATAAGAGGAAAAGTGGAGTATGTAGAGGAGAATGGACAGAAAGAGCATTAATTGATGTTTTTCAAGCTTTTTCTAATGGAATGGGTATCAATGAAGCAGCAAAAACATTTGGGATACCTAAAACTACATTTAAACGAAGACTTGCAAAAAATTCCTTGACTAAAAGCGATGTTCTCGGTCCCAGTGGTATACTGCTGCCTGAAAATGAGAAGAAGATCGTCGTACACATTAAAAAATTACAGAAAAGTGGGTTTACGCTATCAAGAGAAACAGTGCGTAAAATGGCATATAATTTAGCGGAAAGACTTCATATTAAACATAACTTTAATCACGAAAAGAAAATGGCGGGAAATGGGTGGTTACAAAGCTTTCTTAGACGAAACAATGAACTTTCAATCCGGCAGTCAGAAGGTGTCTCTGTGGCCAGGGCTAAGGGGATGAATAAAGAATATGTTGATAAGTATTTCAACCTTTTAGAAGAAGTTTTGAAAGAAAATCAACTTTTTGACAAACCTGGCTCTATTTTTAATATGGACGAGACAGGCTTGCAGCTAAATAATAAGCCGGGGAAAGTAGTTGCCGTGAAGGGATCGAAAAATGTTCCTAACATAACTGCTGGGGAAAAAGGTGAAACCATTTCGGTCATCGCTTGCTGCAGTGGAGAAGGTGTTTTTCTTCCACCCTATTGCATATTCAAGGGCAAAAATAAAAAACCTGAGTTTGAGGATGGCATGCCACCCGGCTCTGTGGTAACAATGTCACAAAAATCAGCACATGTGAATTCAGAAATATTTTTTGATTGGCTGAAGCATCATTTTTTGCCAAGGAAACCACAAGGTAAGTGCGTGTTAATCCTTGATGGACATTCTTCACACTGCAGCAATGTGGAAATGTTGGAGTTTGCTGAAGAAAACGAAATCATTTTGATTTGCTTACCCAGTCACACAACCCATTTCCTTCAGCCGCTTGATAGAACGTTTTTCAAGTCCCTGAAATGCTTTTATTATGACGAATGCAATAAATTCATTACTGCTAACCCATCAAGAAAACTATCACGCTTGCAGTTTGGAAAAATTCTGGCTTCAGCTTGGAATAAATCAGCTTCAGTGAGCAATGCAATATCAGGTTTTTCAGCAACTGGGATCATACCGTTTAATGCAAACGCCATACCAGACTATGCTTTCTTAACTCCAAGTAACCAAAACCATGACAATAACCTACAAACTAATGCTATAATTCAACATGATCAACCTACTAAAGAATCAGTCCTTTCACAGCCAGCAACCGTTCAAAAACCATCAACTAGTGAAGCTGTTTCTCCAAAGGCAACGCCTGGAAAGATTTTAGATGTGGTTTCTCCAATACCTATCATAGAAAGAACTGCAAACGTCCGTCATAGGTCAAGAAAAATAGCAGAAATTTTGAACTCTACTGAAAATATTCAGAATTTAAAAGAAAATCAATCAAGGAAAATGAAAAAAGAAAATTCTATTGAAACTAAACAGATTGTAAAAGTAACACGGAAAAATAAGGGAACTAAAAGACAAATTTCTGCAAAGAAAGAAAATAAAAGACAGAAAAAACAAAAAATTGAAGACAGTTCTGATGAAGATAGTGAACAAGAGATTATAACTCTGCGTGATAGTCCTGAATTGACTGAGTGGGATGACAACGAATGTGCAGGCTGTGGTGAAAACTATGAGGAAACCCTGAGTCAAGATGAATGGCTGCTGTGCATTATCTGTGAACGCTGGTCCCATGAAGGCTGCACCAATTATCCCGATATGTGCGACCGATGCGGAAATACGATGAAAAACTGAAGATTTTACTTTCATTTAATTGCTTATGTTACTTGTTGATTTCGTTTTGAATGTTTATTTTTTTGTTTGGAAGTGTTAATGATTATTTTTGTTAGGACCATCTCTCCTTACTGGGTGGTCCGACTCACCCGTATAGTATGGGAGAGATGGACCGAGGGTACTTTTTTAATATTTCAATTATTTCCATAAAGATGCTATAATCGTGTCATATTAAAATAAAAAAATGTTGACTATTAATAGTTAGTTAGTTTATCACTAAATTGTTTAATAGTTATTAAGAAATAAAAAAGATATTAAAGTTGAACAAAATGTGGTCCATATCTCCTGGTTTTACCCTATATCAATTAGTTTGTTTGACCGTACAAATAAAGCCCAACAAATATGGCTTGAAATTTGTGATGATGGCTCATTCTAGTACAAAGTACATGTGCAAATTGCCTTTTAGGAAAAAACAGACATAGGCAACGAGCTATTAGCCTGCCACAATGTACGTATCTTCTGTCAGATAAGCGGCCACCCAACACCCACACAAACTTCTTATGACATTTTCATACAAGTCATTATGTAACCAATTAAAGTGTACACTATAGTAAAGTCTATATTCGTTTAGGAGAAAATATACGAAGAAAGGGATATACCGATAGGAATAAACCGCCATAACATCAGAATAATCACGACCATCACAATTTAACAAAGTAACATCTGAATATAATGTCTGTAATTTTCGATAGCGTGTAGGAATGAACAATAACAAATCAAACATATAATCAAATTCTATAAGTCTACAAATGTTATTAATTTACTTAAGATACGATCAAAATGTTCATTTGACATGTCATCATGGGGTACGTACGAACGTATTTAAGGCCTTGCAAATCAAGCATTTGTGGCGTTGTGAGAAGCTGGTCTACAATGTTGAGTTTTTTTTTGCTTTTGTTGGCCTGTGGCTGTATACCGTTCGTGACTTGTGGTTTCCATGGTCTAATACTTGTAAGTACCCTTCTATTGTATGGCCATAGTTCTTTTTGATCACTTCAAGCCGATTAGGCGTCGATAAGTTGGGCCACTCCTTTATCGTTACTGTTTATTCAATAAATCTGACCAGCACCGCACCCAATGAAAATAATTAATGTGTGTAAAACTCTTTTGATATTGGTTGTTTTTTTTTAACAAACAGACTTCGTGCTGCGGTTCAGCCGACTTATCCCTACAATGCATGATTTTTTTTTTCTTCAGAAAAAAACCTTACCCAATTGTTTTTGTGGTCTAGAAACCCGGTAAATATAGTTAAAATGATAAAAACAAATAAAAATGTTTTTTTTTTTATTATTATTTAGTTCCATATGTGGCACATATTGGCCTACAATCGCACTAAATCGCGAAAAGTGGAAGGAGGGAAGGGAGGCCTTTGCCCTGCAGTGGGACAAAACAGGCTTATAATAATGTGGCACAACATGCAATGACATACCTATATTTGCTACAAAACTAGAGGTGAAACAGACGAAAGCAGTTTTTGTTCTTGTTGAAACAAACTTCGACCCTGCATTTTTCGCACACAACAAACGACTTTCCCTTGCAGCCTGAACACTTGCATCGCGACCCCACATAGGAAAGTTCTCACATACATCACGCCTAACGTCACGAGGAGGAAGAATCGCTACATTGACTTTCAATCTTTTCTTCTCTATCAATTCATCACTTGCAGAAGACGGCCGGCCTTTTCTCTTATTCATTGATGGACCAAACATGCATGCATGGTCTTTGCCACTTCTAACTTCAAGTCTTTCAACTTCAGCGGCGTTGCTCTTTGTCGCATCTCCCTGACTCTTATATAGCAACCAGTTGGTTGCTCATTGCAATGTCGAGGAAATGGTAAAATAGCCTCAAGTGCCACCGTTTTGTCCTCATCTTTATCTTGTACTTTCCTAGTAATGAGTCGAGCAAAACGACTCCGCCCATGTGCTGATTGTAGTTGCGTACAATTTGAGGGGGCAGACGACATCTAAATGTTTCTTTTGTTTTTTACAAAACTTCCTTACTTTTTTAGTAGGCTCTTTTCCAACAAAAGATGAAGACAACACGACTGGTGTATTGTCATACCACATAACTGTGACTATGTCTGTGCCATCTACATAACCTACCCATTCCTCTGGATATCCCCTTTCCTCCTTTCTACTTTTCATATCTTTCAATGATGGTATTTGTACAGATTTGCCCAATCGTCCTTTGTTCACGGTCCCCATAGAACATATAGCTTCTTTGGCAAGATGTGAAATCAATTCAGGGCATGTGTAGTAGTTGTCAAAAAATAAACTTGTAATTTTTATCCCTGGGAATAGACCTTGCAAGCCGGACAACAATGTTGGCACTTGTGCCTAAGTAAGGCTCATTAGGAAGCCTCAGATCTGGGTTATTCTCCATACATATAAGAATGTATATTTCGAAGTCGTACGCAAACCCTCGATCATCACACAGTGAACAGTTTATAACCCCATTTATGAGGCTTGTTAGGTATGTATTGGCGCAATATGTTGGAGGCCTTGGTAGCGCACATCTGCTCATTCACTGACAATGCTTCTCGTTTATTTATAGCTTGACATTTATTTTTTTGCGTTTCTAATACATGTCTGATTTTATGGAGACGATCGTGTTCTGTACCTGCTGGTGACTGATTGGTATTGTCTCTGAAGTGTAAATATTGCAGAGTTTTTTTTTTAAATTGGCTTACTGACATGGTATTCCTTATCAATGGCAAACCTAATTCAGATACCCAGTACATTCGAGTATGAGGCAATTGAGCAATACCCATAAGCAGACAAATGCCTATGTAGTTTTTCAGCTCTGTAATTCTAATAGAAAAAGGCTTCGATGGGTTTTTTTTGTACACTAAACTTATGCATTTCTTCTACGATATGGCTTAGAATATCAAGGAAGTACAAGAAATATTGCAATGGCGTTTCAAATTCTGTAATCGGTGGCTCTAGATCGGTTTGCCCACAAAACTCACGGTTGGTTGGTTGGAAAGCTGTTTTTTTTTTTCAAATGATATTTCGCTTTCTTCTGACGGTGAATGCAGTAGAGGCGGAAGACACAACCTGACGTGTTCGTAAAACAGTTCATCCGGATGTACTTGAAACTGCAGGAATTGAACCACTAGGGTTTGATATATGCTGCTACATATCAGTATCAAGTTCGCTAGAATTTCCAGTCACATCATCATAGGACCCTGATAATGGTGCAGCGCGTTCATACCTGTTCGGTGAAACACATTGCTTTTCATCATCCGAATCGCTGAACGTTTCACAATGTTGGTTGACGGTAGTTCGAATTGCGGCAATTTCATCATTACTTTCAGCGCCTGAGGAGTCTTGTTTGCCTTCTTTGCCTGATAGTATTGTCAAATAATTTTGGATTTGAGCGCTGGATAAACTGTTCTTCGGCATTATCTAAAATAAGAACAACATACCATTATTATTGAAAATACCTAAAATTGGACCATCACTGCATGAACTGACACATCGGGCACATAGGCCGCGTTCCCACTTTGTCGTTACGACAGATAATGGTGTAGTTTTAAGTGTCGTGGCTTACGAGGGCGGGTCAAAAAGTTCGCGGAATGGAGAGGTTGGAGAGGGGTGGGGGTATTTTTTTTACCTGTCACTACTTGTCAACTCAATACAACTATAATTACCAAGTTTCATTCCAATCGCTTTATTAACCTTTGAGATATCGCTGGATACATACATAAGTCAATCGGGAAGAAAACATCAACTGTGGAGAAAATTGAGTTTCGTGCCGTGATTAAGTTCCTCACTAAGCAAGGAAAACCACCACAAGTGATCATGGAAGAAATGTCATCTGTTTATGGGGACTCTTGCCCTGGAAAAACAATGATTTATAAGTGGCTTAGTCTTATCAAGCAAGGTCGGGAGTCGATTGAAGACGAAGAGCGCACAGGTCGACCGATTGAAGCGACGTCCTCAGACAATGTCGAAAAAATTGAAAAACTTGTTCTGGAAGATGCCCGCTTAAAGAAGAAACTCATCGCAGAAATGGTTGGAGTATCATCTACAACCATTTTGAACATCCTCCATGATCATCTTGGCATGTCTAAGGTCAGTGTAAGATGGGTTCCGAGAATACTCATATCGCTTCAGAAACAACAGCGCGTCGAGTGTTCGCGCGAGTTTTTGAGTCTGTGTAGTGAGAACAGAAATTGTTACAGGAGATGAAACTTGGGTTCATCACTATGAATCTGAGTCAAAGCAGGAGTCTATGCAGTGGCACAAAAAAGGTGCAGCACCTCCGAAGAAGTTTAAAGGGTCGCAATCGGCCGGCAAGATTATGGCTACGGTCTTTTGGGATGCAGAGGGTATTTTACTGACCGATTAAAAAGAAAAAGGTGTCAATATTACCGGAGAATATTAGGTACGCTACATTATTAGAAAAATGAAAAGACGCTATTAAGGAAAAAAGAAGTGGAAAATTGACTCGAGGTGTGCTCCTTTTGCACGACAATGCACCTGTTCACAAGAGTCATGTTGCGATGGCTGCCCTACACAGATGCGGGTTCGGAACACTGAATCACCCTCCCTATAGTCCAGATTTAGCCCCATCAGATTATTATTTATTTCCAAATATGAAAAAAGAGCTTCGAGGAAAAAGATTTACCGATGGTGAAGAAGTGAAGTCGGCTATTTTTACGTATTTTGAAGGCCTAGACAAAACATTTTTTTTGAAGGTATTATTAAACTTTATGAAAGATCTGAGAATTGTATTAGGCTTAAGGGAGAATATATCGAAAAGGAAAAATAAATTTGGTTTTAATTTCGCGCCCCTTCCTCTCCATTCCACGAACTTTTTGACCTCCCCTCGTATATATTTAAATGCAGGTGTTCACAAATATGACGACACGATGAACTGTCGTCTAATACTTTTTTTGCGGTGACAACAGATTGTCATGACAGTGGGAACAGCTAGCACGACAGTTGTAAAATAATAAAAAATTGTCACGACTAAATCGTGACGGCAAATCATGTGTCGTTGTTGCGACTATCTGTCGTGGCCACGACTGTCTTTCCCACTCGCACCCGCGCGTCCCCCGCGCCTATATTCGGCTCGCTTTGTGCGTGTCAGAACTAGCCAGACCCTTGCCAAGATAGACGCGTATCAAGGATGGCGAATAATATAACACCGGAAATTTGAATTCCACTTGTGGAACAGAGAGCTGTCATTTGGGACAGAACTTTAGAAATACTTATATAAAGACAAAGGTTTAAAATTAGCTACGTGGAGAGAAATTTGCTGCGTTTTTGATCCAAATTTCTACAAATTGGAAAGAAATGATTTTGGTAAGTTTCTAATACTTTTTATTCATTATGATACATGTGCTGTTATGTTTTGCCAAGCTACGGAGCCAATTTCTGATACAAAATAGTCGGCAAATTGTAAGCGCATTGCGTTTCCGGCGCCTTCGTTTAACGTAGCTGTGTTGCAGGCATGTTTACCGAGAGCGTAATGGTTGGGGTATTCTCTAAGTAAATAGCATCTTTGTCTATTACAAAATTATGTTTACCGTACAAGCCTTTACAACTTCAATCCTAATGGAATTCTTTTCAATAACATTGGATGTACCCAAATCTTTCTTTTCTTTGCTTGCTTCATCGTCCTTCTTTTCAAAAAGTAATTAAAATTTCGTCTTCGTCCATTGTACTCAGGAGCGTAAACGCACTACTGATCTCAAAAAGAACGTAGAGGCGACTGCCGTGAAACGATAAAATGTCGTCGCGAACCAATGGGAACAACTAAATACGATAGTCGCTAAACGATAAAAAAAATTGATGACAAACAGTCGTTATAATAGGAACAGCTAGAGACGATAGTTGTCCGACGATAAATTAACCGTTGCGACATAGTGGGAACGCGCGGCCATACAGTAATTGAAAAATTTTGTTATAAAAACACTGCCAAATAAAAAAATAAGCTTACATTTGCTTAGTACACAGATTTTTCGATTAAAAAACGATTTTTTCCACTGTTGCACTCCGTCAATAACTATCATTTACTATATTTTCAAATTTAATTCACACAGCACGCGGCAAATGATCAAAATTTTCGATTGAATGACTAGCTGAGCGAGGTGGTGCTGCCATCTAACTCCAATTAATGCACTATTGGTTGCCATTGACTATTGTCATTTTCCTGTCATAATCATGGATGTCGTTACTTGGCTCAAATTAGAAATACACACATCAAAAGTATCTAGGGATCAACATATATTTTTGCAATAACTTTTCTCCTGATTGATATTAATTAAAATTTTCTTTAAGGATTCATCAAATAAAGTGTTTTCGTTTGTCACAGTAACGATAAACCAAGTCACCTTTGCATTAATAAAGAAATTTGCCATTTTCCTAATAAAGGGATTTTTGACATTTGAACCACTAACATTAAAGTTCGAAAAAAAGACTGAAATAACAGTTTTCTTTAAAATTTTATTGGGTAACTTAAACAATTAATAATCCGTGTTTCTACCGCGAACACTAACAACACAAGAACATCGGTTTGGCATACTCAAAATGAGTTCATCCAAATCACGCTGTGGAATGGCCGCCCATGTTCGTTGCAACAACAAAAAAAGGTCTTCTTGCGACTGGATACCCTCCATATTCGGCAGAGCTCTTCTCTGTAGCATATCCCATGCATGCTCAATCGGGTTCAAGTCTGGCGACTGAGCAGGCCAGGGCAAGACATTGATGTTAGCTGCGGCGAGAGTCTGTCTTACAACTCTTGCGGTGTGCGGTCGTGCATTATCATGCATTAACTGAAATAAGGGACCGATTTGCACTTGTAGAGGAACGATGACGTCTGATACAATCGTCTCAGCATAAATTTGAGCGTTGAGGTTGCCTCTGATCCAAATCAACTCAGTTCTTCCGCCGATCCAAATACCCGCCCATACCATGATGGTTCCACCACTATAAGGATGGACTTCCTGGCAGGATTTTAATCGCTGTTGGCGTCCAGGGGTTCTCCAGTGTCGTATACGTCTTGTATCCGGTCTCATACCAAAACGAGACTCATCAGAAAAGCACACGAAACGCCATTGTTCTTCTGCCCAATTTCTGTGTTCAAGAGCCCATTGATATCGAATCCTACGATTGTGCATTGCTATAGGTGGTACCCGTAGCGGTCTTCGGGAATGAAGGTTCACTTCATGCAAGCGGTTTCTGACTGTTTGGTCGCTAATTAAGTTCCCTGAAGAGTGATGAAGCCTCACGGCTAACATCATGGCGGTTATTGTTGGAGCTCTTCGAGTTAAGATTTGAATGTATCGGTCTTGTCTCCGTGTGGTGCAGCGATACCGTCCTCCATGGCGCTCAGCCACGGTACCAGTGCTTCGGTAACGTGTCCAAAGTCGACTGATAACACTCTGACTTGTATTCAGAGCTAAAGCCACAGTACGTTGCCGGGAACCAGCTTCTATCATTCCCACGGCTCTGAGCATTTCTTCCCTGCTTAAATGACGTCGCCGCTCCATAATAACGTTGGTTTTAATCAGTAGTAGGGAAACAGTAGCACTAATAATGTCTTCAATGCGTTGTATGTTTTTATAGGGAAAATATTGACAGCTTATTTTCATCTTTTACTCGAATTTGATTGAGAGTTCCTGATTCAAATTATGAAATGCACCAAAAAGGATCCATATAAATTTATAAAATCATAAATTTATTACAAAGCCACATCTCAATCTCAAGAAATCCGCATAAAAATGCTTGATCCCTAGACACTTTTGATGTGTGTAATACCAATTTTATTGGTTGTCACTCATATGGCATTGAATGCAGTGTAGGGTTATAGTGATAGTCTTATAAACTTTTTCATTGAATAATACCTTGTACCGATAGCCCTGGTCTAATGAACGCATTTCTTGAGACCAGGGCTGTCTGAACAAGGTTTGGTGCAATTTTTTGCTCTTACCCGTTCTGGACTGTAACTATTATTCACTCCCTTTCATTCATACCATCCTTCACAAAATCCATTCATACTTTTTCTCTAACGTAGAAAATTAAACATTTCAGGGTCCAGGACGATGGTTGGTTCTGAACATCGAGCGTTGCGAAGACCCGGACCAGTACGAGTTTGTCTTTGAAAAGGTCAGCCGCCAGAAGATCAACCGGACCCATGACTGTTTCGACTTAATCCTAACCTTCGATAGAGAGTTTAATTCCACGTACGCTGTAAGTTAAAGAAAATTCTAATAGCCTTTGTGAAATAAAGAAAAAAAAAACTTAGAAAACGTTGCTATTATTTTTGTATTAGTCAACGAACTGAATTTCATAAAGTAAAAGGCTACTGTGACCAAAAATTTCGGAATTACTTACGATTATCAAGAAAACAATTCTACGAATTGCTTCCCCGTTACCTACTACCCATTAAGTTTACCTTATATTGGAAAACAAAATATATCCTTCAAAAAATACTATTTGTGCTGAAGAAAGACTCTTGATAACACTCAGGTAAGTAAAAATTTACATATAATCGTTTTATTTTTTTAAGTAAATCACAATAGACAGTTTTCTTATTATTATTTTTAATTGTCATTACTCTCCGAAAAAAAAAATCATAAATAGACGACATTTCAGTTAATTGTGATTCTTGTGTTGGCGAATTGGCTAGGTCTTGGCTTGATTGACTCGTGGAAGTAAAATAACCTTGATGTTCTTGGTAAGAATAACCGAAATTATCATGTGTATTGATAAATCGTCGTCGTATCAGACCGATCATTTCGAAATTTGCGTCAGTCTTGCGGTTTTCAGGTATTTTCTTAAAATCACTTAAAACAGTGATAATAAAGCAAACGGTCACCATCATTTTCAATAGTTGCATCTTTTCCAAGAGTGCTTTTAAAGTTTTATTAGTGTCATCTTATACCTCCTCCGAATGCTTCCTCTTTTTAGATGTTGTGGGTTGAGTAGGAATATTAGGCCTGGACCGGAGTCCAGCCCTAATATGATGATGAAGCTGACCCACCGTTTGATGCTCTTCGTTTACTAAGTTCACGACTATAAGAATCCCTTAGGTTTTAAGTTTGCGTTGCAGTAGTATAGCTGAAAATAATTAATCAATATTTTAATTTACAGGTTCTTGGCAGAAGGCAATCTTACAAATTTATATCATACGTATAACCGTAGGCTTTCAACGATTTGTGCTGTCGTAAAAGAAGTTTGTCAAGCAATTTATGAAATACTCCAGACTATTTATATACCTGAGCTTAAAGAAAAAGATTGGTTAACGGTTGCGAACGGATTTTACAACAAGACGAATTTCCCTAATTGCTTGGGTTCTATTGATAGGAAACATAAGAATAATAAACCAGCGCATGCTGGTTCTTTATACTATAAAAATACTTTTCTATAGTTCTTTTAGCAATATGTGACTCAAAATATTGTTTACTTACATAGATGTTGAATCGTATGGAAAGGCTTCTGATACGCAAATTTTCAAAAGCAGTAATTTTTACAAAAGTCTCCAAGAGGCAGAGACTTATAGAGCTAGAAGATACATCGAGTGCTCGTTAGGCATCATGGCGATTAAGTGGAGAATTCTTCAACGTCCGATAAATGTATGAGTTCCCTTTGCTGAAAATTTCATTCGTGCGTGTTGAGTGTTACATAATTTCCTTAGGAAGACAGATTTGTAGTCATCCATCTCGAAACCGACAGCGCTGAGATACGATTTACTAAATATGCAACGAAATGACAATAATCACACACAATTAAGTGTTTCGACTGTACGTGATACGTTAGCTGATTATTTTCTTAGCCCAGAAAGAGAATTGTCATGGCAAACAACGAAAATATAAGGTAAGTAGTCGTATTAACAATATTAACAATATTGCTTACATGCTTCATTTTTTTCACTTGGAGTCTTGCTTGTGAATTTGTCAATAAAATATATATTGCATATTTTTCCCCAAGCCTTTTTCTTTTGATTCTATTACTGTACTTGTCTGACTTCGAATCCCATATCGCTGGACGACTCTCAACCTCATCGATAAATTCAACCTGAATTTTGATCATGTTTAGACTTGAACAAAAACTTCGTGCGCATCATCACTAGTCGATCAATGAACTGATGTGCGGGTGTAGCGCGCGTTTTTTATTTATGTGGATAACAAAGCAGCGCGGGGCAGCGGTGCCAGTGCGCGGCACTTTGCGGCAAATTTGAAGGCGCCCTGAGTGGTCACTGTCACGTGCATTTGACATTGCCGCATCCCAAGGACAAAGCTGACTGTATTCAATTCTCTTAATTATTTTAACAATCATCATCTGCCTAGCTTTTCCTAACTATGTTGGAGTCGACTTCCAGTCTAACCGCGTGCAACTGAATACCAGTGTTTTACTTAACCTGGAGCGACTGTCTATCTGACCTCCACAACCCAATTAGTACTGGGTAATACAACCGGCCCTTTGATAAGAGTGGTTGTCAGACTTTCGGGCCATTGACTATCTGTTACAACTGTCAAAGATCTACAAATTACAGCCGGTATAATTTTATAATAATAACCACAAAATACCTTCCGTTGGTCCAGGGTCTAAAACAGTCTTCAACAGTCATTGAGGGTAGTCAGCAGCCGGAAAGTGGCAATTTTTACCAAGAAGTATCGTATTACCCAGTAATTGGGATAGATAGGCATTCCCTCCATGTAAAAAACAAGTATTTAGGTCCTTTAGGTTAGACTGGAAGCCGACCCTTAATATACTTGAAAAAAGCTAGGCAAATGACGCTGACAATTTTTTCAGCAATAATTATAACTTCTCTTTTATGGTATTTCAGACTATAATAGACATTTATCAAGAAGTTGACGGCGGCTTCAAGTACTTTCAGACCATGTCCGACGATTGCGCCTGTACTTTCATCAAGAAGCATGCTGAAGACAACATGAAGCGAGCCTTAACTATGGCCAATATTGATCCTCCCGACTGCCCTTTTGGACCCGTGAGTAATTTTATTAAGTAAGTAATAATCATATATTGCAGCTTTATCATTAAATTTTTCATTCATCTACCTACCAATCGTGGTAGTGTTCAATCAAGGAATTACTTTTCAAAGTGCATGGCATAAAAAGCACAGTTGCTTTTTAAAGTCATCATATATGCCCTTTGGAGATTCTCATCAAAATACCTACCTACCGAGACTTTACGCAACCGGCCTGAACGAACCGTCGCAGTTTAGTCAGATTAACCCATTAGTGCATAAAGGTCGATAAATCGGACGCCAGTAAAATTGTTATTTTTGGAGTTATATATATTTTACTCAAGGTTTATCCTTTTAAAACAGTAATTTAATATATATTCAAACGTGGCAACACTGTTGTTATAAAATATATTAACGCGCCTGCGCGTCAGCTGTCAATTCGCAAAATGGCGGCACGCGGTCAAAATTCTTCGCGGCGAAGGTAAGATTATATTGTGTTTTTATTGTATTTTGTTTAGTGTTTTGGGTAAAAAATGGATATTTTGATTGCTAAACTATTAGACTATTTATTTTCAATATAATTTTTACGTAGCCACTGTTATTTTGAATGCTATGCTTGGGAATTTTGTACTGTCCGATATATCGCACGCTATGCACGGCGGGTACTGCATGTGGTGTTTTGTTGAATTGTTACAGGTTGCAAGTTCATGAAATATTATCTGCTTTGGAGTGTGAGGAGTATGATAATTATACAGAAAATATAATTTACGTTGAGCCCCCTATTGAGAATGCCGATCAGGTCACTGACGAAGACAGTGACAAGTCCGATGAGGAGCATGGTGCGAACCTAAATCACTTAGGACGAAGACTGCTGCAAGCTAGCTGCGAATTGCGACGTTTTCGAGGTGATAGCAATTTTTCTACTCCATCAACGTCTACAGCCCTCGGTTCAAATACGAAACGATCGTCGAATGATAATGCTTTATCAAGTAGCGATAGTGAAGACGACCAGCCCCTTTCTACTGTCATTTCCCATACCAAGTCTTCAAGGTCTGCGCCCCCTGCTAAAAAGAAAAAATCTACACATTGGAAAAAAGAGGAACCCGCTTTTATTTGTACTGAATATCGTTTACAGCCACCATCAGATGAAAGTAAAACATGTAAAAATCCTCTGGAATACTTCAAATTATTTTTTCACAATGATCTTATCAAGCATATAGTCAAACAAACAACCCTGTACGCTTTGCAAAAAATAAACCTTTGATGGCAACGGAAGACGAGATCTGCGTTATTTTAGGAGCGATGCTATTGTCAGGCTACGTCAAGTTGCCAAAGAAACGATTGTATTTTTGCAAAGATAATGACGTGCCTACAATTCTACAAGATAACATTAGATGCAATCGGTTTGAATTGATTCTTCAACATGTGCATTTGAACGACAACAGCGAGCTCGGTGAGTCTACAGATAGATTGCATAAATTACGTCCTATTATTGAAAGCCTAGGTGAATCATTTCAAAAACACTATGGAATGGATGAGCACTATAGCGTAGATGAAAGTATGATCCCGTATTACGGAAAACACTACGCCAAACAGTTTATCCGTGGAAAGCCAATTAGGTTCGGTTTCAAAAACTGGGCAATGTGTGCAAGTACCGGATATATGCTAGCTTTCAGTTTATATACGGGAAAGAGTACCGAAAAAAAAAGATTTTGAAGTAGGTGGCGATGTTGTTCTCAGCCTAATTACATTGAGCAAACTTCCGCCTAACAGTGGCATAAAATTGTTTTTTGACAATTATTTTACATCTTTGAGCCTGATGAGACACTTGAAGGAGCTTGGCTATTATGCTACAGGGACCTTGAGAGCTAATCGCACTGAGAACTGCACGGTCAAAGA
The DNA here is from genome assembly GCA_964057025.1 of Standfussiana lucernea. Taxonomy (NCBI): domain Eukaryota; kingdom Metazoa; phylum Arthropoda; class Insecta; order Lepidoptera; family Noctuidae; genus Standfussiana; species Standfussiana lucernea. The sequence goes on along the minus strand of OZ059792.1, from coordinate 13,816,534 downwards.
CGTAAAACAATTCAAGAAGGAGGCGCGAGGTCATTACGATTACCGACTAGCTGATGATGTCTTCGTATGCCGTTGGAATGATAACAATGTTGTCACAGTAGCCACTAACTTTGAAAATCTTGCAATTACATCTGCAATCCGCTGGTCAAACGAAAAAAAAGCCAAAGTGCAAGTCCCTCAGCCATCACTTATTTCAAATTAGAATAAGTATATGGGTGGAGTAGACAAATGCGACCAGGCTGTGGCAAATTTACGAACTCGGATGCGTATAAAGAAGTGGTGGTGGCCCATATTTGCATATTTAGTAGACGTTTCGGTAGTAAACGCCTGGTTACTTGCTCGGAAGAATGGCTGCACAAGAGACACTGAGTCCTTATTCGTTTTTTCCTTCCTCCTTAGACGCTTCATAGCAAGAAGCTTACTTTCCACACATGGCACACCGCCACATCAAGGTCGCAAGCCAGCAAAACCATTATCTACAATGAGATACGACGGTAAAGAACATTGGCTGGTCCCAATAAATACTGAACGTCGGTGTGCAAACCAATGTGGAGGAAAAAGTAAATTTCAGTGTCAGAAATGTGATGTAGGCCTTCACCCGAAATGCCACATGGCATACCACATCGTAAATTAAAATATGTTTATTTTCTGTTGCTTTTTATAATAAATTTCTTCATAAAATCCGTACTTTTATTTTAACCTTTATTAAGATCAATATTGTGTCCGCCATGCATAACGTCCGATTTATCGGACGGGCTATAAAATCTGAACTTTCACATAAACTAAATATTTTATGTCATTTAATCGTCAAAGACACTCTAAATCATAATATGTTATAGTGGATCATAATGAAAAAGGCGTTAATAAACTTTATGCACTAATGGGTTAAATTGATCTCTTAATGCATTTAAAGATGGTTACCATATACAGGGTGGAAGAGACACCAACGCGTAAACGCTTCTTACCACGTGTACTCAGTACTTACATCGTAATTTTTCAACGTTCATGAAAAATTTCTATGTGGTTTTCATGGAAATTTTTCACCGGTAATTAAAAAAAAATCAGCTATTCCACACATTTTGACCGTGTAGGTATTACAGTTTGGTAGGAAACAGCAGCAGCAAAATTTCTGTGGGGAGTTCAGACTGATGTCCTGAATATGTGGTTACCGTTGTAGCGTCGGCGTCGGCGTTCCTTACACCTTGTATGGTAGCCTTTAGGTCAGTACAGGAAGGAAGATCAACCATAAACCTTGCCAAGACTTAAAGAATAGTTAAACCTTCTGAACTATATTAATCTTCTTCTGAATCTCATATATCCCGAATAAATCAACACTAGGTATTGTCCTAGTTGAATGGCTAAAAAAAAAGTATCTGCTGGATTTACAACGCTCACCTCAGTAGAACGAATTGAAATGTCAACATTGCAATATTTGGGGATTCATTTAGGTGCAGAGGTGTTACCTAAATTTGATATTACAGGGTCCATTCGCAATCAAAAACTTCGTGATGGACTACAGGGAGCTACCAACACACGGTGTCTATGGAACATTCGAGGTCAAAGTTTACGCTGTGAGAGAAGAGCAGAAAAGGGGCTGCATAAAAATTATGGTCAACTTCGATGAACGAAATGGTCAGGAGGACAGCGATGAAGATGATGATGATTTACTGTAGATTATTTTGAGTGGGTGATAAGTGGTATAGGGTGCGAAATGTATCACTATCACCCAATCTGTAGTAGATGTCGCACATGAGAAAAAAAGTTAGATAAAATTGAGCATTAAGCTCTGATCAAACAAGAGCGGTTTGCTTGGACGCTTGACTTCAGATAATAGGCCATAAGGGTTAAATCAGGGCATAGACCTTATCATTAGTAGAGGTGACTCAATTCTGTATTCTAGCTTGTATCCTAACAAGTATTCTAATTTATCACTTATGTCCTTATTTGGTATTCTTAAGAAATCAAGCCCAATTCACCTGTTTTATATTTAAATCTGGTTTCGAACAATAAAATAATCAAAATAAAATTGTTTAATTTTGTTTCACCCTTTTAACAGACACAAAGTTTATAATCTCTATTGGAGCGAAAGAGAAGGAGATATGTACAATATTCCAGACCGACAGACTTGCAGATGGACTTTTAGGACAACTTCTACTTTGTCTAGCGACGTCTCTGTCACCCATCCTTCATCTCTTTCTCTTTAGTCATCGGCTGTCGCTACTTTGGATCTACCGCAAATTACTCATTACGTTTCGATCTTGCAAGGAACTGAAGCATAACGTATTCATCTTTCCTGTCTTGTGCGCGGTCACTGCTGACTATTATCTTTCTCTGATAATGCTTTTGATAGTCTTGAAAATAGGCCTGTCATTATTGATAAGTAAATGGCAATGTTTTCAGACTCCTCTTGAGTTCGTGCACTGATTTCAGTTATCAGTCCATATTCATAGTCTGACTGATCAAAGTCACGTTTTAATAAATATGCAAGTTCGTCCCAACTAGAAACCGAATCTCTGATGCTTCTGTACCAGTGAAGCGCACCGCCAGTATATATCTCGGTCGCGTGAGTGAGGACCTTATCCGTCGATATTCCTTTTGGGACAGAGCTTATTTATCTGCTGTAAAAAGAAACGCACGCAGGTATTACCGTCAAATTTAATTTTTGCTAACCTATTTAGTCCACCATCACATGACACTGACACATGAATCGCAGGGGTTTAGTTAAGTGGTGTAGAGGGAGGCTGGTTGCTAAATGTGGCTAAGGAGTCAGATGCTGATGCGAGAAGCGCATTCGATTTTATCACCATTTAGTAGAAGTTTACACAATCATCGTGGTCTGCCCTTTCCTTACTTCCTCACGAAATTCTATTTAATCTATGGTAAATATGATTTAAAAGCTTTTGTCTTCGCAGCAATGTATTTTTATCTGAAGTTGCTGATTCGAAGGTAGTGTCTGCTTTAGTTAATACCTATCAAACTCCACCTAAATCTACCGATACTTCAAATGGACTCGTAAGAATGTCCTCAGAGGGAAATATTGGTCCGCATTTTGCGATCTGTTTCCGCAATTCCTAAACAGTAGCGGCGGGTGTTTCTCCTCTAATAGCTACCTCGTATTCGAGCTCTGCCTCTTGCAGTGACAAAAATTTAATTGGATAAGCCATTTTGAAGGATGTGTTAAGTAAGAAGTGTATATTCTTATTTGAAACTAAATTAAAAAAAAAAATTAACTGTAAGCGTTGGACAGCAATCAACAAGGTATTAAATACTTGCTTGAGTTTACACGACTTCAAGATCTTAAGCCGAAACGATCCGCAGGGCCTGACTGCATTCCACCTTACATATTTAAGGATTGTAGAGTAGCGCTGGCTAAGCCGCTTCTCCATATATTTAACCGATGCCTCAAAGCTGCCGTGTTTCCGGAGAGGTGGAAAGTGACCCGCGTTGTTCCGGTACCGAAAGCAGGGTCTGCAGAATCGGTGGATGGGTACAGACCAGTTGCAGTATTGTCGACGCCGGCGAAGGTATTGGAAACTGCTATACATAAGAGTATTTACCTTCAGGTTAGCGCACAGCTATCAGACGCTCAGCATGGGTTTCGACCGGGAAGAAGTACCACCAGTAATCTTCTCTGTCACATGGCCCATCTGGTGTCGACGGTGGATAGTGGGAGACAAACTGATTCTGCTTACTTTGACTTTAGAAAAGCGTTCGATTTAGTCGACAATGATATGTTGCTTAGAAAGTTAGCAGGTGTTGGTTTCACCCCGCACACTCTCCACTTTTTTGCCAGTTATTTGAAAGATAGTTAGCAATATGTGGAATATGCGGGACACGTGTCAGATCCATATTTCACGAGGTCCGGGGTAAGTCGAGGTAGTAACCTTGGCCCTTTGGGCTTTCTTCTGGCAGTAAACGACCTACCATAAGTAGTCCAAGACGCGGATTGTTTGTTGTTTGCCGACGACCTCAAATTGGCCCTAGCTGTAAAAAGGAAGGATGACTGTGTCAAGCTACAAGGTGACATCGATAGGGTAGTGAGGTGGAGTAACGAAAATCTTTTGCAATTTAATAGCTCAAAGTTTGTGACCATAACTTTTTCTCGCGCACACAATCCCATCTTACATACCTACTACATTTACGGACTGCCTATGGAACAGGTCACAGAAGTCAAGCACTTGGGTGTAGGATTTAACACCGGTTTGACTTTTCGTGACCACATCATGCGTAGCTGTAGAAGGGCGTATAGAAATTTAGGTTTCATGCTTCGTACGGTCCGAGGATTCACGAATGTGAAAGCTGTTATAGCATTATATAATGCATTGGTGAGGAGCCAGTTAGAATGTAATGCAGTCATCTGGGCTCCGCATGAAGCTAAATATAGTCTCATGCTGGGGAAGGTTCAAAATAAATTTATTAGATATGACGGCGTAGGCGATGGCTGAGCGATAGCCCCGTTGTCATTAGGGTTCGGTGGTACCGGGTTCATGATGAAATGTTAACATAATAGTTTTGGTTTCGGTACACAAAAATCACAGTTTATTATTTAACACAAATTTACATTAAATAACACTAACAAATAATCTCCACAAAATGGGCAAACCGACAGTTTCGTTCTGAAGGGGTGACTTGGTTGGAGTTCCGAGCAAAAGTGATCTCGGCACAATCCCCACTCTACAAAACGACTCTGTCCACGTGCCGCCATTAAAACAACATCTGACGTCACGGCGTTTACCCCTACTACAATGGTCAAATCAGCAACTTGATGTTTAAAAGTTATCGCTTTCTCCGACACGGCCAGCCTGAAAAGTTACACGTCCTCGTGAGTACCTGTAACCAAACAGTCAAATTTGGAGCAACAGTACAGGCTCGGTCAACCTGACCACAACTGTATGGAAAAGCATAACTTGAAAATAACAGTTGTCAAACAAAAGGTTCCTCTAAGTCTCAATCATATTTACTCAGCAACTAAATCAACTTCGATCACATACAACGCTCATGGCCCAGCTGCCGCAGCAGCTAGTGACACTTATGCCACCCATATCGTCATCACCTCATGTGATACGACCACACACATCACATAGAGTCTGCGACTCCCAGGTCAGTACAAGACCAAAACAACAATAGTCTCCATTGAGACCCAGGTCCCCGCCGTACCACCAGCTGCCCATCGCCCCCTGAACAGCTCACAAGTGAGCTGCAGTTACGACTACAGACTAGTGCGTACGGTGCGACCAAATAGCCATGGTATGTGTCTACTACTCGGTGGAGGTACTTTCATCACCGTCCTCTACGTTTAACTCATTAGGAACACTACTTAGAGGCATCTTTCGTATACGATCGTGAGCGTACTTGTAGGTTCTATTACCATTCAAAGATTTTAAAAGATAACGATCACCGTCAAGTACTTCTACAACTTTAAACGGTCCCTTATATTTGGGGTCTAATTTAGTCTGATTCCGTTCTTCATTTTGAATTAAAACCAAATCACCAACACTGAAATTAACTACTTTGGCCTTATTTTTGTCAAAACGGGCTTTTTCATAAGCCGCACTCTTCTCAATACCGTCCACCGCGTGTTCTCTCGCCTCTGTTAGGTCAATTCCGGTTTCATCATCATCGTTATAAGCCATTGATAAAAGCATTCGAATACTCATTCAAAAGGGACGTCAACCGGTCCTTGTTTTCGTTTGAAATATCAGAATCAACATTGTAAAGATCAATTACGGGAGGTAAATCGCAACAACCTACATTTGTGACTTTCGAAATACGTAGGGTAGATTCAGTTAAAGGTACCGTATAGCCAAGTGTCAAAATATCGCGTCCGATCATAACATCGTATTTCATACAACCGTCGGGTAATACGTAAAATAAAATTGACAGTTCGTTATTGTCGACCACAACATCACTAAGAATTTGTTCAGTGCTAAAAACATTCGAATTATTACCGATACCAATTACTTGCACGGTTGAAAGTGAACGTTTGCCCGAGAATTTATAAGCTACACTTTGTTTAACGAGAGAACACTCGGCGCCGGAATCAAAACAAAATGAAAACGACTCACCGGATTGTTCCAATTGCCCGCAAACACCTGCTATTTCGCAGCTATCGACGCGTCGCTCTGCCGTTGCGTTGGCAGCGCTGCCCGCCGACGATGACGCGCCACCCGCACTGCCGCGTTGGCAGTTCGTAGAGATGTGTCCGGCTTCTCCACAACGGAAACACGTTATTCTTTTGCTGGAACCCGATGAAGTCGCCACCGGTGTAGTTTTCTGGGCGTTAGCTCCAGCAGGCTGCGTAAACTTCGAACGACAGTTCACCGCTTTGTGTCCCGGTTTTCCGCACTTATGGCACGTGAACATAGTGGAAGTTTGTGGCTTTAAACGCTTTGCATCAGTGGCGCCATCACCGGTACTGCGATCGAACTTCCGCTTCAGACTTGCACTCGCCTTAATCTCCTGCAGTAACTTGTTGCGTGACGTTATTTCGCTAGTAAACGCCAAGCGATTAAGCCGAGAGTCGAACTGAAAGACATGAGCGAGCACATACGACGTGGCTATTTCTTCATGGCTTCGATTCTTCCATCGAGCCAACAGGGTAGTCATTAGGCGGCTGGCGTACGCTGCGAGACATTCGCCCTCCTTCGGCCGGCCGTTGTGGATGTTAACAAGCGATGCAGCAAGAGTTTCAGTGGTTGCATAACGCGCAAGGAATAAGTCGCGGAAATGCTGCCACGTCATGCCTGCATGCGAAATCTGCGACAGCCACGATGACGCATTACCTTTCAGGGCTTTGCTCAGAGCTATAGTAAGCGATGCACCCTCCAGTGGACGTTCGTCGAGGCAAATATCGATAGTATCGCACCAAGCACGTGGATCGGTATCTGGTAGCTCCGGATTAATTTCTGGCAGCATGATCTGAGGTGCCACTGTTGTTGGTGTCTTGATGGCTTCGATCAGCTGCATCATGTTCTTCTGCTGCATCTCGAGCATAGCACGCCAGTGGGAATCGAGTCCAGATCCCACTTCTGATGACGGCGTAGGCGATGGCTGAGCGATAGCGCCGTTGTCATTAGGGTTCGGTGGTACCGGGTTCATGATGAAATGTTAACATAATAGTTTTGGTTTCGGTACACAAAAATCACAGTTTATTATTTAACACAAATTTACATTAAATAACACTAACAAATAATCTCCACAAAATGGGCAAACCGACAGTTTCGTTCTGTAGGGGTGACTTGGTTGGAGTTCCGAGCAAAAGTGATCTCGGCACAATCCCCACTCTACAAAACGACTCTGTCCACGTGCCGCCATTAAAACAACATCTGACGTCACGGCGTTTACCCCTACTACAATGGTCAAATCAGCAACTTGATGTTTAAAAGTTATCGCTTTCTCCGACAGATATTTATATACGCGCTATTACGGAGTCTATCCCTTTTACCCGTTTATGTATCCAACCTTATTTATTTTAGGTATGGTAGGATACAATGAGATGAGGGTTAGGAGGGATCTGGCACTCGCCTCATATATATTTAAATTACTGAGAGGGAAGGTGCATAATACAGTTGTTCTGAGTCAGGTGAGTTTGTGTTCCGGACAGGTACGTGTGGCGACGACGCACAGTATACGATTTGACCAAACTAGAGGGACAAAAGTCTATAAGACAATTAAAGGGTTTGTAATGGGTCAACGTTATAACTTATAAGTTATGTGATGATGTGGTAGCAAATTACACATTTTTTCAATTATGTAAATTTTAATCTGACTTTAAAAGCGATTTTAAATCAATACAATGTTTTAAGTTGCTTTTTTTGGTAATTTTCTCAACAATTATATATAAGGGTCAGATGACACGAGTAAATACTTATGTAATTAAATCAAAATTTGTGCGGACACGAGAAGTTTTCAAAGTGTGGCCCAGTCTGACTTTACGAATTTCTTTGTTTTTGGCCTCCGAAGCCTCTTCGGACATTTGTCTTATTGGTATGATTGAATGTCTTATTATCTCTGCTCCATGAACTAGTAATTTATGTAATGTAGCTGGCATGTTATACCATGGGTATAAGGAGAGGTACAAGCCTCTCGTTTCTGAGCAGTATGAATCAAACTTTATCGGGTCAATTTCATAGCCAGAAGCTATGGCTGTAAGAACTGTACAGTTCTTACAGCCATAGCTTCTGGCTATAGGCTATATCAGGCTATAGTACAGAGGCGGTAGAGCAGATTTTCGTCGAGGCCGGTGATACGAGCAGTTTCTTTATATTTGTGGAAAAACGTTCTTGCTGTATTTCCATCATTGCTCGTTCCAAAACCCGGCTTAACTTTGTCTATAATGAGACCGATTTCTTTAAATTTTCCCTTGATTTCTTCTTTCTGCTTTTTAAAGATTTCTTTGTTTTTATCTCCCCTAACTTGCCACTGACCTATATTCATCCGGTATGCAATATTTAATAGGCATTCCATTGTGCGGATGTAAGCATGGAGGCTAGATATCCCAAACTGATACATATTTTGATTAGGCTCTCTTGCACTTACAGTTGAATTCATCTCTTTGGAGGTAGCTTTGCAGATGAAACATGTTTGTGTAGATTTATTTTCGGAGAGCACGTTACATACTTTACCGTCTATCATCGACAAAATCAACTCATGTTTTACAGAAATAGCAACTCCATCTATTTGTGCACAAGTAGGCATCAAATCCCGAATTTGTTTCTTGACAGCTTCACATTCTTGTTTTATTAATGACTCTGTTTCTTTCTTAAATATAAACTTTATATCTGCAGAATCTTGGAGAAGATGGGCGTGGATTTTCCCATATGATTGAGTTATTGGCACCATCATTATCTCTCACGAGTCTTAGCGGCACCAATGATAATACAAACATTTATATTCATCTGTATTGTTGGAATTTTCAAATGGCTGTTTGTATAAGCTGTGGCCTGAGGAGCCGTCACATCCCCACTTGTGGATCATTTTGTAGTTCGAGCTGTTTACATCAGGTCTCAATACTTCTCCAAGAATATTTTCGCATATTCTTTTTGCCGTATGATTCAAAAGAGCTTGTAGCTCAACCTCAGTAGGATATTATTGGGCATTCTACCCCACCTTCCGTTCCATCGGCTCACTCCGTTCGCCTCGTCACTCTCGGTGGAGTAGAATGCCCAATAATATAAATGAAATCCTACATAGCGCAGTAAAATACTGGTTCGGCGCCTATTCCGCCCAGTGGATTAAACAGTGTAATAAAATACTGATGACTTACCTCGATCAAGTACCGCAGATTCTCGAATTGAGCACTAAACCACTACTTTAGTTGACAAGTTTTATAACACCAAGTTTCACACATAACCACTACCTTAGCTGACTGTTTTTATAACAACAAGTTTCACACATATTTCGTTTACTAATGGAACTATACGAACATAGTAAGCTATAATCCAGGACAGATTGTCTCATGTCTCTTCACAGAGCAAGAAATAGCATGCACCTATAGGCACACGCACATTCTATTTCTGTGACCCCAGATTGGGCACCAAGGACATCTGAATTATAGGATACTGTAAACATTAAACTAAAATTTGGGACAGATTGTCTCATGTCTCTTCACAGAGCAAGAAATAGCATGCACCTACAGGCACACACACATTCTATTTCTATGGTCCCAGATTGGACACCAAGGACATCCAAATTTTAATTTAATTAACTCATACAGTTGGCACTAGCTTACATGTTAACAAATAAGGGAGCTCGCTGCTTGAACCATTAGCCTAAAATTCAGGACAGATTGTCTCATGTCTCTTCACAGAACAAGAAATAACATGCACCTACAGGCACAAGCACATTCTATTTCTGTGACCCAGATTGGGCACCAAGGACATCTGAATTATAGGATACTGTAAACATTAAACTAAAATTCAGGACAGATTGTCTCATGTCTCTTCACAGAGCAAGAAATAGCATGCACCTACATGTACACACACATTCTATTTCTATGGTCCCAGATTGGACACCAAGGACATCCAAATTTTAATTTAATTAATTCATACAGCTAACACTACCTTACACGTTAACAAACTACTACTGGTTGCTTTGCTGGTCTGTTAATCTGCGTTGTGCTTTATTAAGATGCTTTCGCACTCGTACAATTGCCTTCGAAACGGTTCGTGTGCCGTCCCGTGGTCATCTATTGTGTCATACTCTTTGTAAAACGCCTGACAACGGCGCCGGAGCGCCGATCGTGTTAAGCTTTCACAGTAGGAGTAAGTGATTCTTAAGAATCTCAAAGTTTGCAAAATTGCGTGTTGTAAATTTGCAGTGTTCGAACTTTGTTACACGAGGTGTATGTATGAGTCATTTCTATGTATTCAACAATTACACTGTAAGATGATCGCTGTGCATGTTGCAGTCATTGATTAAAATTGATCTTTATAGGATTTCCTAATCAATGCAATTAATTTAAATAGAGGATGATCCTAGGAACATCATCATAAAGTTTCGTAACAAATTGTTTGAAAGATGAATCTTAATATCAGTACCTACTGAACCTTTGCATGAAATGTTTATAAAAAAATCGTTTTAGACGTTAGATGATATTACTTATATTGATGTTAAGTTTTACTGCAGCATATTAGTGAACTAACTTTTTGACGCGAGTTCGTTTACATAGATTATTATGCACAAAAAAATTTTTCAGGATATTTTTCTTTCAGCACGTCTTACCTTGCATCTTTGAAAAAAAATCATTTTTTTAATTCACATGTGTGATGTCATGCGGAGTTTTACATCAAGGTTTAAACAAACATACATACTTTATTATAATACGTAATGTATTAATCATAAGTGTCATGTATCGTCGTCACCTTTGTCGGCGAGGGTAAAAAGCTGGTTTTTTATTTCATTTCTCACGATAAAATTGCAATTTGACGGAAACAATTTTCAATCACTACGATTTAATTAGACCTAAGTAACATAAATTAATCATACAACTGTGACAACATGTAGTTAAGGTTTAATTTTGTAATGGGATAAATATTGCTGAAATGGTATTTTTTATGAATAAAATCAATCAATTTTGATCACAATATTACATTCCCTTCAGTATCTTCCAGTGATAAACACCGGTTACCTTCGCTATATAATTAGTTACGTTATACTCGTACAACCTTCAACTTTAAAAAATGTAAGTAAGTACTACTAACTTTACTGAATTTGCTAATGTATTTATTTAATCACTACCCAGCTACGGACCTGGTTTCTGCCTGCCGGCTGTTGTATCGGAAGTCTTCATCAAGTCATAGTTATAAGGTAAAAAATTAATCTTTATTTGCTCCATTTCAGGTCTGACTCCGATTCAGAATTCCAGACACGGTCTGCAGCTGTAGCCGAGGTTGCGAAGGTGCAACCAAAAAAGAAGGTGTCGAAGCGCAAAGCTCTCGAGAGCACCACGCCGTCAGAATCGAAATCAAGGTAATTTTGTGTAACTGCTTTTAACTTTAGGTGTTTGTTGTGTATGTTAAGTCAATTTCGAACTGTAACGCAGAGAGCGCTGAAATCAATTTCCAATTATTATTCCTTGCAGGAATGTTTACAGTTAATTCATGAGGTATTTTTATTGGAATTAATATAACATAACATCATGCTTTCTATCCGCGTAGGGTTCGACAGAGGAGTATATAATACACCCTCAATTCGCCACTTAAAAAATAAATGTAATGTAATGTGTTGTGTAAATTATTATAAATAAGAATTATGTTAAATTGTTTACAGTAAACGACGCACTTCGAGCTCGGACCTTTTTGGCTTGGTGGACTACATTCCGTCATCGACCTCAATTGGAGACTTCGGTTCGAGCCTCTGCAGCCGTGTCGCCAACGGCAAAGTGCGACGAACGGCGAACTTAACCGGGGACTTCTATGTGGAGGTAAAAGTCTACAACAAGACCGAAGTTGCTTCCACCCCTAAAGAGGATAGGTGGAAGAAAGCCTCGGTGGTTCTAAAAGTGCAGCTAAACCGTAACACGCCGCAGTGGGACGGACTCCAAGTTTTTATGAGACGGACTCATGAATTATTTGATGATTCTGAGCCCGTCTTTTATAGTGACAATATAAACATAAAATAAATATTTAAGTTATTGGGCACCAGGTATATTCTATTATATCCAGGTATTTTTTGTTGTACATCATAATCTTAATAATAATATATTGCAACATCTAATAGTAAGTTTAGAACTATTTTAATCTAAAATGCCTTTCTGTACTGTTTGTAACACATCTGTTGAGCGCAGTCACTGGACAGGTCACCTACGTAGTACTAATCATAAAAACAAAACAGTTTCACATTTTTGCGATGGTGTTGAAATAATACATTCTGCATTTCGTAATCGTATAGCTTCTTATAGAATTGTCGATCCGTCTGAGAATTGTTCTCTAGAGCCTTTTCTTAATAATATTTGGAGCAAAATTAAAACGTTAATTGACATGTCTCTTAAAAAACATACTTGTATAAAAGTTAATTTCGAATATTTTGCGTTGTTTTTAATGTTTAAAAATGATTCTCAGGAGATGAAATCATTTGCCACAAAAAACGTTACTATACATCAGAATTATGAATTTGATTCATTATCGTCTCAAGTAAAAAACATTTTAACAAAAAAGATAGAAGAATTTCAGGACCGAGACAGTGGGTGGACGTTCTTGAGCAGTTCTCATTTGGAAGTCAATGTTAACAAATATCAACCCTTACGCGGTTCGGGCTTTATCGAATTGCCTTCTGCAATAAAATCGAAAAAAGCATGTGTTAATATCCACAATAATGACGAGTATTGTTTTTTATGGTCTGTTGTTGCTGCTTTATATCCAGCTAAGAGTCACCCTGAAAGAGTATCTTCTTACCCTGATTTTCGTAACGTGTTAAATGTAAAGGACATGTCATTTCCAGTGAATTTCTCAGATATTGCGCGGTTCGAAGTGAATAACCCCGAAATTTGCATTTACATTTATGGTTTAAAAAATGATACTGTCATAGGACCGCTTTACAAACCAAAAGCCTTGAACGGAAAAGTGATTCATTTACTTTATTTAGAAAGAGATGATTTGTCACATTACTGTCTCATTAAAGACTTGCCGCGACTTGTTAAAAATCAAATAACAAAACACCACAGTAAACTGTACTTTTGTGACGTTTGTTTAATGTTTTTTAATTCATGCGATAATCTTAGTTCGCATAGTTGTGGCGGGGTCGCCACTGAACTACCTCCAAGGGGTTCTTGCATACAGTTTAAAAATTATAATAGAAAGCAAATTGTACCATTTGTTATATACGCAGATTTTGAAACAATGCTAGAACGGTATGAATCTTGTGACCCTGACCCCACTAAGGCGAGTACTGTAACGCGACAGCGACATGTGCCTGTAGCTTTCGCTTATCATATCACGTGTACGCTAGACGAAAGTCACAATCGTTACGTTTCTTATCGCGGCTTGGATTGTGTATCAAATTTTGTGAAGTCTATCTACAAAGATTCAAAAAAAATTTACGATATTTTAAAAAATAACGCTCCTATGATTTACTCAAATGATAATGCTCACGACTTTGAAAACGCGATGACATGTCATATTTGTGAACAGTTCTTGTTCGGCGATAGGGTTCGCGATCATTGTCACTTGACTGGTAAATATCGTGGCGCAGCTCATAGTTATTGTAACTTACAATACAAACTACCAACATTTTTGCCAGTATTTTTTCATAATTTGTCCGGATACGATTGTCATCTTTTTATAAAAGAATTAGGTGAAGCTCCTGGATCTATTAAAGTGATACCTAAAACAAAAGAAAACTATATTTCATTCACTAAGTTTATTCCGATTTCTACCGGGGAAAGCATCCAGGTACGGTTTGTAGATTCTTTCAAGTTTTTAGGAACTAGCTTAGAAAAGTTGGTTAGTACAATGAAAAAACAAGACTTTAAACAATTAAAATCTTATTTTCCTAATAAAAAACAATTTAACCTACTGACGCGCAAGGGAGTGTATCCATATGACTATATGTCTCAATGGGAACGTTATGAAGATATGTGTTTACCCTCTAAAAAATATTTTTTTAACTCCATAACTAATGAAACAATAAACGACGAAGACTATGAACACGCTCGATCTGTTTGGTCAGTATTTAATATTCAAAACATGGGTATGTACACAGATTTATATCTCAAAACAGATGTTCTGTTGCTAACAGATGTATTTGAAAATTTTCGAAAAACTTGTAAACTACATTACAATCTCGATCCCGCGTTCTATCTTACAGCACCAAGTCTATCTTTTGATGCAATGCTTTTAAAAACAGGAGTTCGATTAGAATTGATTAGTGATGTTGAAATTTTTAGAATGATACAAAAAGGTATTCGAGGAGGTGTTTGTATGTGTTCCAAAAGACATGTCAAAGCCAATCATAAATATTTAGATACTTACGATCCAACCCTTCCAAATTCATTTATAATTTATTTAGACTGTAACAATTTATACGGTTATAGCATGTGTCAATCCCTACCCTATTCCGATTTTAGATTTATAAATAGACAAGAAATTGATTTTTTACAATTGAACTTAGCAGACATCAGTGATACTGCGGAAAACGGTTACATTCTTGAAGTTGATTTAATATATCCGGAGAAATTGCACATGGAACACAATGACTTTCCCTTTTGTCCAGAAAAATGCTTGCCACCTGGTGGTAAGAATAAAAAGCTAATACCAAATTTGTATGATAAATATCACTATGTTATTCATTACGTACATTTAAAAAAATGTTTACAGCACGGTTTAGTATTGAGAAGGATCCATCGCGCTATTATATTTAAGCAAAGTTGTTTTTTAAAGCAATATATTGATATTAACACCCAGTTACGTCAAAAAGCAGAGTCAACTTTTGAACAAGATTTTTTCAAATTGTTGAACAATAGTATTTTTGGAAAGACCCTGGAAAATAATGAACATCGAATAGACGTTAAGTTAGTAAACAAGTGGTGTGACTCGAACAATAAAACGAAAAAGACTGCTTGTGCTGAAAAACTGATAGCCAGTCCATATTTTCATAGCACCTCTGTATTTTCTGATGATTTAGTGGCAATCCAAATGAAACCTGTACGTATTATACTTGATAAACCAATTTACATAGGGTTTGCAGTATTAGAATTATCTAAGACTCACATGTACGACTTTCACTACTCTATCATAAAACCTTTTTATGGTAACCGAATTGAATTGTGCTATACTGACACAGATAGTCTAGTATATGATGTACAGAGTAATGATGTTTACAAAGACTTTAAGCTCCATTTTCTAAAATATTTGGATACCAGCAATTATGACTGTAACAATGACTATAACTTACCAATTATTAATAAGAAGGTTCCAGGACTGTTTAAGGATGAAATGGGTGGCAACATTATCAAAGAATTCGTAGGATTGCGCTCAAAGCTTTATTGTATTAAAACGTTAAACAAAACAATTAAAAAGGCAAAAGGTACAAAAAAATGTATTACTAAAAATTTAAATATGTTAGATTATAAAAATGTTTTGTACAATTCCAATGTAATTCGCAAAAAAAATGTATTGTTCAGATCAATAAAACATGAAATATACACTCAGGATGTAAATAAAATAGCACTTTCAAACAATGATGATAAACGATTGTTATCGTTTGATAAAGTTTCTACTTTAGCCTGGGGTAACGCAACCATATTTATGTAATGCGTTACCATTATTTTTAAATGTAAGTAATTACAGTAGATACATTTTTTACAATGTATTTTAGATAACGTCCTAAATGTAAAGACGAAATATTATGTAAGTACCTACTAATGACTATTACCTAAAGCAGGCTCCAGATACAAGTAATGTGTAATGTAATTGTAAAACATATATTTTCTTGGTGCCAAATAGATTTAAAAATAGATATTATTATCTTTTTACTTGTAGCAAATAATGTTAGAACTTATTTAGTAGTTAATTAATTTTAAGAATGTTTACGCGACATTTCGTAAAAAATACTAAAATATTTACTAACTTTTTATATCGTATCCTACTTAGACGTATCATGTTTATTAAATCATGTTTATTATTCATTTCCAAAACTTCGGACTTTAAAAATTGTATGAAATGTCGTGCCGCATGAACATGATGTTTTCTTTTATTTGTAATAAATAAATAGTATTTTAAGATCACAATTATATCTGTTTCATTTCCATTCCTGATTGATGACAAAGTCACGGTGCATCAATACAATCATGTTTTGATCCAGGCTGATATTTGCTAATTTTTTCAGAATATTGTAATTATTTATATTAAATTAAATAATGACGAAAAAATAAAACATGAAAACAAAATCCAGACCGGAACAAATACTTATTGTATGTTCCGTGCGGGAATCGAACCCGCGACACTAATTTGGCGCAATTAGTCGCAGCTAGCAACACGCTTATAACCTAATACTTACCATTGTGATGCATCAAGACGAGTTCATAACCAATGCGCCAAACGTGTCGTCGAAAATGTGATAAAATATTGGATTGCTTTGAAGAAGCACGCGCGGTGCAGAATTTGACACCGAACAGGTGCTCGGGCGCAAGCTTGAACATGTTGAAACATGAAATTGAATCACAGCATAATGCTTTATGGAGTCTAATTGCATATTATTGAGTAACATCCATCATTAGACAGTCAGCCGGAGCGGTCATATCACATCGAGTAAAAACGAAACGAAATTGTAAGTATTGTACAAGTACCCATCTACTTATAAGATTATTTCATCATGTTTTTTTATGTAATTTAGTTAATTATTATTTTGTTTGTTTCAGATCGTTGACAATGTGTGATTCTCCAGATATTATCGACTTCTCACAATACGCTCAAGGTTATCCGACTCCGAGTTTAAGTTGGCATATCCCTGAACAACAAAGACCTGTCAACAAGGAGCCTAGAGCAAGACAAGACTACGAACCTGCCAGCAAGAAGCCTAGAACAAGACGGGAGTGTCTAAAACAGAAGCCATATCTGCATACAAGTCAATCATTCCTGATAAACAATGAGAAGAAAAAAGGTTTACGACTGATCCAGGTACAAGTGTTGGATATCAGTGAACAACAAGAACCTGCAAGTGATAATCAGGACATGGTAATGTTAAGTGTGCAGTATGTAGTGACTGAATCAGTGGATCATGTTATGGATGAGACGCAATCGTTAATTAATAAAATATCAAAAAAACTTTGTGGAGATAGATGTTATTATTAACTGGTGTCATTATTTTGTACGTACCTACTTTATAAGTTGTTGTGTAAAATTTGCAGTAATAAGTAATAATAAATTATGTAAGTAATCTACTAGTTATTTGGGTATATTAATATTAGGAATGTATACCATTTATTTGCTTTCTTATTCTTTAGTGTTTTGAATGTATAAAATGTTAAATATGAAATAATTATATATGTTTTACTGCAATTAACTCTTTGTATTTTATCTTGTACTTATTATTTTTGGGTAGGTAGTTATAATTAGATTGTAATAATTGCAAATAATGTAAAAAAGTAAATAAAAATATATTCTTTCATAATTTAATTTACGTTTTTTTATTACTTATTAATACTCGAACTCTAAATTAGCTCTAGTGTGATGTATAATTGTAGGTTATTTGCTTTCAGTATTTTTATAATTAAATTTAAATTTTACATGTTATAATTATATCATGTTACTGCAGCTAATTTAAAGTTTGTTATGTAGGTTACCCTGATTATACTAAATAAAACACTCATAAGTAGATAGACATTTTTTATTAACTGTTCAACACAATAATAATTAAAATAAATTAAATACAGACATGTTATTATCAAAATACCATTTCCTTATACAGATAGCATTATTCAACGCACAATTCATTTTATGATTCACACAATTAAAATCAATTTTATTTTTACAAAACCTTCTTTTTAATTCTGAAAAATTAGGGCATCCCTTCTCACCTATGTCGATAACTTCACAGTTTGCACATAACTCTTTAATCCATTTAATCTTTTCCAAACCCTTTGTGATAATTTTTTTATTTTCTAAGAATGGTAAAATTACACGTTGAAACTCTTTGTAGTCTATGTAACCCTCGCTCCAGTAAATTCCTCGATTTCTTTCTAACCACCTCACCTGCTTTTTTTCTTCTTGTGTTAGGTAATGGAATGAATATGGTGGTTTTACCAAGAACGTCTGTGTATGATCCTGACTCGCAATGGCCAATTCTTTGACAATAAAATTATTTATAGAATCTTTAAATCCTTGGAGTTCCACTATAATGGTATCCGCCTTCATGATATCTTCTTGACAATGCTGCTTAAGGGTTTGTATTCAACAATGCAATCGTTCAGAATGAGACAGTATGCTGAAGTTTTATCTGGTATCTCTGAATCACTCTCAATTTCTACTCTCACATCCACAACCGGACCTGTCTTTAGATTATCCGCTTGTCTAGAACAATCAATGACAAACAGCGGTGCTAAATCTCTAAACTGTTTTTCGCTTAATATGGGCTCCGGACGACGTCCATAATACGACTGTTGGAATCTGGTGTATTGCTCGTATAATAAAGCGATTCTGTTATTAGCAAAACTCACATTTAGGTTTTCATACGGAAAATAAGTTGAATTGAGGTACACTCTAACGTTTCGAACATGACAGTGATCGAATTGAGACATGTCTGAACTTGCATTGCTTTTCCTATTTGACTGTAGCCCGATAATAACGTATCTTGGTTTTTCTATTTGAGATGAAGTTTTGATAGACCAAGTATGTTTTGTAGTTTTAGGCAAAGCTGGATATTCGTACAGATCCCAATTTCTATATATCATTTGAAGTGGGCGATCTTTTTCTAATACTTTTAACAAACCAATTTTTTCTTTGTCTGATACTTTAACATGCGGTACGCGCCATATGATTTTATTAATCTGAACATCATCCACTACTTCGCCAGTATTCAGTTTTACAGCGTTCAAATTAGTATTACTTCGTAACAATATCAGTTCATGTCTACTATTTATCACGACTTTTTTAAAATCTTCAGCAAAACCGAGGAGGTTACAAAGTGGTATTGAAGCAGAAAATCTTCCTCCATCAATATTTTTTATACCATCAATATTCCAGCCCCAAGCATTAGACATTTTTGATTCACTTTCGTTCATTGAAATTAGTGATTTCATGGTTGTTGTTATACCTGCATTTTTTATTTTGTCAATCTCCACTCCATTTAGCTCATACCTAATGTCTTGGAACAAGTAGAGTAGAGCATTGTTCGTGAAATTGACACTAGTAGCTTTGTCCTTCGTATCTTTTTTGGTAACGTTAACAGTTCCTTCCAAATATAGGGTGCTAGCTGATGGTAATATGTACAAGTCCTGTTGGTTGATAGATATGCGGATTTCATCGTTCCTGTTAAAACTCGTTACATAGGGTTTGTAGGAATGAAATTCGATTCCTTCTATAGTAGTATCGCAAGTAGGAGCGGATAAAACGTCTAAGATATTCATTTTAGCAATCCAATTGCTCTAAGGAATGCTTTATTGTCTTTAGTTAATTTTATTTTCTTCTTAGATAGAGGTCTTATTTGATAGGTAGCTCGAGCAGAACTGATATTCTTAACTTGTTGAGACACATTTTTATTGTAATCAATCATTTTTTTCTTCTAAGATGCAGATACACCTGCACTTCTTCACCACGTAAATTGATTAATCGTTTGTTTATATCTAACAACCTGATATG
>OZ059792.1:13582006-13796541 GCA_964057025.1 Standfussiana lucernea | reverse complement strand
AGGGAGTGTATCCATATGACTATATGTCTCAATGGGAACGTTATGAAGATATGTGTTTACCCTCTAAAAAATATTTTTTTAACTCCATAACTAATGAAACAATAAACGACGAAGACTATGAACACGCTCGATCTGTTTGGTCAGTATTTAATATTCAAAACATGGGTATGTACACAGATTTATATCTCAAAACAGATGTTCTGTTGCTAACAGATGTATTTGAAAATTTTCGAAAAACTTGTAAACTACATTACAATCTCGATCCCGCGTTCTATCTTACAGCACCAAGTCTATCTTTTGATGCAATGCTTTTAAAAACAGGAGTTCGATTAGAATTGATTAGTGATGTTGAAATTTTTAGAATGATACAAAAAGGTATTCGAGGAGGTGTTTGTATGTGTTCCAAAAGACATGTCAAAGCCAATCATAAATATTTAGATACTTACGATCCAACCCTTCCAAATTCATTTATAATTTATTTAGACTGTAACAATTTATACGGTTATAGCATGTGTCAATCCCTACCCTATTCCGATTTTAGATTTATAAATAGACAAGAAATTGATTTTTTACAATTGAACTTAGCAGACATCAGTGATACTGCGGAAAACGGTTACATTCTTGAAGTTGATTTAATATATCCGGAGAAATTGCACATGGAACACAATGACTTTCCCTTTTGTCCAGAAAAATGCTTGCCACCTGGTGGTAAGAATAAAAAGCTAATACCAAATTTGTATGATAAATATCACTATGTTATTCATTACGTACATTTAAAAAAATGTTTACAGCACGGTTTAGTATTGAGAAGGATCCATCGCGCTATTATATTTAAGCAAAGTTGTTTTTTAAAGCAATATATTGATATTAACACCCAGTTACGTCAAAAAGCAGAGTCAACTTTTGAACAAGATTTTTTCAAATTGTTGAACAATAGTATTTTTGGAAAGACCCTGGAAAATAATGAACATCGAATAGACGTTAAGTTAGTAAACAAGTGGTGTGACTCGAACAATAAAACGAAAAAGACTGCTTGTGCTGAAAAACTGATAGCCAGTCCATATTTTCATAGCACCTCTGTATTTTCTGATGATTTAGTGGCAATCCAAATGAAACCTGTACGTATTATACTTGATAAACCAATTTACATAGGGTTTGCAGTATTAGAATTATCTAAGACTCACATGTACGACTTTCACTACTCTATCATAAAACCTTTTTATGGTAACCGAATTGAATTGTGCTATACTGACACAGATAGTCTAGTATATGATGTACAGAGTAATGATGTTTACAAAGACTTTAAGCTCCATTTTCTAAAATATTTGGATACCAGCAATTATGACTGTAACAATGACTATAACTTACCAATTATTAATAAGAAGGTTCCAGGACTGTTTAAGGATGAAATGGGTGGCAACATTATCAAAGAATTCGTAGGATTGCGCTCAAAGCTTTATTGTATTAAAACGTTAAACAAAACAATTAAAAAGGCAAAAGGTACAAAAAAATGTATTACTAAAAATTTAAATATGTTAGATTATAAAAATGTTTTGTACAATTCCAATGTAATTCGCAAAAAAAATGTATTGTTCAGATCAATAAAACATGAAATATACACTCAGGATGTAAATAAAATAGCACTTTCAAACAATGATGATAAACGATTGTTATCGTTTGATAAAGTTTCTACTTTAGCCTGGGGTAACGCAACCATATTTATGTAATGCGTTACCATTATTTTTAAATGTAAGTAATTACAGTAGATACATTTTTTACAATGTATTTTAGATAACGTCCTAAATGTAAAGACGAAATATTATGTAAGTACCTACTAATGACTATTACCTAAAGCAGGCTCCAGATACAAGTAATGTGTAATGTAATTGTAAAACATATATTTTCTTGGTGCCAAATAGATTTAAAAATAGATATTATTATCTTTTTACTTGTAGCAAATAATGTTAGAACTTATTTAGTAGTTAATTAATTTTAAGAATGTTTACGCGACATTTCGTAAAAAATACTAAAATATTTACTAACTTTTTATATCGTATCCTACTTAGACGTATCATGTTTATTAAATCATGTTTATTATTCATTTCCAAAACTTCGGACTTTAAAAATTGTATGAAATGTCGTGCCGCATGAACATGATGTTTTCTTTTATTTGTAATAAATAAATAGTATTTTAAGATCACAATTATATCTGTTTCATTTCCATTCCTGATTGATGACAAAGTCACGGTGCATCAATACAATCATGTTTTGATCCAGGCTGATATTTGCTAATTTTTTCAGAATATTGTAATTATTTATATTAAATTAAATAATGACGAAAAAATAAAACATGAAAACAAAATCCAGACCGGAACAAATACTTATTGTATGTTCCGTGCGGGAATCGAACCCGCGACACTAATTTGGCGCAATTAGTCGCAGCTAGCAACACGCTTATAACCTAATACTTACCATTGTGATGCATCAAGACGAGTTCATAACCAATGCGCCAAACGTGTCGTCGAAAATGTGATAAAATATTGGATTGCTTTGAAGAAGCACGCGCGGTGCAGAATTTGACACCGAACAGGTGCTCGGGCGCAAGCTTGAACATGTTGAAACATGAAATTGAATCACAGCATAATGCTTTATGGAGTCTAATTGCATATTATTGAGTAACATCCATCATTAGACAGTCAGCCGGAGCGGTCATATCACATCGAGTAAAAACGAAACGAAATTGTAAGTATTGTACAAGTACCCATCTACTTATAAGATTATTTCATCATGTTTTTTTATGTAATTTAGTTAATTATTATTTTGTTTGTTTCAGATCGTTGACAATGTGTGATTCTCCAGATATTATCGACTTCTCACAATACGCTCAAGGTTATCCGACTCCGAGTTTAAGTTGGCATATCCCTGAACAACAAAGACCTGTCAACAAGGAGCCTAGAGCAAGACAAGACTACGAACCTGCCAGCAAGAAGCCTAGAACAAGACGGGAGTGTCTAAAACAGAAGCCATATCTGCATACAAGTCAATCATTCCTGATAAACAATGAGAAGAAAAAAGGTTTACGACTGATCCAGGTACAAGTGTTGGATATCAGTGAACAACAAGAACCTGCAAGTGATAATCAGGACATGGTAATGTTAAGTGTGCAGTATGTAGTGACTGAATCAGTGGATCATGTTATGGATGAGACGCAATCGTTAATTAATAAAATATCAAAAAAACTTTGTGGAGATAGATGTTATTATTAACTGGTGTCATTATTTTGTACGTACCTACTTTATAAGTTGTTGTGTAAAATTTGCAGTAATAAGTAATAATAAATTATGTAAGTAATCTACTAGTTATTTGGGTATATTAATATTAGGAATGTATACCATTTATTTGCTTTCTTATTCTTTAGTGTTTTGAATGTATAAAATGTTAAATATGAAATAATTATATATGTTTTACTGCAATTAACTCTTTGTATTTTATCTTGTACTTATTATTTTTGGGTAGGTAGTTATAATTAGATTGTAATAATTGCAAATAATGTAAAAAAGTAAATAAAAATATATTCTTTCATAATTTAATTTACGTTTTTTTATTACTTATTAATACTCGAACTCTAAATTAGCTCTAGTGTGATGTATAATTGTAGGTTATTTGCTTTCAGTATTTTTATAATTAAATTTAAATTTTACATGTTATAATTATATCATGTTACTGCAGCTAATTTAAAGTTTGTTATGTAGGTTACCCTGATTATACTAAATAAAACACTCATAAGTAGATAGACATTTTTTATTAACTGTTCAACACAATAATAATTAAAATAAATTAAATACAGACATGTTATTATCAAAATACCATTTCCTTATACAGATAGCATTATTCAACGCACAATTCATTTTATGATTCACACAATTAAAATCAATTTTATTTTTACAAAACCTTCTTTTTAATTCTGAAAAATTAGGGCATCCCTTCTCACCTATGTCGATAACTTCACAGTTTGCACATAACTCTTTAATCCATTTAATCTTTTCCAAACCCTTTGTGATAATTTTTTTATTTTCTAAGAATGGTAAAATTACACGTTGAAACTCTTTGTAGTCTATGTAACCCTCGCTCCAGTAAATTCCTCGATTTCTTTCTAACCACCTCACCTGCTTTTTTTCTTCTTGTGTTAGGTAATGGAATGAATATGGTGGTTTTACCAAGAACGTCTGTGTATGATCCTGACTCGCAATGGCCAATTCTTTGACAATAAAATTATTTATAGAATCTTTAAATCCTTGGAGTTCCACTATAATGGTATCCGCCTTCATGATATCTTCTTGACAATGCTGCTTAAGGGTTTGTATTCAACAATGCAATCGTTCAGAATGAGACAGTATGCTGAAGTTTTATCTGGTATCTCTGAATCACTCTCAATTTCTACTCTCACATCCACAACCGGACCTGTCTTTAGATTATCCGCTTGTCTAGAACAATCAATGACAAACAGCGGTGCTAAATCTCTAAACTGTTTTTCGCTTAATATGGGCTCCGGACGACGTCCATAATACGACTGTTGGAATCTGGTGTATTGCTCGTATAATAAAGCGATTCTGTTATTAGCAAAACTCACATTTAGGTTTTCATACGGAAAATAAGTTGAATTGAGGTACACTCTAACGTTTCGAACATGACAGTGATCGAATTGAGACATGTCTGAACTTGCATTGCTTTTCCTATTTGACTGTAGCCCGATAATAACGTATCTTGGTTTTTCTATTTGAGATGAAGTTTTGATAGACCAAGTATGTTTTGTAGTTTTAGGCAAAGCTGGATATTCGTACAGATCCCAATTTCTATATATCATTTGAAGTGGGCGATCTTTTTCTAATACTTTTAACAAACCAATTTTTTCTTTGTCTGATACTTTAACATGCGGTACGCGCCATATGATTTTATTAATCTGAACATCATCCACTACTTCGCCAGTATTCAGTTTTACAGCGTTCAAATTAGTATTACTTCGTAACAATATCAGTTCATGTCTACTATTTATCACGACTTTTTTAAAATCTTCAGCAAAACCGAGGAGGTTACAAAGTGGTATTGAAGCAGAAAATCTTCCTCCATCAATATTTTTTATACCATCAATATTCCAGCCCCAAGCATTAGACATTTTTGATTCACTTTCGTTCATTGAAATTAGTGATTTCATGGTTGTTGTTATACCTGCATTTTTTATTTTGTCAATCTCCACTCCATTTAGCTCATACCTAATGTCTTGGAACAAGTAGAGTAGAGCATTGTTCGTGAAATTGACACTAGTAGCTTTGTCCTTCGTATCTTTTTTGGTAACGTTAACAGTTCCTTCCAAATATAGGGTGCTAGCTGATGGTAATATGTACAAGTCCTGTTGGTTGATAGATATGCGGATTTCATCGTTCCTGTTAAAACTCGTTACATAGGGTTTGTAGGAATGAAATTCGATTCCTTCTATAGTAGTATCGCAAGTAGGAGCGGATAAAACGTCTAAGATATTCATTTTAGCAATCCAATTGCTCTAAGGAATGCTTTATTGTCTTTAGTTAATTTTATTTTCTTCTTAGATAGAGGTCTTATTTGATAGGTAGCTCGAGCAGAACTGATATTCTTAACTTGTTGAGACACATTTTTATTGTAATCAATCATTTTTTTCTTCTAAGATGCAGATACACCTGCACTTCTTCACCACGTAAATTGATTAATCGTTTGTTTATATCTAACAACCTGATATGTATGCAGCTTATGTTGTTTTGATTGATTGGAAAGTATATTGCGTTCTTCGGGATTTCTATGATCCTGTATCCAGGTGGCACATTAAGTGCAAATTCGTGAATAATATGACTGGGTTCACCGTTTACATAGGAACCGCTTACAATATCACATTCAATCCTGACTACGGTCGTAGGTAGAATGTTGACTGGAGACTGTGACACATGCCATTTATTTGCTTTCAAGATTTGTTTATTAAATCCTAATAGTCTTCTAAAAGAGTCTTCTTTGATAAAATTAATGTCTTTTGTACAAAATATTGTAGTTTTTAATGTATTATTATTGCACCGTAGTTTGATAGCTGCATCTTTTATTTCGGATTTTAAATAATCGCTGACATCTTGTAATTCATAAGTGCCTTCCGGTATTTCAATAACTTCATTAATGCCATAATAGAACTTATTATTACTTTTATCAATGTTTGGAATAGAATTAAATGTTGAAAAGTGCAATAATGCACACTCATATTCTCCATCTAGTTGCAACGTATTAGGATAGTATGTAGTTAACACTGACGAGTCTCCAGTTATCGACAAAGTGAGTGACATCTTGCAAATGATTGAAATGAAAGAAAAGTATATATTTTATATTACATTTTTATTCCAAAAACTCCACAAATAATTTAAACATAAATGACCACAATTGACTGCGTTAAATTTTTGATATCTTGTGTAGTTATAAAACACATTACAATTTTTGAAATATTGCATCAATTCCATGGGAGGTTTTAAATTTCCATAGCTATCAAAGTATTCACAGTGATTGTATACTTTAGCATAAGCTACCCAATGCGTTCCTTCGTTCTTAGAATTGTCTAAGTTAACGATACCACATTCAATGCGTTTCGGCTTCCGAGGTAGTTGATCCTTCATGTAGATCCCACGAAAATATGGGATGTCTCTTGAATAATTTCGGATGTCTACATTAGTTAGAGGTCGATTGGGTAGCATATTTTTCAGTTTTTTGAAGATGTTATAAACAATCCTTTACCACTTTTATACGGCTTAATGTATAAACCCTTGCCCAACACTAAAGCCTCCATAGCTTTATTATGTCGTTCTGTTTCTTGTAAATTTTGTTTGTTTGCTTTGTAATCATTGACGGTTTTTGCAATGCCAGCTGCACCCCCAGCTAAAGTTCCTAAAGCAGATAAACCAGCAAAAATTGGAATTAAAGGCAAAACTCCCCCAGTCTTTGGTATGGGTATTACTCGGGGTACTCGAATTCGATGATGAATGTTTGGAAATAACTTTTTTGCGGCTAAGTAAGCTGCTTTTATTAAAGTCTTACTATCTTTGCATTTGAGTTTCTTAATTTTCGATTTTATTTTTGAAACTAAGCTTTTAAATGATTTAATGCCGGATCCAGACTTTAATTTCGCTTTCATAACTTTGTTAACTAGCCAAGAGCTTAGTTTTTCACCTTTCCCTGCATCTTTTGATTTAAGTCTTTGTTTAGCCATGTTGAGTAGTTCTAAATCGGCTTTGTGACGATTTGATAAGTCTGTATGGTTTGTATACGCAATATCGTGTTGCATGCAAGCTTCGTCTAGCTTATTTACACCTCGGTCACCTCGCGCTAAGCGTTTGTGAAGTTTGGTTCCTGGTCCGCAATAATTGTATCCTGGCAAATGAACTTCGAATGGTAGATTATTAATTATGCCGTTAACTAGTCCACCCCCTTGCATTATTCAAATTATAATGATCGGATTTCAAATGAAAAATGGTTATATAATATCTTAGTCCATTATTGCAGCTTTTTCAATCCAACTGTTTTCTGCACTGTTCAGACCTAACCATTTAACATACAATTTATTTCCTTTCTTTTTCAAAACCTTTTCTATCAAATATACATCAGGATAAATAGATCTTTGCAGTTCTTGTTCGTAAAAAGCTCCTAATATGTCTTGCTTTCGTCGATCTTCTATGTGATATGTTACTGGTAAGGTTTTATTTACCTTTTTTATAATAAATAATTCAGTCGACCAATTAGGAGTATAACCTTTCTCAAAATTATGTTTGTATTTACTTATACGGACACAATCACCAACTTTGAATTTAGGCTTCCACGGAACTAAATCATGTTTGTTTATTTTTTTAATATTTTCTTTGATTACTTGTTCATTACTTTTATTTACATCTACTGGTTTAAATTGAATAGTGCGATGTTTTGTGTTGTTATATCTCTTCAATGTATCTTCCAATGGTAGATCTAACCATTTATAGTTTCCATTGAGACTAAAATATTTATATAATTTATTTTTTACAGTTCTAATCAGTCTCTCTACAATTGATGCTTTTTTAGTAGAAAACGATGAGTAATGGTTAATGTTATGCTTTTTCATAAGCGTTTGAAAAGTGATGTTATAAAATTCGGTCCCCATGTCAGTTTGCAAGTTAACCGGATTATTACGACTGCTAAGCAGTATATGTTCGAATGCACGAGTAACATCAAATTTATTTTTTGATTTTAACGGTTCAGCCCAGGCATACTTTGAGAAGCAGTCAATCACCACTAAGATGAAATTGTAACCTCTGTTATACTTTTTTAGGTTTTGCATGTCCATCAAGTCTGCTTGCCATAAGTCGTTGATTCCTTTCAAAATAACAGAACGTCGAAGGAAATTTCTCCGTACCCCTTTGTGTATTTCATTCACAATTTGCTGTTTTGTCATTACGAAGTTTTTTGAAGTAATTTATCTACCACTGCTTTAGTATAAAACTTATCTTGCAAATGAGTTGAAACCTCAGGTATCCTTGCTTTTAAAGTAGCTTGAACTGTATCCTTTGCATCTTTTATGATTTGTGAACGTAATGTACCAATCAAATTATTAAGTTCTTTCAACATTTTTGCATTCAATCGATCTATATAATCCTTGTTTACAACTAGATTATTTAATTCTTTTATGGTATTAGCATTCAATAGATCTACATAATCCTTGTTCACAGCATCGTCTGCTTCTACTGGAGATCTAATTCCTCTCAGTCTTGATGTTTTTAAATCAAAATCTCCGTTTTCTGATTTTACCAGTGCATTCTCATTAAACTCAAATAACTCTGATAAACGCATTCTTTTGTGAATGTAGTGTCCAAATTTGTCTACGTTCATGTTTAAGGTGTGTTGTTTTGAGAGGATGATAGTAAAATAAACACATTTTTAAATACTTATTTATTTATAACTTTACTTTCACGTAATTCTTCAATGATAGATATAATTTCATTATCTAATCCTGTGTTGCCAGCATCTCTAGACGCAATCAATAATTTCAACCTTTCCACTAATTCGTTAGGATCATCCCAGTACACTAAGTCTACGTTTTTTCTCCACCTTTTTATCAACGGTAGACCTTTTCCCTGAATTGTCTTCTTCAGTTGAAAAAGAGGTTTAATAACTTGCAAATATTTTTGTCCTTTGTTACTTTTTATTGGTTTACTTGGTTCATAGTCTCGACGATGTGCATTTGTATCAAGTAGCATCGATTTATAATTTTGCATATCACTATCTGTAACCAAACTTAGGTCTACATCTTTCTTAAGCAACAACTGTTTTAAACCAGGTGTATTTCGGTATTTACGTCCAACCACCGTGATGTATTGATCGTTGATCGTTATGCAAGCAGAACCTAACATCAGTTTCCCGTGGTCTGCTCTAACCCCAAATGGAATATCTACCAACGCTTCTGAAGATACTGACCAGGATGACGTATCATAGTCTTGATTCCTTTCAACTACTGATTCATATGAAGAGTTACTGTTGATATCGGATTCATATTTGTCTTCATCACCATTATTATCATTGCTTCCTGCACTACCAGTTTCGTTAGTAAACGGACCATCAGCAAAATCTTCACTAGCACGCAGGGGAGGAGTTTGCTTACTAGCATTAGCAATTAGGTTGAGAGGTTCTGTTACAGGTTTGAAAACAGATTCCAGTGCTTGTTTATTGTTAATCTCAGCATCTCTCATTTTTCGTATTTTTATCTTCACAGCTTCTGCCGCATCAACAATTTGTCGTTTTAATGATTTTTCCATATTAATAAAATAGGTCGTAATTGATTTAGCGTTGTAGGGTGAATAATAATGGCAGGCAGGTAATAACCTTATATATGCATTCGTGTTATTAGTCAAAGACTACAAACGTGTCAAATTGACTTCTATAACATCCTTTGTTTTTGGAACAATCTTTGTTAATTACAAGATAATTGAAAGGTATACTCCATATTTTTGAACACATTTCACGAAATTCAATCCATGGCATGTCAGTGTTGACGTGTTCTTCATAAACATGTCTCATATTTCTTTCATCTTGTTTAAAAAGTACGATTAGGTTTGCATTGTCTCTTACTAATTGCTTAGGGATTTTACTATACGTCTGATTTAGATAAAAACAATCGATGAATTTGTGTCTCCCCATAGCAAAATAATCACGCATACTACTTTGATTTTCACAAGCAACATCATCAAATACAATTACAGAATTCGGTTTTGCGGTCTGAACACTCAGTACTTGCTCATTTTCATGATATTTCTGAAATGAAACACCTGGTACTCGTTGCAAGACTTTTTCTAAAAAAACATACTTAGGTTGTTGCAAGGTTTTCGAATAAACATAAACATTTTGAAATCTTAAACCATTCTCGTGTATAAGAAGGCCAATTAATAAATTAGTTTTTCCACAATTTGACGGCCCGCAAATGATGCATCGTACCGATTTAGGTAATAATTCTCCATGGCGAAAACCAGTCTCCTGAGAATGAACACAAAGTTTGTTTACGTGTAACGATTGTGGTTGTTTAACAAATTTCATGACGACTGCTTGAAACGGTTATATTAATAATGAGTCAATAATTTATTACATTGACATTTATAACTCATTGTAACAAAGTATCAAGGTAAAATAAGGTAATAAGTTATCAAGGTAAAATAAGTTAACAAGGTAATGTTGAGTTTTAGAACTAAAATGGTGGAATAGGTGCCGAACTAGTATTTTACTGCACTTAGGAATTCATACTCCTCCTTCCGCTCCATCGGGTGGAATAAGCATCGAACCAGTATTTTACTACACTGTTTAATCCACCGGGTGGAATAGGCGCCGAACCAGTATTTTACTGCGCTATGTAGGATTTCATTTATATTATTGGGCATTCTACTCCACCGAGAGTGACGAGGCGAACGGAGTGAGCCGATGGAACGGAAGGTGGGGTAGAATGCCCAATAATATCCTACTAACCTCAGCATATGTGTCTGTCATACTGAATTTTTCCACAGAAGGGTAGCTCTGTTCTTTCACTTTTGCTACTTGATCATAGCATGGGTAAAGACGGAATCCTCTTTTTTTTTACTCCTGTTGTATAGTCTTATATACATTCACAGAGAAATGGTTGGAAATAAACAAAGCCAATGCTTCTGCCGGGGTATACGGCCTTTGTTCTTTGTTTGCATTTATTCTTCTGCGTGCTTTTTTATATCCAGTAGCTCGTCTCCGTGAAGCTGTTGTAACTTCCTGAATTAAACTAGCCGCGTCACGTTTCCCACTAGCTCGCACACCTAATTGAGTTGCAAAAGATAATTGTTCAACGTCATATTCTTCCAACAAATGTTGAACTTTACGTTTTTTAGTTCTCGTGGAACTATCTTCAAAACTCTTTTTTGGTCTGCCAAAACTGGAACTCGGTTTTGGGGGCTGTTCACGAAACATTGTGAGCACCAACTCTTCATTTAACCATTCTTCGTAATCAATTAAAAATAAATCTAATCGCCTTTGTTTGCGAAGCCATTTCAAACGAATCTTCTCACATTCCTTCTTCAAATAGGCCTTAAGTGGCTTCTCCTGATCTTCCGGGAGGTTCAGATCAACAAATCTTGACTTTATAAATGTCAAAACTTGATCTAATTTGCCTTTAGGCGGTGTAGAACGCCAAAATTCAAATAATGATTTTCGCTGAATACGAGCACCTTTAAAGAAATAATAAGAAATATTTAGAATCGCATAAAGTCGCATTTCCAAATTATGATTTTAACAAACTTAAATGTTAAGAGAATATGTTAAAAGCGTAATTACACCTTTACTCAACTTGACTACCTACTTTAAGATTGGGTAAACTTAGATCATATGTATTTTTTGTTGTTTTATAATCGATTTATTTTGATACATTATAACTGCGCCTTTAAAAACAATTTGATGAATTAAAATTAATTTACACACATCAAAAGTATCTAGGGATCAACATATATTTTTGCAATAACTTTTCTCCTGATTGATATTAATTAAAATTTTCTTTAAGGATTCATCAAATAAAGTGTTTTCGTTTGTCACAGTAACGATAAACCAAGTCACCTTTGCATTAATAAAGAAATTTGCCATTTTCCTAATAAAGGGATTTTTGACATTTGAACCACTAACATTAAAGTTCGAAAAAAAGACTGAAATAACAGTTTTCTTTAAAATTTTATTGGGTAACTTAAACAATTAATAATCCGTGTTTCTACCGCGAACACTAACAACACAAGAACATCGGTTTGGCATACTCAAAATGAGTTCATCCAAATCACGCTGTGGAATGGCCGCCCATGTTCGTTGCAACAACAAAAAAAGGTCTTCTTGCGACTGGATACCCTCCATATTCGGCAGAGCTCTTCTCTGTAGCATATCCCATGCATGCTCAATCGGGTTCAAGTCTGGCGACTGAGCAGGCCTGGGCAGGACATTGATGTTAGCTGCGGCGAGAGTCTGTCTTACAACTCTTGCGGTGTGCGGTCGTGCATTATCATGCATTAACTGAAATAAGGGACCGATTTGCACTTGTAGAGGAACGATGACGTCTGATACAATCATCTCAGCATAAATTTGAGCGTTGAGGTTGCCTCTGATCCAAATCAACTCAGTTCTTCCGCCGATCCAAATACCCGCCCATACCATGATGGTTCCACCACTATAAGGATGGACTTCCTGGCAGGATTTTAATCGCTGTTGGCGTCCAGGGGTTCTCCAGTGTCGTATACGTCTTGTATCCGGTCTCATACCAAAACGAGACTCATCAGAAAAGCACACGAAACGCCATTGTTCTTCTGCCCAATTTCTGTGTTCAAGAGCCCATTGATATCGAATCCTACGATTGTGCATTGCTATAGGTGGTAGGGTAGCCCGGGGACAATTGAAACAATTTTACTTAAACCGTGGGCAGTGAAGTATCTAAAGTACCTACATCCCTCGTATTTATATAGTTGAAAGAGTCGTTATCTAGTTCCTAAATTAAACATAATCTATATCTCTATTTCGAATAGTTAACCTACAATCACATATTAACGAAGACCGGGCACAGTGGTTCTATTGACCCCACCCCAAGGACGGTTGAAACGGTATGTGGGAATAATTGAAACACTGAAATATTTTAGGAAATACTGAAGGTTTTTAATCAATCTTAACAATGTAACTTACCACTAAATTATTTATTGAGATCGTGTCAACTCCGTCACCGTAACATTAATATTTCGAAAATTAAAAATGCAAAAACATCTTCAATATAAACAACGCAAAATAACTCTTATTTTAATCATTTTCGTGCTCTAATTTGTTTTATTGAGTACTATTTCACATTATTCAAAGACTTATTACCCTATTTTGCTGTAATTGCACTTACATGGGGGAGAAAAAAAGGTTATCCAGTCTCATACAAAACAGCTCGTTTCAATCATAACAATGTTTCAATCATGACAATGTTTCAATCATAAAAATGTTTCAATCATAACAATCGTTTATTGACCCGTATAGGTTTGACTCTTCCTAAGAATCTTAATTTAAGAGAAGATCAATCAACTTAGTATTTGGCACTTAACACCTAAAATATTGGGAATTTATACCCTAAAACTAGTCAAACATCCTCCATTTAAGGACTAGATACAAAGTAAAAGAAATAAACTCTTCTAAAAATAAAATATAAAATAATAAAAAAACCTATCCTCTTGTATAAAATAATATAGTTAGTGGGGAGAATCAGTCTCATAGTTTTCAGGGAAGGAACTAATGCCAATGTACGGCTAGTATCTTTGTTTTACAAAGTAAAAAACAAAAAAAGAAAACAATTTTTGCGATACTTCAAAATTGGGTTACTCAATATTGAAATTTCGCAAAGATTTTTTAAATTCAAGAAAAATTACACGCCTACTATTAGATTTAATAGTAGGTCGGTCAATTTTCTTTACCACTTGGAGCCGAGTAATTTCTGATATATCATCGTTTACGGGCCACTTAAATTTGTAATTATCGATCTTTTTAGCGAATCTTACAATATATCCATGTTTTGTTGTCGATTTAATCTGCCCTACATATCGGTGTACCAGATTTTTCATGGATAATATATTGACTATCGCCCAATCTTCTATCTTAAGACATGGAGGTTCTTCTTCATTTTCCGATGCAGACGATTCATAATTTGATGAATCAAATTGAAGATCTTCTGTGACGTCATATTCATCATCAGACTCGGCAAGTTGCGGAATTTCTGTGTCAGTATCTTCATCTTCTGAGCTAGAAGTCTTTGGGGTTCTTTTTGATGATATCTTTTTATTTTTAGTAGTTTTGTTAGTCTTCCTTTTTTTTTCTTCCATATTCATTTTAGTCTTAATCTTGCTGGCATTTCTTTTTCTGTCCCTCTCTTCGGTTTGTATTCTGATGTTTTCTTTCTCCGGAGTATCTGTGTAAATTGCAGATTTCCTTTTTATTGCGTTTCTTGCAGTTTTCCTGGGTGGTGCTTTAGGAAATGGTCTGATGCATTCTGGCAGAAATTTACTTGTTGAAGGTTGGTTGTTGTAGTTGGTAACATCAAGAGGATCAAGTTCTG
Organism: Standfussiana lucernea; assembly: GCA_964057025.1. Taxonomy (NCBI): domain Eukaryota; kingdom Metazoa; phylum Arthropoda; class Insecta; order Lepidoptera; family Noctuidae; genus Standfussiana; species Standfussiana lucernea. Next base: position 13,781,894 of record OZ059792.1, on the reverse strand, counting down.
TAAAAAAACTAGATTGTGTGGAAAGGTTTGGCGAAGAAAACGATGATGCTGCTACTCCTACGGTAGACACTGGTTGTTGTGGCATCATTGAGCTGGTAAGGTCAGGCTGTATTACCGTCATAGGAATGTCAGTGGAAGTTGGCTGTGGAGTCACTGAGCGAATTGGAGAAGATGGAACAGCGGCTTCAAGTCCTGTGGTAGACTCTGGGTGTTGTAGTGTCATCGGGCTGGTAAGGTCATGTTGAACTCGCGACACAATGACAGAGGAACTTGGCTGTGGAGTCACTAAGCGTTTAGGAGAAGATGGGACAGCGGCTTCAAGTCCAGCGGCAAACTCTGAAAGTTGTAGTGTCATCGGGCTGATTAGGTCATGTTGAATTTCCGACACAGGTATGACAGGGGAACTTGGCTGAGGATTCTGTGAGCAACTCGGAGAAGAAGGAGGAACGTCTTCAATTATTGCCGCAGAATTTGGTCGTGGAGCCCTCAAGCTTGTCTGTGGGAATTGCACTCGATGCTCAGCTGCAGCAGAAGAAATTGGCTGTGAAATATCTAAATGTTGTATATTCGGGTTTGGTCTGTCCGTGACATAAGAGGGTGCAAAATCTAAATCACTAAATATTTGCCTATTATATGGGCAAATTCCAGTTACTCGAAACCCAGCTTGAATGTTACTTAAAGTCATAGCCCGCGGAAGCGCGGTGGCGACTATGCCTGGAATATCATATATGGTCATTGGTTTTCCAGGATTTGCCCTCATCCACCCGTCACATGCCGTATTCACGGCTTTTTTGAAAGGACCGTATACGGAGCGATCCAATGGCTGCAACTTATGGCTGCAGTGTGGAGGAAAAGAAAGCATGACGATGCCATTGTCACGGCAATAGTCAATGCATTTGATTGACACATGTGAAGCATGATTGTCCAGTAGCAATAAGACTTTGTGATCTAAAGAACAATTTGTGTGTCTTTGAAAATGTTGTAGAAAAACAAGAAAATCTTCTTCTTGCATCCACCCAGATTTATTTGCGGTACCAACACTACCCAGAGGACCATCTCTCAAAAAATGGTTTTGATAACGAGCTCGTGGAAACGTGAACACTGGTGGAAGTACGTTGCCAATCGCGTTAGCTGCTACAGTGACTGTTACCAAAGTTCCACGTTCGGCAGATGTGAGTGCACCCACTTGTCTAGTTCCTTTCTTAGCCACAATTCGATTCGGTTTCTGCACTGTTGTTATTCCTGTTTCATCTACATTGTATATATCTTTGTGTTCAAAATTGTCACGATCAAGAACCTTTGCCAAATTATCAAAAAATTCATCCACATTATTTTTGTTAAAACTCGTCGCTCGTGCCAAGCTTGTCGCTTGAGCACACCTGACAGACAATTCTGGATGGCGGTCCAAAAATCCACGGAACCACTCTACCCCGGCAATCTCATTTTCGTCCCAAGTAGCAGGCCTTCGGAGTTCGTAGCGTACAGTCAAATCATATGCTAGTTTTCTCATATCCTTAGCGGTTAGCCCAAAGTAAATATCAGCGGACTTGATTGCATACGAGACAATCTCGTTTTCCTGAGCGGATGTAAATATTTTTTTTGCCGAATTGTAACCCATTGTTATATCATCGACAGGAGTATTTTCAGGCGCGCTTTCTCTCTTTTTTTTATATCGTGATAATGAGACGTGATCTAAACTGAACATTTCTGCAGCCTTCCTCAACGATTTACCCGATACCAATTCCTCATATGCTTGTTGATATGCAAATACGTTCTTGGAACTTCTGTCTGTAACGTGTTTTCGTTTTCTGGGCATGTCTAGAAAAAAAAATTAAACTTAATGTCGCGGGCTCAATTTTTGGGGTCGTCGGAGTAAGTGATTGTGAGTTAAAAGTAGTTTTATTTTTCATCGTAATACCTTTATTTTTAAAAATCGATGCGTTTTTATATTCTATTAATTATTGATATTCTAGAAAACACAACCTTCTTCTGTGCAGTCGGGTAAAAACGCGGAATATGCGGGGACGTTTGAAACGTTTCAAACGTCCACAGACAGGTCGTTTCAAACGTACCCTTGTCACATCTTCTACTTCAACACTCAATATTTTGTTATTTATTGACTTAATCATTAATCAACAGTAATAAAAACAAACTTAAATAGATAAACAATATTCCAAAATAAGAAAAACTGACAAACAACAAGATTTAAATAGGTAAATAACAAAAAAATTAAAATCGTGAATACTTACTTTTTGGCGCGAAATTCGTCGAGGCGTCCTGTGCACAAGTGCGTCGCTCGCTCGCTCGAGCCGTACTAAACACAAAACCGAACATATCCGACGATGCAACGAACGACGCGTCACACGCATAGGTATCATGGTTTCCGAGAAATTGAAGTTGTTGCAATCATGACCTGTTTTAATTGTCCCCGGTCTACCCTACCCGTAGCGGTCTTCGGGAATGAAGGTTCACTTCATGCAAGCGGTTTCTGACTGTTTGGTCGCTAATTAAGTTCCCTGAAGAGTGATGAAGCCTCACGGCTAACATCATGGCGGTTATTGTTGGAGCTCTTCGAGTTAAGATTTGAATGTATCGGTCTTGTCTCCGTGTGGTGCAGCGATACCGTCCTCCATGGCGCTCAGCCACGGTACCAGTGCTTCGGTAACGTGTCCAAAGTCGACTGATAACACTCTGACTTGTATTCAGAGCTAAAGCCACAGTACGTTGCCGGGAACCAGCTTCTATCATTCCCACGGCTCTGAGCATTTCTTCCCTGCTTAAATGACGTCGCCGCTCCATAATAACGTTGGTTTTAATCAGTAGTAGGGAAACAGTAGCACTAATAATGTCTTCAATGCGTTGTATGTTTTTATAGGGAAAATATTGACAGCTTATTTTCATCTTTTACTCGAATTTGATTGAGAGTTCCTGATTCAAATTATGAAATGCACCAAAAAGGATCCATATAAATTTATAAAATCATAAATTTATTACAAAGCCACATCTCAATCTCAAGAAATCCGCATAATTTTGTAAACCGTTCTGTAACAATTTTGGTGTACAATAAAGTACATTCTATTCTATTCTATTCTATTCTAAAAATGCTTGATCCCTAGACACTTTTGATGTGTGTATATACAGATAACTAGCAAACCCGGATAACTCCGTTTCGCCACCAGATGGCTTCGTTTTATGTAACATTTCGTTTGGTGATTAAAAGATGAAGAAAATATTTTTTTTGTTTTTTATTTGAAAAGGCAAAATTTTATTTCATTTTACAACAGTAATGAATTCATTTTGATTACAAAAATGAAGTGTTATTTAGTTGAACTTCTCTAAATAAATTAAAGTGAATCCAAAGTAAATACTGAATCGAAGCGTTATATGTGTCCGCAAATTATCCGTTTCATTGAAGTGCTCTTTGGTAAACCACATTTTTCGTTTTTTGGTCTGACGTTAATACGAACAAAGCGGATGGTTTCCCAACTCGTGAACACACAACGTATAACTAACTGCCCATGTGAAAAACAATGATTTTCTAAATTTATCCCGCAAACACTAAGCGATTGGCCTTGCGACTTGTTAATTGTCATTGCGAACGCAAGGCGAACTGGAAATTGCAATCGTTTGAAGTCAAACGGAAGATCAGTCGGAATCATTGGTATTCGAGGAATACATACATTTTCACCTGCGTACTTTCCGTTAATAATGGTTGCCTCAATCAAATTCTGCATAAGTCTTTTTACCGATAGTCGAGTACCGTTGCAAAGTCGCGGTGGATTCAAATTACGCAATATCATAATAACTGTACCAACTTTGAGTTGCAAGTTATGTGGTGGAAATCCTGGTAACTCCAGAGAGTTCAAAAACTCCGTTGGATAATTTACTACATCATCGGGATTTGTTATGGAATCAACGGATTTGTATGTCACCAAATCGCCAGCAATTTTTGATTGAATGGTGAAATTCAGTGCGTGTACATCATTATTCTTTGCGGCAAGAATTGCTCGTTGACTTAACCAAGCATAATTCTGATAATTCTCACTAATGTTTGGGAAAACATTTTCAATAAGAGCTAATTGAGAGTCTACAAATCGGCAAAAGTCGTTGGTAAGAGTAATTAATCCAGATGTCGCATCAACTGGGACTTTTCCATTTCCAACAGCTAACAATTGTTTGGAAAATTGTGCAGCACTTTGATCATTTTGAAGTTGAACTCTCATATTAGTGGTTAGCGATAATGTTTTTACGTTATTCCATAAAGGTGATGCCTTCATGCAAGCATTCAATTCATCTGCATGCGTTCCACGGGGAATTACTGGCAACGTCTGCCTGAAATCGCCTGCCAACAAAATCATCAAGCCGCCAAAGATGTTGTTATTTCGCCGAAGATCCTTCAGTGTGAAGTTAAGTGCTTCAAGTGATTTCTTATGTGCCATTGTGCACTCATCCCAAACAATGAGCTTGCATTGCATCAACAATTTTCCCATTGCACTGGATCGGGAAATATTGCATGTTGGAGTATCAATTGTGTTTAAATTGAGTGGCAACTTAAGCGCAGAATGTGCAGTACGACCGCCATCTAGAAGAGTCGCCGCAATTCCAGATGATGCTAACGCCAAAGCTATGTCACATCTTGATCGAATAGTTGCCAAAATCAATGAAATGACAAATGTTTTCCCTGTTCTTCCAGGTGCGTCCAGGAAGAATAGACCACCAGTATTATTGTCCACCGCTTGCATTAATGTTTCGTATACTTGTTTTTGCTGTTCATTCAGCAACGGCACATTATTTCGAACGAATTCCTGCAATGTATCAACATTGTATTGCAGCTCTCGATTTAATTCTTGGTTGAATGCATCGTGCATCGATCGATTTGGCGCAATCATTCCTACATCGATCAGTAGCTTGTTTGCAATAGTCAAGCATTGATCCTCAATCAGAATCAATCCTTCATTGTAGATTTCATCGGTTATTTGGATGTACGAAATTGCAGTAAGTTAATGTGTTTTTCTTTTGTTTCAGGATAAAGCGCTTGAAATTATTCAAAAATTAAAATCAAAATGTGAACATCAGAAGAAAACAAATAAAAGATTAAATGAAAAAGTGAGAAGACAGAGTAAGAAAATAGCAGATTTGAAAACTGTAATGAAAGATTTAAAAGACAAAAATTATGTGAATGATGATCATGCGGCTGTGTTGGAGCAGTGTTCAGGCCCCAAAGATTTTCTAAAAAGACAAATTGCGAAATCGGTAGGAATGCCTTTGAAAAGACAATACAGCGAAGAAATTCGAAAATTCGCATTGACGCTCCACTTTTTGCCTCCAAAGGCCTACAATTTTGTTCGTCGTACGTACAGTTCCTGTTTGCCACATCCAAGAACTTTAAGTAGGTGGTACCAGAATCTAAACGCTAAACCTGGGTTTTGTACAGAGGCTTTTAATGCTTTAAAACTCAAAACTCAAACAAGTGAGATGCCAGTGACATGTGCTATGGTTTTGGATGAAATGGTTATTAGAAAGTCTCTTTGCTGGGATCCTCAAACTAAGACTTATTATGGATGAGTTAACGTCGGCATTGATTGCGATATGGACTCACTTGGAAGTAGCCAATGAGTGTCTTGTATTACTGCTGACCTGTATAAACGGTAGTTGGAAGTTGCCTGTGGGATACTTTTTCATAACGGCTTTGTCTGGGGAACAAAAAGCAGTACTAGTTAAAACATGCATCCATAAATGTGAAGAAGTTGGCGTCAAAGTTGTGAGCTTGACCTGCGATGGTCCAGCTGCAAATTTTAGCGTGTTTTCAGCATTAGGATGTGACTTCAATTCAGACAGCAATCTTCCCCAGCCGGCGGCACTGTGTGTAGGAAGCTAACTAACTCATAACCACCTTGTTGAGCGTGATCGCCAGTGATTCTGGCCGCAGTTTCGGTCACATACTACGCCCACAGGAAAAAGCTAGCAATGTACACAGTTTTTATTCGTGATCGCCGCGGTGGCAACTGGGAATAAATGGGATAAACATACCATAGTAAAATTAGTTTTATTATGAACATACATACGTATGTACATGTACAAGTAGAGGGGATGATAATTATGATATAGAGGATGATAATTTTATTGCAGTAGCATATATTCATTATCCATGTGCCCTGCCATATAAAATGACACTCTGAGCGTGTGCGTTTTTAATGCTCGCATTACCACGTAAATAAAACTGAAGAAAGCTAAAAGAAACTCATTTTCGAAAATTTTGAATTCTATAAACACCGTGCAATTCAACTATCGATAATAAAATGCGCGCAGCTCTACGGCAAGCCGCCATCTTTGTGCCAGACTCACATTAGGTATGCACGTTTTTTTTCGTAGGTATTTCATGTCTATTCTTTTTTCTATAGTCTAAGCTCTCATTGTTCACTGAATCGGTGATGCCAACATTATGGTATTTCTAACTTTCTAGTATCTGCACAGTGCTGCCATCGTCTTCTAGCGGCGAACCGGATGTACCAAAAAGGTTGGGAGCCCTGCTGCACCTGACTGGATGACTTGCATTTTGATGATGACACAGCCTTTTCTTCATGTTTCCCGGAATTCCCGGCTTTGCACTCTGATGCGACATGTCCAAAATTATTGCACTTAAAGCACTTTCGTCCGTTAGTCTTGTTCGGGCACTCGGATGAAAAGTGATCAGGTTCCCCGCAGTTGTAGCAACGCGATATTTCCCTACTAGAACTCGGCTTATCATTTTTCACGATGACGTACTTTTTAACCTTTTCGACTTTTTCTTTGTAAGTCTCGTTATATTTTCAGTTTTTCTTTCAGCTCGGGATATGTCTTCACGCCGTATAGCATCATTTATGTAATTCAGAATCGACGATACCGTCCACAATATATTTTATCGCTACATAGTCGGGCATCTTACCTCTTTTGCCCTTAGACCAACAAAAAAAGAAAGACGGCGCCCCGCGAACATCAAAAGTGAAGCCATAAAACCGTGCTCCTGCAAGTAAACATACACGCTCACGCACACACCTACACTAAATCCATGCTTGTCGCTAAAATGGAGATTTTCAACACATAAAACACAGGTAGTATTTTTCTGATTTGAGTTAGTTTCTCAGCTTATACTAGCTAATTATGATACTACTATCCCAAAATTTTATTTTTTGTATTTTAGTTTATGTTATTTCCGTCGTCTAATGTAACTGCTGAAAACTCAAACTCGGTGTCACAAAGTTCAGCCTCTACGTTTGTTCTCTAATTCTTTACTCTAATCTTCTTATAAGGGTTTTAATCAAAAGCTGCCATTACTCGTATGTTTTTTTTTTCATATAGGACGTACCAGACTTGCCTGATGTAACCATTGACGATACGGTACTACCAAGTGCATCCTCTCCATTTATATCCGTATGTATTTTCCTGTCACTTAATACTAACTTTTATTACAAATATGCAATTAATTTTGAAATAATGTTGTTATAGGACTTAACTGTCTTACCCAATGCGTTTGTTGATAGCACGGTATTACCAAGTACATCCTCTACATTTACTCCGGTATGTACTCCCCTGTAAAATTATGAAAAGTTGCATGGATTAAGTGGAAAACTTACCACTTGAAAAAATACTTTTTTTATTATTTTATTTTAATTTTTGTTTAAGGTCTTACCTGTCGCACCTATCATATCCAAGATAACAGATGAAGAGGAAATAACCTTCGATACACCTAGGAAGCATAAAATAAGACAAAAATTGAATTTGAAGGACAGAATTCTACGTTTTAACAAGAAAAAAAAATTACAACAAAGGGTCAGGCGTCTCAAAACAGGAACAAGTCTCTTAAAGAAATATGTACTTCAAAAAAAGACAATTACATTAGTCCTGAATTGTACGACTCATTAAATGGAAATATTGCGATAATAGATATATTCAATAATTCGAACAGGAAAAAATTAAAAAAGTGCATCAAATACACTCCCGCAGTAAAAAAAACTGCCTAAATTTAAATTACCTCTCTCCTAAAGCTTATGAGTACGAAAGAAACTCTTTTAATACTTGCCTCCCTCATCCGAAAACACTATGTAGGTGGCATGGATCCATAAAAGGAGAACCAGGATTCACAAAGGAAGCTTTTCAGGCCTTAAAGGCCAAATCACAAATAAGCGACCATCGTCCTCTTTGTTCTTTGGTGTTCGATGAAATGGCCATTAAGGTCTCAAAAAATTTGGGATGGAAAAAAGTATATAGGATTGGTGGATATGGGTTCAGGTGTGGACGAATCAGTACCTTTAGCTACACAAGCTTTAGTGTTCTTGTTGGTAGGCATTAACCACAGATTCAAGATCCCTTTAGGGTATTTTTTAATTAATAGTATATCGGGAGAAACAAGAAGCCAATCTCATCAAACTTTGTCTTATGAAGTGTTATGAATCTGAAGTTAACGTCGTGTCCCTCACGTTTGATGGGCATACCACAAATTTCACAGCAATCGAGCAGCTTGAGTGCAAAATTAAAGATCCGGCAAGTTTAAAAACTACCCTTAAACATCCGGCAGATGACTCAGATGTTGCTTGTTTTGTTGACCCAAGCCATGTAGTGAAACTCATAAGAAACCAATTTGAGGCCAAAAAAGATTTCCAAGACACAGACAACAAAAAAGTTGCTTGGCAGTATCTCGTAAGTCTAAACGATATGCAGAATGAGGAAGGCATTCATTTGGGCAACAAATTGTCGAAGCGTCATATTAATTTTAGAAGCCAGATAATGAAGGTTAAACTCGCAACTCAATTGTTCAGTGAAAGTGTTGCTACTGCCCTGAAGACTTGTAGGAAAGAACTAAAGCTGACAAAGTTTAAAGATTCAGAACATACAGGAATCTTCGTGGTTTGACAAGAAAAAAGGAAGGTAACACATTATCGCAGCATCGTGTACAAAATTTTAGACAGCAATGGTTAAAGGATCCGAATTTTAAAGACTGTATTTTGCCAGACACCAATGATTTAACAAAGCTAAATGTGCATATTGCCCGGGAACATGTATGCTGAAGTACAATGGTAGCTGAAGTATCCAATTTAAAAACTCATGCCTCTACCAAGAAACGCCTGGGTAACAAACCTGGATCCAGTGGAAAACACACAAACATTGACATCGCTTGGATTCCAGAGAGGTCTAACTCCACAAAATAAAGAAAAAGCTCGTGCAGAAATTAAACTTGCTGCTTTTTTTGCGGAGCACAATATAGCATTCTCAGTTGCTGACCATTTGACAGATTTATTAAAAGAAGTTGTGACGGATTCTAAATTCATCAAGGCAATTGAACTTAAACGAACCAAAATTACAGGTGTGATAAAGAACGTTCTTAGAGAAGGTCATAAAGCAGATTTAGCCCAAAAATTACAAAAAAAAAAACAGTTTTCGGTAATGACGGACGAGACGACCGATTTTTCTAGAGTGTACTATGCGAGCTCGACAAATGGATGTGCGATTAACGCTTATGCGACAAAACTGTACAGCGACTCACCATAGTTCGAATGCACGCTTGTGCGACACACTGAAGATCGATATCACTCTAGTATGTACGACATGAAGACACATTTGTATTCATGATCATATGTATATTTATGATGACCTTGATGGCTTAGTTAAAAACTCTTGGTAATGTCGGGAACATTACCAAGATTCGATTACGGGTTATAAAACTTGCTAGCACTTTTAACGATATAATTCTTAAATTTCCGTGTGAACATTTCATGATTTTCTTCTAATTACGGAAACATTACAAATGTATATTTAGCCCTGTTTGCAATAAACAAAATATTTCTTATTTTTTTTTTACTTAAGTTAAAATATTATTTGGCAATATGCCTTACATCGAAAGCAATAATCTAGAGCTGTTAACCCCAGGTATACACTGCTTAAACGAAGTTGATACTATTTATTATTCAAGAAATATTATGCGATATTAAGATCCGTATTTCATATTTATATAGTACTTATACTATAATATTAATAACCTTATTTCCCTTGATATTTACTTGGAACTGTTAAACCACCTGTCTGTATTTCGCGCAATAGTAGATAAGCAAGTTAGCGTGACAATATTTCGTCTTGAAGATGATCATTATCAGTTCCAAAGTTAAGCTCTAAACGAAACTAGCTTGGCATTTTTTAATTTATGCACATTGAAGTTAACAGCTCAACTTTCCTGGCATAGCCTTATACAGAAAAGGTTGAATTAAACAAAAAGTTATTACTATACATTTATTTAATAGAATAGAGACCACTGATGTGATAAGGATGACACGGTAAAATCAAAACAAAACATAGGGATTATGAGTCATAGTCGAAATCGGATTCCAAAAACTCTACACCTGATAATATGAAATCAGCTTCATTGCTTTCTTCGCTGCTACTGCTACTGTCCCCAACATTTATTATGAATGGTTCAAGTTCATTTTCACCAATATGGTCCCTTAATTTGTACTGATGTTCAACATTTAGTACATGATCAGTGTACTTCTTCCAGTCATCAGAAGTTATGGATAGAAAACATTCTTTTATTAAATTTTGCATTTCAGACCCTGGTATTCCTATGTATATTTTTGCTTGCTACTTTTCTCTTCGCCTGACTCCATACAAGCTCAATTGCATTGAGGTCGCAATGATACGGTGGCAGCAACAAAAGTTCGTGATTGTGGGTATGAGTGTGTTTTTTTAGAAGTACTTCTGCTTCGTAAACAACTGCAGGTTTATTATCTTTCACCAAACACATTAGTTCAGCTTTGGTATGATATTCTTCAAAATGAATATTATTCTTTTGAAGCCATATTCGGAGAATAGCTTTAGAATCAGACATAGTAGGGGGTTTGTTTACTTGTTTCACATAGTAACTTGCATTCTCTATCACAAGTACACTAGGTTTAGTGAGATTTGGTATCAACATTTCCTCAAACCATTTCATAAAGTTGGTAGCATTCATATCATCATGGTAGTCAGCTGATTTGGATTTTGTGCTGAATACCAATAATGCACCTGGCACAAACCCTTCCTCCGATCCTGCAAGCACAATAATATATCTTTTTCCTGACGATATATTAGTAGTGACACCACTTGTTGAAGGTCCTTGCTACGATTTTTTTACTTTATAGTTCTGATGTACATATGTCTCATCAAGGTAAATAATCTGTTTACCTTCTAGCCTCTTTTGATGTATTGTCCTCAAGAATCTGTGTCTCCATGCCGCAATATCATATTTTTCTGAAAGTAAAGGCCGTTATTTTTTAACCGACTTCAAAAAAAGGAAGAGGTTCTTTATTGTTTTGAAACTCAAACCCGTTCTTGTGTAAAAATTTTCTAAGGGTTTCACGGCATCCTGTAAATTCAATTGCTTCCTTTAGCTCATTGTGCAGACTTCTCAGTGTTGGGACTTGTTTTTTCACTCCATAAAATTCGTTTATTTTGTTTCTTATAGCCGAAATATCAAAATATCCAAATTGGAAAGTGTCGCTGAATGTGGACGATTTTTCCCCGGAGTATTCCACTGTCCTTGATTTTTAGACCCTTCAATTTTAATTCTTCTTAGGGTCTTCACACTTACATCTGAAGAGAACAAATACAATAAATTATGTAACAGTATATTAATACTAATCAGTCATTAAAGAAAAAAAACCATAAAATACAAAGACAGCATATTCTTAATGTGTTATTGTTTGTTTTCCCGAATAAACAAAATAAAATAAAAATTATTTAATTTAGCCATCCATACACATTATCATAAATTTATAAATCCTTCAAAATAACTGTTAAAAATCTATAATTTCTGAAGAAATTATAGATTAAGAAGAAGAACCTGTCATTGAGGAAATCTTTTCTAAATAATGTGTTTCACAAGTCAATATTTCATTTTTTTCGAGAGTTTTCAATTTCTTTACTGTTTCCACAATTTTAAGTTTTGTCTCCTCGTTGTTAATACTTCCTGAAAAAAACACCGTGAAAAATATTGCGATTTTTTTTAAATAGTCGAAAAGTATCAAGTTGTTTTACTAAAAATTCAAAAAACTAACCTAAAAGTGAAATGATTGAATCCAGTCGTCGTATTTTTTCTGCAGATTTCTGATTCAAATTTACTTTTTACGTCTCCAAATTTGTCAATCATAGTAAATAGAAGCTTCCTCGTCGAACTTTTGATTGTTTTCGGCATTTTTTAAACAGAACCAACGAAAATATGATGCACGTAAACACAAGATGATTCAAGTACGAAACGTCAATGTGACAATTTTGACAGTCGTAAAATATTACCATACTAAAACTTTTGAAAAAAAATTGTGGTCAGCTTTCGTTGGCCAAACTCTAGCATAGCATCCTTATTATCAGTACGACAGGAAGTTGAATTAATAAATCTACAAGTAGATATAAGTTTACTGATTTAAAATATTAATAACATTCATTTAATAGTTGTTACTATATGAATTCAATTAATAAATATTGTGCGTAGGTAATAATGCGGTAATGAAATGAGGGTAATTAGTTAATTTCATTTTTCACAACTACCTTCATATTTGCTTTAAAATGCGACTACTTTCATTTCATTTAGTATCGTAAAGAGATTGTTTGTGATTTTCCGTTCCGTATCTTAAAAAAAACTTACCTTTACGAAAATGAATATGCCCATCATAAATAACTTACAATCAAGAACAGGAAAGGACATTTTGGAAATTGATGGCTATATTTATTGTAAAAACAAACAATGTGGTGATTTATACTACTGGTGTTGTAATGCAAAAAATCGGTTGCAGTTTAATGTGTAAATAAGAACAGTAAACAAACAAGGTAAACACGAACTTGTGAGCAAATATATTGGTCAACATACCCATGAACCTGATCCAGATAAAAAGGAAGAATTAAAGTTGATGACTGCATTAAAACGAAAAGCTACTGAAAGCATGGATTCTCCCGGACAAATTATGCAGGCTTGTAACCAAATTATAACGCACACTAGTGCTCACAGTCTTTCAAACGATAACGCGAAGCGGATATATTCATCGAGCAAGGACGAAGAATTTCCCAGATTTGCCGAAACGTCTTGCAGATGTAAAAGTGCTCCCACAATGTACAAAGTTTAAGGATGAGCAATTTTTAATCGGACATTATATACATGATGAAGAAGAGTGTGTTTTAGTATTCAGTACTAAGAATAATTTAAAATTGCTTCACAATTCTCCATATTGGTTAATGGATGGCACTTTTATGACATGTCCAGCGATGTTTGCTCAGTTATATAACATCCACGCAGTGATAGGACACACTGAAACCTCTGACAAAACGGCGCCGTTAATATATGAATTACTATCACACAAGACTCATCATTGTTATGTTATCTTATTAGAAATTATTCCCACCTACATTTTAAACGAGATGAATTCTTCTTCAGCCTAAAATTGTTTTGACAGATTTAGAAATCGCTGCTATAAAAGCGGTTGAGACAGTTTTCCCAAAAACTTTAAAAAAGGCTGATTTTTTTTTCATTTAACGCAGAACATCTGGAAACATGTGCAGGCTGCTGGACTTGCACAAAAATATGGACGGGACAACGATTTTGCAAACAAAATTTTAGCTGCATTGGCTTATTTATGCCCAGAAGAAATTCCAGCAGCTTTCCGCCTTATTGAAGAACAGGTACAGCCAAAAGATGCTGAAAAGGTATGTGTGTGGTTTCGGAAGTATTATGTAGAAGGAACTTACACAAAAAAATGAGCCGTAGTACCTGGTTTCTGAAGCTGAAAAAAACACCACCAAAATTCCCACCACACTTATGGTCTGTGGCTTCCAGCATCGAAATGAACCTACTACACAAAACTGTCGAAATTTGGCACCACAGATGGAATGCACTTTTGAGTCGCAATAAATGTAATTTATATAAAACTTGAAGAAATATTAAAAGAACAAAAAACGACAACGGACACAATAGAAAAGATTATAGGTCAAGGAGCCAAGTGACCCAAAAAGAAAAAAAAAACAACAAGAAAAAAAAGAAAAAATTAAAAAGCATTCAAAAAAAAAGATAAGCATTCAATGACTTTGTTATCATTCTTGTGTGGCCTGTCCTATATTTGTTATTAAAAAAAGGAATAATTATTAAATCACATCGAATCGTTTTTGTTTAATGTTTTTTTTTCATATCATAAATAGTTTGATTATATTGAAATGTAGTTTGTTTGTTTGTTTTATCATTCTTGCGTGGCCTGTCCTATATTTGTTATTCAAAAAAGAAGTAATTTTTTTTTTCATCAAATCGAATCGTTTTTGTTTTATGTTTTTTTTTCATATCTTAAATAGTTTTTTATATTGCAATGTAGTTTGTTTTATTTATACACTAGCTCCCTCGGCGAACTTCGCACCGCCTCATAATCAAAAACAACTGCTACTGCTACTGAAACTGCAACTGCTACTACAACTACTACAATTATTACAACTACTACAACTGTACATTTCGACGATTCATTTTTATTTATGTATGTAGATGAACTTAATGCTTTTCTATTTTTCGTTTAATATCTACAGACAGTATCGCATAATCGTCGCACTTGGGTAGTGTCAAACTGCTGTAATACTACACTAACGTTCTGTCGAATTACAGTACTGTCACACTACCGTAGTGTCGCACTACCGTAGTGTCGGAACTATTGTCGCACAGCGTGATATCGATCTTCAGTGTGTCGCACAAGCGTGCATTCGAACTATGGTGAGTCGCAGTACAGTTTTGTCGCATAAGCGTTAATCGCACATCCATTTGTCGAGCTCACGTAGTACACTCATGTTTCTACGGTCAAAACTGCGTGCGTTGTGGTACGCTATTTTGATCAAGAAGCTCAAAAGAAATGTAGCGCATTTTTGGGAGCTGTACAAAGTTTTTAAGGAAACACCTGATGCTGATGATATTCCTACTGCCAATGCCAAGAATTTATACAGAGCTCTTATCGATTCATTAACTAACCGTAATTTTCCATTGACAAATGTGATCGGCTTTGGCTCAGGTGGGTGTAATGTCATGACGACTCAGTAAAAACAAGGTTAATACGTGATTTTCCAGGAATCATAATCACGAAGTGCGTTTGTCACTCGGCCCATTTGTGTGCCAGTGAAGCCTATAAAAGTGTAAACAGTTGACTGAAGGTGTAGAACAACTAGCTAGAGATATCTACAACTTTTTTAAACATAGTGATAAACGGCTATTTGATTTTCGTAACTTCCAGTCAATTTTTACGAGATATTATGATTTATTGTGAAATTTTACCGCCCCTTAAAAGAGCCGCCCGGAGCGGGCCGCCCCCACCCAATAGACATGTTATTTCGCTCCTTATTTATTTGCCTTTGCATGCCTTATTATGTAATAAATGAAACTGCCACAGGATAATCTAAAACTTATGTATTCTAAAAGAAACAAATTTGGTAAAATGAGATCGAGTGAGGGTTTTATATGGCACCCTGGGGGCCATATTAAATGTATTGATTCAATTAAAACCTAACGGCAAAATTCGCAGATATAATATTCGCCTTCAGCACCTGCACAGGCTGTATGAGTCCATAAATTGCAACTCTGGCACTGAACCCACTCCTCCCCAGGTCTGTCGTTCAAGTAAGTGGTGTCACAGAATATGCAGATGCGTATCTGAGCTTTCAGGTACCCTATTCGGATATACATTGTCGTCATATTCAGAGTCGGTTTCTACGACTGCTTCTGCTATAAAATCAACTTCCGTAAAAACTTGCGGATTGAATGGGTAAATGCCTGTGGCAAGGAAGCCATTCACTGTAATTTGGACGTGGTACTTTTGAGATATAATAAATAAATAGATAATTCATTTATTCTCATGTAAATAACATCCATTGCCATATACAAATAATATAAAACATAATAAATAAATAAAATAAAATTACATAAAAGCCCAATAGGAGCAAATGAAATCAAGTAATTTAGAATAAAATTAAATAAATACCAATTAAATTAAAATGTAAACAAAACGAAATTAAATTAAATCTAAATAGATACAAACACAATCAAGTCAAATTAAAATAAATAATATATATATATGCTCGGCCAAAAAGCTCAGCAATATCGTAAGGCTTGAGCATTCTTTCAGAATGCAAAAGAAACTTGCGTGTCTCCTCACTGTAATGACTCTTAAGGGCGCCCATGAAAGTCTTGTCTAATGGCTGGAGTTTATGCGTAGTACGTGGTGGGAGACTGACAATGGTGACATGGTTTTCGCGGGTTAGCTCTATTACTTCTAAATTGCGAGTGTGACTATAAAGTCCGTCAAAGATGAGCAATACCGTAGAGGCTTCACTTGGATTCGGTTTTTCAATAAAATGCCTAAACCATTCGGTGAATAAATTGGATTGAATCCAACCAGATGGATGAACTTTACCAATCGATCCTGGTGGCGCACCTTTCATCAAAATATCTGTAGTTTTTTCTCGGGAATATCATCATGGGTGGCACAAAGATACCCGGGGCGCTCATGCAGCAAACAATAGTACATAGTGACCCTCGCTCTGCAGCAGTCAAGGCTCCTATCTGCTTCTTCCCTTTTTTACAACCACCTGTGGTACTTTTGACTGCACAATTGTCAACCCAGTCTCATCTACATTAAAATCCTGTCAGGAGGATAACTCCTTTTTAAACCGACTTCAAATTTTTTTTCGATTTTTTTTTTCGATTTGAAAAATTCCTCTTTTATCTGAATGGATACACTTCCCGATTGGTCCCATAGAAATTTCATCAAAATCGGTTCAGTAGTTTGGTTTTTAAATCAAAATTGCTGTAAAAAATATGTCATCCAAGTAAAAGAAATTCGAAATTGGTACTTGACAAGGATTTGTGTGTGATACGATTACTAAAAAGGGTAAAAAAATAAAAAAAATGAAAACTATTTACCAAAAAAATAACCGACTTTCAAAAAAACCACAAATAGTTGAAAATAACTTTACTTTCGGAAGTCGGTGGCAAAAAAGTGAAACAAACAATAATCACAGACTTCCGAAAGTAAAGTTATTTTCCACTTTTTTGTGGCTTTTTTGGATGTCGGTTATTCTTTTGCAAAACAGTTTTTTTTTTAAATACATGTAGATCACTTTTGGTGATATCTCTTGGATAACCACCACTGGACATTTTATTAAAAGAAAACATTTTTATGTACTTGCCAGAAGGTTTTCCTGTTAAGATTTAAGTAAAGTATTAAAATTAGAAAAGGCTGATTATGGACTAAAACAATCGTCACTTGCTTGGTACCAAAGAGTAGAAGAAACTTTGTGCAGTATAGGGTACAATAAGAGTAAATAGAAAGAACCTTGTGTATTCATAAAAAATCACTGTAACAATCAGAAAACAATTATTTTAAAAGGCTTCTCAGATACAATTTGCGTTTTATACGAAACATGCTCTGAAGACCTGCCGAACTCAACAGTCAATATAACAACACCTTCAATAGTAGAAGAAGATAATAATATGACCAGCCAATTAGATGACATCAACATGACAAATGAAATAGTGTCCTTTGAAACCATTCCACAAAGCCAGGCTGACGAGGACTTGCTTCTCCAATTGAGCAATATAAGACCGCTTAGTCCTTTCAAAACTCCAGAAAGTCTGTGCAACATAGGCCAAAATGAAAGTGTTCCAATAACTCATGGTGTTCTAGTAACTCACTCAGATAGAGAATCGTTGATTGATAACGACATTTCCACATTGCATTTGTCAAGAAGTTATTTAGATGTTCTTATAATACCAAATCAAATAAGTCTGCCACCAAGATCAGTACTGCCAATGTCTGAAAGCGTAAAAGATTGCCGCGATGCAATAATAACCACACATTGTAGTACAATAACCACCAATTCCACAGTATTACTGCCACAAACACCCATGATATCAAACAAGACCTCTGAATCATTGGAAAATACAATAACTCGACGCAATGTGCTGGTTGATATTCCAATTTATCAGACTAGTACACCTATACAAACCAGTAAAACAAAAAAAACAGATATTATAAAAAAATATTTATTTAAACCGCAACCTGCAAAAAATCTAACACTAACAGTACACGTACACCTTTATCTGCGTCAATTTCATCGGCGGAGTATCGAAAATTTTATGCAGATAAAGAAGTTAGAATTGAGAAAAAAACGACAAAAAAATTTGAAAAAGAAAATAATAGAAGAAGAACAGTTAAAGAATGCTAAAGTTACAAAACGAAAAATCGCGAAGGCCAAGAAACCCATGAACTTTGATTATATAATGTCTAGATAGAGCGTCGCCCTACAATCGTATCAAAGAAAACGAGTCAACATTTTCAAGTATGTGTGCGTGCAGGCGTCGTTTTACACTATCCGTCTATGTCTTTGTGTGCGTAAATAATGATACCAGCTACTACAATTCTCCCATAAATCACATAAAAAAATAGACTTATTAAATAAGATAAGTTTTAGGTGTATGACACGATCTGCACTGATTGGCGGGCAAGCACTTGTGAACCAATAGTTGGTTGACAATTTTTGACACGTTTGCGCGCACTTGACGCTCCATCTAGACATTATATAATCAAAGCCCATGAAGTAAAACGAAAAAGTTAAAGTAGATTGCGCCCTGTGTCAAGATATTTTAATAAGTGATACAGAAGAAAATCCTGAAAGAAATATTGGATGTGTTTTTGCACCAAATTTAAGATGCACAGACTTTGCTGGACTAAAGTATGAAGAAGTACAAGACAAACCCTTCAAATGCAATGCTTGCATTCGTAATCAGTTTAATTACAATTATAATTAAGCATATTTGATTGCAGATTATTTTGCCAAAAGCTGCCATATTTAAGATTTTGATATTTTATTGATTAAAGAAAGGAAAGGGTAGGAAAAGGCTAGGCAGATTGATTTTTATTGATAGAAAAATGTTGATTATGATTAATTATTATTTTGTATGAAAACGAAGCTTTTGTTGATATTATCGAACTTATAAAGATCGTTACCAAATATTTTATTAATCAAAGATATACGAATTTATGTTTTAATGATTAGAATAACTTATGATGACTCTTTATTGAGCAATTTTTTTTCGACTGGTACTTAAATTATAATTATAATGGATAAATAATAAAAGACTTTTAGATAATATACTTGCATTGTTGTCAATTATGACGGTACCTGATTAATAATAATTAATTTGATTAATGTTACTGTAAATAAAAAATACAGGAAGACATACATTTTATTTAGTTTGTATTACTCTTCTATTCTATCTAATCCAGTGCCCGAAAACCAAATTCTTGTAGGCCGAAATCTAAAGGACAATGGGTAATGGTGGGCCCACCCCTCAATAGTAACATGTGGTATACCGTTGGATAAAGCGTCTTAAGCGAAACAAAACTTAGTATTACGACGAAGGTTAAAAGTCAGTACTTTCGGAGTTATATTGCCTAATAAGCTGCTGTAAAAGTGATCCCAATCTAAGCAATTAATGATCGTAGTTTACTTCATTATAAGATACCCATTACCCAGATTCAAACCGGACGGCACGTTTGGGTTTAAATAACTCCCTACCTGCTCCCCCCTCTCTGCCACCGCGCCGTCGGCCCAGGCGCACTTGCAAATGGCGGCCAGTGACGCGCTAACGCTAGTCGTCGCCAGAGTGTTTTGTGTGTTGCTTTGAACGATCGTTATCTGTTTTCTGTGCTTTTTGACCCGGCTATTCCTTGGACACTGATTGTTGTTGTTTTTATCGTTCACACCAGCTTTGTTTAATGGACTCCTGAACTGCATCTAAATTGGTTTTTTGGAAGATGGAACAACATCGTAACTGTGTTGTGTGCAGACGCGGTTTCTATCACAATAGATATCAGCGTCATATTTTGACTGAAGATCTTCCGCAAATAAGACCGGAGTTTGCAATACTTGTACAACAAAATGCATTATTAGAGGTTAGTAACAAGAGTAATTCAATTGATGTTACAACCCGTGCGCGATAAGTTGAGACTCGTATGGAATGTGACTCACCCGCCCGCTACCCCTTTCACTTCCCTTCGAGCGCCAACGTTGTACTGCACTTTGTACGCAGACGCATGTCTATGACGTCATCGCGCTCAGGTCTCAACTTACCGCGCACGGGTTGTTAGTACCTATCAGCCTTTTTTTTTTTAGTTCGTTTCAATCAAATAAAATAACAAATACAAGTCGATCACACAAACATCAGTAGATTTCACATACGCCTTCGAATCTCCAATGAATGCAGGTTTCTTCATGATGTTTTCCTTTATCGTTTCGAGTCAGTGATACTTTTAATAAGCTGTACATAAATCAGCAAAGTGTGAATTCAATCGTACATGCCAGGATTGGAAACGGGACCACCTTATCGACAGTCCAGGCCCCTAACCACAGAGCCACCACGATTTACAAAACACGTGTACTCTCATTAATGCCATAATAATATCGATACAGAACGTACAGGTAGCTTTTGTACTTTCAGGTTGAATTCAACAATACGCGAGCTGTATGTCATCGATGTTGGCAGAGAATCCATGTTGAACTTGCTGCTCAGCCAGCTCCTGCCGTTCAGCCGGAACCTGTTGGTCAGCCGGAACCTGTTGGTCAGCCGGAACCTGTTGGTCAGCCGGAACCTGTTGGTCAACCGGAACCTGCCGTTCAGCCGGAACCTGCCGTTCAGCTGGAACCTGCCGTTCAGTTGGAACCCCCTGCTGTGCCAGACTCTGTCATTCATATGGATCAATATTTAAGAGCCCCAAATACTGCTAGACATTGTTTGTTCAATAATTGTCAAAATGGAGACCGTCATCGTATTCCGGAGATGATAAAAACATTTTTGCTTTGTGAATATAAACTGTACGTACCTGAACATGCCCGTATTTGCCAACATCATCTTCGAGGAAATGATTGGGATACCTTACTTGATTTTTGTAATGTTTCCCACGATTTTAATGCGGATCAAATGACAGCACTTTGTGATATGTTAATAAGAGCTGCTCGGCGTCCACATAGATTAGACTTTGAAAATGCAGGTGGTTTAAGTAATGATGAAATGCATTTTTGGACTGGCCGTGATAGAAATCAATTTCAGTTGATACTAGAACAGACTCCATCTTTGGTTGAAAGATGCAATCGGCCAAAAACAGCCTTAGGTATATATTTATGTAAGCTGAGAACGGGAGAACCAAACGAAAGGTTGGCAACTCTTTTCGCTATGACGCGACGCACACTTGAAAAATTGTTGAAGATTACACGGGAATGTCTTTTGAACGAGTATGTTTCCCAGCACCTAGGCATGGATCATATTACACGAAATGATGTGATACAAAGAAACCTACTGCTTCCAAGGGGAATATTCGGCAATGAAGAAAATACTAAGGCTATCCTAATATGTGACGGAACATATATATACATACAGAAGAGTTCTAACTTCCTCTTCCAAAGGCAATCATATAGCTTACACAAATTCAGGAATCTATTAAAGCCATTCCTCATTGTCTGCACAGATGGATACATTTTGGATGTTTTGGGACCGTATGCAGCAACCGAATCGGACGCTACAATTATGAGCAATGCTGTCAAAAGAGTGGATAACCCGTTACATTGGTTTTTAGAAGAGAACGATGTCTTCATATTGGACAGAGGTTTTCGAGACTGTATAGGAGACCTCCAATCATGTGGTTATGAAGCCCATATGCCACCATCCAAAGATCCACGGGCAACTCAACTAACCACCAACCAAGCTAATAAATCGCGGCTGGTGACTATATGCCGTTGGGTGGTAGAAGTTGTCAATGGTAGCGACCATTGACATTCAAGCGTGATTTTAAGCTTCTGCGCCAAAGTTATTTTAATAAAACCCTAAACAATATGATTACTGATTTTAAAATTGCATCTTCAATAATAAATCACTTTCATATGCCTATAGAAGACCACAGAGAAGCCGATGTTTTTCTGAATTTAATAAACGAAAGGCTCGATGTTGACAACCTCTTATATAACTACGTGGAAGGGAATAATCTAAACAGACGTAGAGTCAACTTTGAACGAATGGATGCAAATCTACAAGTACAGGATTTCCCTCAACTGACAGAAGACGACATCATGTTTATTGCTTTGGGTTCCTACCACATGAAGTTAGCTAAGTCGTATTGTAGTGAACATCTTCGAGACGGTTTATACGTCATAGAAATATTTAGAGAAAACGAATTACACAATTTAATGGACTACAATATACTCGCAGAAAATGTGTGGTTGCTGCGTGGAAGGATACAGTCACGCCATGTAAGAGCAAGAACATATTATTGCTACATATTAATTGATCGAAACCAAGTTGGAAGAAACGCGATAACACAATATTATTGCTCTTGCTTGACCGGACGGCGAACTGTCGGAACTTGCGCTCACATCATTTCTTTAATTTGGTACCTAGGAGTTGGAAGATATCAACCATTAGTGGCCCCCGCGGGTTTTTTAAATGATACAATTGTCATTGATGTTCAGGACGAATAATAAATCTTTTTTGTTTTAAATACTTGTATTATTACTATTCTACCTTAAAATATCCATATAGAATAAATAACACTGAGATGACTTTAAGACGTCGTATCTCCGAAACTAATAACATTTGACCATAGGTTTATTAGTAACAAATGTTCCGCTTAAAAAGCCCTATCCAACGGTATATCACATGTTACTATTGATAAGTTACACTGAGACGACTTTAAGACGTCGTATCTCCGAAAGTACTAACATTTGACCATAGGTTTATTAGTAACAAATGTTCCGCTTAAAAAGCCCTATCCAACGGTATATCACATGTTACTATTGAGGGGTGGGCCCAGATCCCATACATTGGTTTCCCATTGTCATTTGTGGCCGAAAACCGGTGTTTTACCCATTTTTCACATTTAAAATAATATAAAAAAGAGGTTTATTTGTAAGAACCAATGAGTTATAAAAGCGAAAACTACATTATGTAGGCTATAAATTAACAGCAATAGCACTAAGCTAAAATAATGGCAATATTTCTTTCTAGTGCCTTAAATTTGACAACTCCACTAAAAGGCCGAAAACTGGCGCAACGACGTACTAAATGAGGACAATCCGATCTCTAAATTTTTTATCATTAGAAAAAAGCTTTGAACGCAATCCGATTTATAAAAGCATGTATATTGATTTCATGAAAGAATATCAAACGTTAGGTCACATTCATAAGACTGAGGATAGCGATTTATCAGTTAGTGATAAAAATAATATTTGTTATTTCTTGCCACACCATGGGGTTTTGCGGGAATCAAGTAAAACGACAAGTTGCGAACAGTCTTCGATGCATCAGCAAAATCAACTTCGGGATTATCACTAAATGACGTTCAATATGTAGGTCCTACTGTACAGAATGATCTACTCTCGATCTTAATGAGAGTTAGACAACATAAATATGTAATCTCAGGGGATATAGAAAAGGATTAGGCGCACAATGCCACATGCGCAAAATGACATATTGAAATTTCGTAAAATGTCACATTCTCAAATTGTCATATTCCGAAAACGCCACATCGCAAAACGTCACATTAGCAAAATTCCATTTTCGCACAATGTCAAATAATCAAAATATCGAAATGTCACATGGGACATAGTCAATTTTTTTTTATATTTAGACGTTAAATGTTTGTATGAATAACGCCACCTAGCTATAACTTTAAGAAAGACTTGATTAAGCAAATCGTATAATCAATGCTGCAAATCAATTAACCCTAAAGGTACACTGACAATAGATGGCGCATGCGGAAAAATACTTTGATTGAATCATAATTCTAATTATTCTTCTGACATTAATTATATGTATGATATATCATTGCATCTAATCATTATTATTATTTAAATTGTTATTTTTTTTTATTAAAAATGAGCGAAGGTGGGTACTTCCAATAAAAAAAAAATATTAGTTTACTCACAAGGAAAATAAAATCAGTGTAATGACAATGTTATAGATTAGATTTGACTCCGAGGTCATAAACTCTTTTTTTTACACATATACTCTGTACTTTTACTTTATGTCATGTCACTTTGTCAACAAGCGCTGGTAACCAAGCCGAATATATTTTAAGTGTTTTACAAAAACCAAAATCTTTTATTCAACTCAATAGACAATTAGACTATTTGTTATGCTATTTGCATTGACTTATGCTGTTTAATAATTAATTACGATTTAAAATGGATCCAGAGTTTAAGATTGTTCGTAATCAAAAGGGATACAAATCTCTGATTTGTGGCGATCATAGGTACAACAAACAAAGATATATCAAAGGAAAAAAGATTACTGTGTGGCGGTGTGTAAATAGAAAATACTGTAGTGCTTTAATACACCTTGACGACTCAAAACAAGTTATAACAAAAAACACGGAGAATAAATGTGGTTTTAATTGCTACAAAAGTGAAGTGTATAACTGTATAAAGTCTTTAAAAAAAACTGTTTGCAAAGATTTTTGTTCTGTGAAAGAAATTTTTGAAAAACATATCTACGATTTGAAACGAAAATTTCTTGACATTGAAGACGCATTGCCTACATTTGAATCACTGAAGGAGACATTACAGGTCACGCAAAAAGTTTTTAAATACAGACAGGTTAAAGCACACAAATACAGCAACAGTTAAAATACCCGAAAGATTAGGGAATTTTGAATGTGAAGACGGTGCTGTAGATAAAATTATAATATTTGCTACATAATTAGCTAGAAGAGTGATCCAGAACAAACGAGGTGACTACTATGCAGACGGAACCTTTAAGTCATGTCCCGACCCGTTCTATCAATTCTATGTGCTACACATGGACGTCAATTCTAATCAAAATTGCACAAATATAATCCCTGTGATTTACGCACTATTACCTAATAAAAGTCAAAAAACCCTATCGCATCGTGTTCCAGAACATGTACTAAACAAAAAAAGTGCATTACGCCGAAAAGGAAATTTTCTATTGGACCAGTTGTACGTAAGCCAATAAAATCAAAAAATAATTATGAAAGTAGCACAGATACATATATTGGAATAATGTAAATAATAGACAAATGGAATATCGGTAATAAACTATTTCTACTTTTGCGTGACAATGCAAAAAATATGGTCAGCGCTATGCGGGGTCAATTTGAATCGTTAGGCTGCATGTCACACGCGTTACAGTTGGTAGTAAAAGATGCAATGTTTTCGGAGGAAGAACATGAGCAAGTCATTAAAACTTACAGACATATAGTAGGGCACTTCAAACGAAGCGAGCAGACTTCTAGAAAATTGACTAAATGTCAAAATCAATGAGTGTACTGGTATGAACACTCATTAATTCAGGATATTGAAGTTAGATACTGTGTGTGTACTTACAACATGTTAGCAAGATTGTTTTAACAAAAAACTGCCATAAATTTATACAGCTTGGAACATGGCCGTATTGATATTCTTTCGCTTTCGGACTGGGAAATTATAAGAATCTTACTGAGGTACTAAAGTTTTTTTATGAAGCTACACTTGCTCTGTCATATGATAACGCATGCATATTCCCTTGCAATTCCTTTGATATCACTGTTAACCTGTAAACTGTGTTGTTGTTGTTTCGTTCGATGTTAATCGCAGCAATATTATTTATATGACAAACACACAAGGCACATCAAAAGAAATGTTGCTCTGGAGTCAAGTGCTGCAATTACCGAATGGATGGGAGGTTTGTTAGCAATAGTTAATGTATTGCAACAGAATCAAATTGTTTTAGTTGAAATGATACAAAATTTGGAAAACAAAGTGCTGCATAAACTATCGTACTTAAGTGCTCAGTTCGATACTTTTGCACAGATAAGTGTGAAAAAACGGAAACCAAGTTATTTAAGATTATATGTAACAAAGAAGATATAATAGAGTTTGACAAAGATTTGGAAAATGTTGAGTTTCGGGTAAAAGTTAAAAAAAAAAACAGCTATCTTGTGTTTGTGGGAAAGGAAAGGGACTGAATAACGCGAATACACATGCTGACGCGATTTAACGCGTGTTTTCAAGACAGTTTATGACGGAATGTTCATGGGCTGGAGGTTCCAAAAAAAATATCAGTATGTTTCAGATTTTATTCTAAAACAATTGACTTGTTTATTGATTTAGTTCACGATTCTGATAACGATTTCACTAGGAAATAATGTGAAACATTCTTTAAAAAGTTAATGCGTCATTCCGTTACAAGAAATAAACCGATTCCAAGTATCAATTGTAAAGAATTAAAAAAATATTTTGAAGATAAAAATATTCCACTCATTTTTACACTGCTGTAAAAATGAGTTGAATTCACCCTTTTCGAATGGTTTAAATGAATTATTGAAACAAACATTGGTTAATAAAATTAGATGCAAAATTAGCGAAAAAGATACCAAAGTGGCATGGACAAGTTTAGTATAGCACAAAATTGTGTAAACAAATATAATGAAACGGAGCATACTGTCACTGGATACGCTCCTATGTACGTAACTACTCAATGGAACTAATGTTACGATTTTGCCAAATGTGCTAAAATCAAAAAAGACAGAGGCCGATTGGATTCAATTCAGAAAAAAAGCTCGAGCAAATGAGTCGTATAATTCCAAAACCCACCAAATCCACAGAAAGTTATCTATGTCTCTAGATTGTCTACGAAATTTCTCGGATGTTATTCTGTTCGTTTTGTACCTAATACAGCCAGCTCCCGACAAAATTTTACATGAAACTTTCGAATTTGTTCCAAAATCCGCCAGCTCCTTTCAGAATTCTTTCCAAATCCCGCTACATCCGTTTCGACCAATCACGACGCTCTATTCCGAAGCTTCCAATATGGCGTCACAGTGCAGAACTGTGTGATTATTGTTGTTCGTAATTTGCATTTTTTTAAATTAAAATAATGGGAAAATTAACTAAAAAAGTTGAAAAAGCATGTCCAAGAATAAAAAAATAAACCAAGATAATTTCATTTTAAAGTACTGTGTGACAAAAAAATTTCAAAGACATCGACCTAAAGATGGGAGTCGAAGTTCCAGAAATATGAGTGTAAAATATTTCCTTTATAAAAAAACAGAAGGAAAAAATTTGCGTGTCTGCAAGTCGGCTTTTATGTCGATTTTAAATACAAAAAGGATAGGATTTCTGGAGTATTACAACGGTCACACAAATCATCAGGCGCTTTAGCAAAGGAAACCAGAGGTGGAGATTACCGATCTCAGAAAAATTAAGAGAAGCGTAACGCTATTCAAAACTTCATTCAGTCGTTTTGAATGCAGCGAATCACATTATTGTAGAGGAAAATCAGAAGGACGAGTGTATTTGAGCGCTGATCTCAACATAAATAAAATGTGGCGGCTGTATAATAGTAGCTCATCTCCTGAAAATAAAGTAAAACAATCACTTTTTAGGAAGGAATTTAACATAAATATTATAATATTGGTTTGGGAAGCCCTCGGACCGATGTGTGCTCCCGCTGCACCGAATTACTAGAAAATATCAAGGTGGCTAAACAGATGAAGAAAAGCAGTCTCTAATGGTCACTAAACGAGCGGATAGCTTAAAAGCCAAAGCTTTTTATAGTCTACTAAAAGATGAAGACAGCAAAATAATGTCACTGTCATTTGACTGCCAAAAAAATCATTGCCTACCGAAACTTCCTGACCAGAGCGCATATTTTAGTGGGCAATATAACTTTTATAATTTCACGATTGTCATTGGCAATTTTAAAAGCAAGCTGACTACTTAAAATGTTTTTTTGTGTTACTACTGGTATGAAACAGAGAGGCCCAAGGGGTCAAATGAAATTGCAAGTAAGTTTACCATACTTTGAAGACCCTAAACATACCAGAACATGTTAAAATATTGAGGCTATTTGCAGGCCGTGGTGGCCAAAATAAAAACTCAATTATGATTGATATGTGTTGCAAATGGCTGTATTCATTCGCACCCATTCAACTAATAAAAATTGAAATTATATTGCCAGTAGTCGGTCACTCTTTTCTTCCGGCAGCCAGAGTATTTGCTCAAATAGAAAAAGTCATTAGAAGAATAGAAGTCATTATGAAGCCTAAGGAATATGTGGAAATTTTAAGTTAGCATAGAAAAACATTCCATCTCTCACAGGAAGTACCAGTTCTAGACTGAAAGAACGCAGTCAATGCTGTTTTAAATACTCCGGGAGGTTTTGGCATTTCGGTTTTAACATTTCAAAATATATATTTTTTTATAGAAAAGGAAAACGAATGTTGCTATAAAAGAAGAAGAAAATTACAGGAGTGAAAGGATCGATAAAAATCTTGTTACTAAAAAGGGTAAATCTGTGTGGACAAACATGAAAAAACAAAAAGTTAATGACGTCTGTATATTACTACAGAAACATTACGGAGAGAATTGGCGCGGACTATCAAACTTAAACTATTACTACATTGCACACAGACCTTTCTTAACCCTAGATTCGTAAATATTCGTCTCACAGACCGCGCGAAACGTAATAATGATTCTAATTTTTAGGGTGAAAGAGATAGAAGGCTGACCTCTCAAGTACCTTCTTAAGTAATACGACCGTTAGTATCGCGAGTGCATTTTACTCGCAGTGACGTGTCCTTGAGTGGTTACAGAGTTTTATTCGTCTGAGGGACGAATGTTTATGAATAGATACACGATTGACGAAGTACGGTTTAAATTTTTTAACACGTTTTTTGATGCTTTCTAGTTTGATGAAGTAAACGGTAAGTTTGTGATAATATTACCAATCCACTATATTTTATTTAGTAACATCGTGTATGTAAACATCCGCATTTTTTCTTAAAAATCTTTTATTTTGTTTTAGAAATGGACGCTCAAGATCGGCAAATAGAGCATTATTTGAATTGTTTATCCGATTCTGACGATGACGGTTGTACCTCGACTCAGCGAGTAGACGCGGGCTTGAGCGACATCGAGGATCACGTCGATATTGAAGAAGAGATCCCGACTGATTCCGACTGCAATGATGATGAACAACCGATTGGTTTACGTCAGCAGCGCCGAAGTGGTGTCATCTTATCTTCCGATTCGGAAGCTGAAGAAAGTCCAGGTACGTTAGGTACACGGAGTAAATACAAAGAGGAGATGTTCTAATGAGATTTCCTTAGGAAACAACGCGTGACACTTTGCGGGGTGAGGGGGTGCTAGATCCCGCCCACTTCTCTATTTTCCATCTACCGGTCAATAGCAAAACTATTCGCTCGTTCTGTCGATTTTGTTTTGTAGTTACGTAACTATCTCACACTAGATGTCACCAAGTGCAGGATGCAAATGGGTCGTACTCAGAATTTTCGTACCGGGGAGTAGTTTTATTTTAAATTAATTTTGCGAACCATCTTGATGCGTATTTTTTTAATTTAAATTGTGATTTTATTATGAAAAAAAAAAAGGTTTCTGATGAATGACGAATGAAGTAGATTTTCTCTTATACAACATTATTTTTTGTTTACACCAAACCCGAAAAGGGGTCTAGGATAAGGATTTATTTTCGCATAACTCGTCAAAATGTAGGGAACAGCTGATTTTTTTTCGCGATTTCAAAGTTGGTCCCGTAGAAAAAGTTGTTCAAAAAGATGAGAACAATGACCCCTTTTCAGGTTTAGTGTAAATCAAGAATAATGTTGTATATTTAAATGACTTATTTTGTTAAAAAGACTTATCAAGATGGTTTACAAAGGTATGGTATGGTTTACAATAAATAAAATAATTGTAGATAGAATATTTAATTTATAGGAGATTGTATTTTTATGTCCAGCGTATTTAATGTTTTAAGTACTTTCCATTTATGAGACAGCCGCAGCCGCGGGACGTTCAGTAAAATAATTGATTTCTAATTACGGCCCTGTCTTTTTGTTGTTTAAAATGTTTGTTGTTCATAGTTGACGATAGATGGCGGCCTGTTTACAAAATGATATGAAAACTACAAAAATAACATTTTGGCCCTTAAAGGGGCTTTAGGAATGAATGTTGAACAAATTTCAGCATTAATGTTATTAAAATATGTTAGTTCTGAGCTCTACATACCTAAATATTTTTATTTTCCATGACACCAAGTGTCGCCATCTAGTGTCGGGTAGAATTATGTTTGGAAACGCCGACGCTAGGAGATTTTTCTAGAACTATTTTAATAAATTACGCATAAAATTACTTACAAATGAAATGTGATGCCATCCATAGCATCAGAACGTCTATCCGAGTAATTTTTACAAGACAAAACACAAAACTTCATTCTTTTTATCGTCTAGCGCGAACAATGCTGTAAAATGGGAACGTTCACAAAATTGTGCACAGGACGAACGCCAACAATACACTGACTAAGGCCACGCCCACATGATGACGTTAGGGCCTAGTTGAGAATCACAGTGCACAGTTGCTTAGGCCATCTCCTCTTTGTATTTACTCCGTGGTTAGGTAGCTCCACTCCATCACAACGTATAGGTATTCCATCTGCTCGCAATCTTAGAGTAAAAAATGGCCATAAATGGTCTTCAATTCCTTTTCAATCTGCGAATACAAGAACCCAGGCCAGAAATATCGTACACGTGATTCAGGGTCCGACAAATAATGCGAAGGATATAACGGAACCAATTGATTGCTTCTCTATTTTTATGAAGGCTGATATGATACGTAATTTAGTTGGACACACAAACGAAGAAATTGTATTGAGAAGTTCCAAATATAAAGAGCAAACTGCAACAGTTTCATCAACATGCGAAGAAGAGTTCACTGCTTTGTTAGGATTGCTTCTGCTGTCAGCTGCGAAAAAAGACAATTATCTCACGAGCTTGGAACTATTTGGTCCTACATTTAGTGGAACCCGATACATATCGGTAATGTCGCGGGACAGATTTGATTTTTTGTTGAACTGTTTGAGATTTGACGATAAGTCAACAAGAGATGAACGCAAAGCACAAGATAAACTCGCGCCCATCAGAGACCTGTGGGAAGGTTTCATTCAGACGTGCAGGGACAGCTATAAAGCTGGAACTTATGTTACCGTAGATGAGCAATTACTTGGTTTTCGAGGACGTTGCCCCTTTAGAATGTACATTCCGTCAAAACCTAATAAATATGGCCTAAAAATCCTGATGCTATGCGATGCTAAAACTGAATATATGATAAATGCAATGCCGTATGTTGGAAAAGTTGAAACAAAAGGCGATTCACTCGGATCTTATTATGTCAAGACTTTATCTGAAACTTTGTGGGGCAGTAATCGTAATATAACCATAGACAATTGGTTTACGTCCGTCCCTTTGGCCCATCAGTTACTAAACGAACCATATAAACTTACAATAGTAGGAACCCTTCGAGCAAACAAACGTGAAATACCACCTGCAATGCTTGATATCAAAGAAAGACCAATAGGTTCGTGAATGTTCTGTTATGATAAACAAAGCACTATGGCATCTTATAAGCCTAAACAAAACAAGAACGTTCGCTTGCTTTCTACCACTCATGGCAATGGTACTATTGCACCTTCTGGGAAACCAGACATCATTGAGTTCTACAACTCGACTAAAGGCGCAGTGGATACCTTCGATCAAATGTGTAGTGGTATGTCTTGTAGCAGAAAGACGCAAAGATGGCCACTGTGCTACTTCTATGGTATGCTCAATATGGCAATGATAAATTCGTATGTTGTTTACGTACATAATCTTGTAAAACAAGGCAAAAAACCAGCCAGCAGGAGATGTTTCATAGAAGATGTTTCAGAGAAAATGACCGAACCGTGGTTACGTAAGCGTCGCGAATTGCCAACTTTGAGGAGATGCCTAAAAAGGAAGATTGCAGAAGTTTTGGATGAAACGCCTACCAGCGACACGCCTGGTCCTAGTGGTACCCAAAAAAAGATTTGTAGCTTCTGTGATTACAAAAAGCGTCGAATGACGAGGTTCCAATGTAACCACTGTAAAAAATTCATGTGTATGGACCACCCTTGCCTGATGTGTTTGAAATGTTCAGAATAAATATATTTTTGTTGTGTTACATAAGTTTTAAATAACTCAATAAATGCAATGTATTTGTTTTCTTTCATTAACAAAATCATGAATATCCATACCCGAATGTGTTCGTCTGTGAGACGAATGTTTAGTAATAGTGTTACTTCTACATATGTTTATGAATCTAGGGTTAATGGAACAGCAACGAGTAAAAAAAAATGGCAATGAAAATGAAGATGAAGATAATATTGTGTGTGAAAGAGTGATAGAGAATCATCAATTTGTTTAAATTACTTTATTTTTAAGACAAATTTTTTTACCTCTTCATTTTGTGATTAAAATAAAAATGTTTCTATCACTGACTTTTCCATTCTTTACACATCCTGTATATGAACAAAAATATACTTCGTTACAAAAGCCGCTAAATCCATCTCTAGTTACATCCAAAATCCGCGAACTCCACTGGTTAGTTACAATACCCGCCAAATCCATTTTTTTTATAAATCAATTTTTATCTTCTTTTTTATTGATCTCATTACATATGTAAATCAGGGTTATAATCAAATAAGAATAATATTCGCTAGTGGAATAATTACAATCCCTTTATAGAGAGAATATTATAGATACAGTTTATTGCTTGTAGTGAAAATATGTTGCGTATGGAGTTAGCGGATATTGGAATTAACCGACTCAGTTCGCGTTGTATAATAATTTTTATAAATCTTGGTCAGTGGGTCGTTTCTAATATCAAAATGGTGTCAAATTTTGTGCGAGCTGATAACAGCAACCTACCTGTGATAGACGCATTTATGGTTGCAGTTTTCTTTAAGAACAACGCTGATTATTATGGTGCAGAACTTAAAAATGTAAAAACAGCAGTGTAAGTACCAGGTACGAATTATTTATTTACAAACTTTTAAATATGATCATTCAGAAGTTTTGTAAAATCTCATTTTAGGTTATGCTGATAAATACTCTGAAATTTCATATAAATTCTCTTGTTCACAGGTCTGCCAGAGAATCCTATGGAGACGATGCGATTGGCTATATCCTACTACACCGAGAGCTTGGGTTTTGCACAGTTAAATGTAAAATGTACCCAGAGCATAAAGTAAGAAATGATGCGATTGGCTATGTCCAACTACACCGAGAGCTTGGGGTTTGCTCAGTTAAGTGTAAAATGACTGCCCAGACCATAAAGTAAGAACCAAAGCATATAATGTGACGATGATTATTTATTAACGAAAATGACAGTGATATTATAGTCGTCAGTGCCACGACTGTGCTGCTTCAGCTGGAGGATGCAAGCATGCAGCTACGTTTTTGATGTGGGTCCATCGTCGCACTGAGGAAGCTGCATGTATTTCCGTAGAGTGCTATTGGAAAAAGCTTACTTTGTCCAGGGTAGGGACTACTCTGAAGTACATCACTGTGCAGCAAATGTCCAGAAAAGAAGTACGTCACAGACCAAGTTCATCAGCGCTTTAAGATGAATTTATTTCAGAAGCTAAAAAGAGAAAGACTGACAACTGTGAATTGCGCAAATATCAGCATGATTTTAAACATAGTGATGCGATGCAGTATTCATGGCACTGTTTTATAATGGACCAATCTTTAGAAATTAACGCAGATGTAGACGTGATGAAAGCAACATTCACTGGAGATGTGATAAGTACCATCGAAGCAGCAACAAGAAGGCACAACAAGAGCAGTTTGTGGTGTGAGATGCGATATGGCCGTATCACAACTTCAAAAGCACACGAAGTAAGTGTTTGTCATACACCAGTTGGTTCGTTGGTGGCTACTACAATGGGTGCTTTAAAATACTTGATGAAAAGAATTGAAAATGCAATGCAAAGAGGAAGAAATTTAGAGATAGCTCTAAATTTCTTACAATCACTTTACAAACACGCGGGCGACGCCGCGGGTTAAAGCTATTACACCTAATTTAATTAATTCATTACACATAGTATTAAATATTGATAAAGGAAACGCTTGTGGAGTGAACGTGGAATTACTGTTAATTTGTATTGTATGCTTATTTTATGATAATCCAAGGTTTGCGTGGACTTAGCACCCCCTCTAGTTAATCTTATCCGTATTTATTTTTGAACCGTCTCCTAGCTAAATAATAACAGCAGTATGGGTCCATCTTCAGGTCTGTGGATGAGTGACCATCCATTACATACCGAATTTCCTCCGTACCTCGGAAAGCACGCTAAGCCGTTGATCCAGGCTATAATTTGTAGGTCTTTGGCAGTCGTTACAAGTAGGCAGAGGCCCGAAAGCCTGACAACCAGTTTTTCAAAGAGGTATCGTATTACCAAGTACTAACTGGGTTGTGGTGGTCGGATAGGCAGTCGTTTCATGTAAAATACACGTATACAGGTGCATCCAGTTAGACCGGAAGCCGAACCCAAGATTGTTGGGAAAAGGCTGGGCAGATGATGTGTTGTGGAGCATGTGTTCATTTGTCCATCTCCAGACATGCTGCGCCGACCCCAAATTGGAATAAGGGCAGGAAAATGATGATAGGCATACCTCAGCCTAACCCTTCGGGGATAACAGGCGTAAGAATTGAAAATCGTGTGAACTAAGGCCATATAATACCTACACCCTATTTGTAGTAAATTGAAAAAATAAATCAATTCACGTGGGCTTTATGTATGCAAAGAGAATCCCATGATTGCAGCGTCTCTTGATGGTAAAAGGCAAGAAGGGCAGTTATTTAAGAAACGGTATCACAGAGAAATGTAAGGCACATGTAACAACTGCAAATGTATGCAACTGGTGTAAAAAAGTGCTATTTTTATGTTGCTGACAGATTTTGAAGAAACTAAGAATGTAGACATTATTTTAGTGACATACGATGGTGATTATGTTAATAACTTAATACAAAAGTTAGCTATTTTCTTGAAAACAAATATATATCCTATTTTGTATTGTAGCACCAGTCTGTGATAATGATAAAATAAAAAATCATTCTGTATTTCTTTATTTTATTGTTTTTGATTTTACATTATTTAATAAGAGCATTGAGGCTTATAAAATCAAAGCAGCTAAGCGCCATATATTCGTAAAATGAGTTAGCTATGGCACCATCTGCTTTAGTTAGTTACGCACGCTTTGATATCTTCATTTTAATAACAAATGCAGCTAAACTCCCTAAAAATTCAATTCGAAAACTGATGTTGGCATCAAAAACAGCTACGTTTCAACTAATAAGGATCAAATACAACTAGGAGTCACTTATAAGATTCATCATGGCCGCCGCCATACATACATTTCGTGTGCACATTAAGTCCAGTTTTTGGCTAATATCTTATGGTTTTAGTGAAATAACGTGATTAATTTTGTATTAAAACACGAGTTTGGATGGAGGTCCTAGTAACACTAGTAAGTGCGGGCAAGGCTCGTAAAAAGACAAAAAACCCCGAGAAATGGAAGCCTAACATAGCTAAGAAAATGAGGTTAGTGATGTGATTGATTCGATACTATTCCGATATTATAATATTAAATTTATTAAACGTTGCAATGACAGAGTACTTTCTTGGATTCTTATAATTTTTGTTTTACAGGTACATGCCAAAGGAAGCACCAGAACGAATAATCTGTACACATAAAAGTACAAAACTAAAATGTTCTACTTTGACAATGCCTGACATTATGAAATTCCATCGCTCTTTTTATTCCACAAGTGAAAAGAGCGTAGAAGATGCTTAGATACTGAAGTGTTGTAAAGCCAAGAAGGTAAAAACAAGGCGTCCTACCAAAAATGAAAGATGGGGTAGAAACTTTAATATCAAGTATCATATTATAGGAGAACACCATGAGTTTGTTCCTGTTTGCCAGAAAGCATTTTTGAAAATACTTGGCATTACGAAATATCGTGTAGAGTATGTTTTGAAACATTTATTTTATACGGGAGAGATTGCCAAGAAACGACGGGGGTAACCACAAGATAAATAAATATAAAGATCAGAAGATATCCGTTCGTCAATATATTATGAAACTAAAATGTATAGAGTCCCATTATTGTCGCTCGGCTACTCAAGAACGCAAATATTGATCTAGTGACTTGAATATTAACAAGCTGTACCTAAAACATGTTTAAAGATGAAAATCCTCAGTCTCCTGTAAAACAATCATACTTTCGCCATATTTTTAATAGAGAGTTTAATTTGGGTTTCGGTAACCCTAAGACTGACGTCTGCTCAACTTGTATAGAATTAAAAGGGGAAAATCAGAGCAGAAAACGATCCAGCCAAGAAAAATGAACTCATGACGTCACCGAGAGTTCATAAACTACGAGCAAAGGCGTTCTTCAAAATAATGCAGGAAAAAAAAGACGACATGATAACATTTTCCTTTGACTGTCAGAAAAACAGTCCACTACCTCGAATTCCTGACCAGAGCGCTTATTATAGTCGACCTATATAATTTTACCATTGTACAAGGAACCTCTAAAGACAAACTTAACAAGGATACAACCTTCGCCTACACCTGGACTGAAAACGAATTTGGTAAAACAGCTAATCAGATATCATCAGCCGTTTATGATCGATTAAACAAAACTAATTTAACAGGTATCACCGTCATACACCTATTTGCCGACGGATGTGGTGGCCAAAATAAAAATAGCATAATGCTAGGTATGCTATCTGGCTCCTGTGGTATGGCTATTGGACCACATGACCGTCAAAACTATTGAAATAATATTTCCCGTAACCGGACATAGTTTTATGCCTCCGGACAGTCTTCGGTAACATAGAAAAGGTCATAAAGAAACGAGAAGTAATCATACAACCAGAAGAATATTGTAACGTTATTTCCAGTAATGCGACGGTCACGAATCTAAGGGATATTGAAATATTCGACTTCAAAAGCGCTACTCAAAAGATTTTTAAACCGACTGCAAAATGGCCATTCAAAATAACGCAATGCAAGAGGTTTGTTATAAAAAGATCAAAGACCGGCCAAAAGCCGGGAAACACGCTTATCCGCGGCGAGCTGTTTTATTTAAGTAATTTAAGTAAATATTTCAATGTTTGTAAAACCGGTCAAATAACAAGCATGCTTCGACCTACCACCATTTCATTGGGAGCGCCTGTGACACGTGCGAAAATAACCGACGTTGACAATTTGTTACAAAAGCTTTTTGGATTGGACTGGGAAGAAAGAGACGATTTAAAATTTTATTTAGGTATTATTACCGGACCAACTTCGAAAGAACATCAAGATTTAGAGGAAAGTTTGTGCGAAGGAATAGCAGAAGAGTCACCAGATTTAAGAGTATAGTAGTAACTTATTAGTAATCTGTGATAATGAAAATAATAGTACCTAGTTATGTAGGTAGTTATGCTGATTATTTTAAGAATTTATTAAAATGTGTCAAAATATTGTTGTGTTTACTTTATCGAATTGAAATGAACATCACTAATCGAAGCAAATCAAAATGGCGGCTCTCATTATCAAACTCAGCTATATTTCTGCAAATTTATAAGAGCACATGCAATAATAATGACATGATCAAGCACACGAAGTATGTGAGTATTTATCACTGAATGTTGCTTTAGCATATTTAATTCTCTTAATCGCCTTATTACCCTTTCAACATGAATTCGCAAGCTAGCGATTATTTTAGTTTGACGAACTTCAGTTTTTGATAAATTTGCAGCAGCATTTACACTGGGTGGCGTTAATAGTCTCATGCCCTTTTCATAAAGTATCTGTTCAAGATGTTTGAAGCCTCTGTCTGCTAAGATGCAAATTCCCTGTTGTAATCCATTAAAGAAAAGGGTCTTGTATAATCAACACTGCAAATATTAGCATTAGTACTAATGTACAGGTGACCTTAAATTGTGCATTGAATATTGTGAAGAAAGGTCCGAAATCTATTTGAGCAAAAAATTATTTACATGTATGTTTAAAGAGTATAACTATGCATTTCATGTTCCTAAGAAGGACAAATGTCTCTTATGTACTAAAAACGAAAGTAATCTGGATATGACGACTAATGAACAGTTACAAGCTCATTTATTAGAAAAAGAAGCCCCATATAAACGCTTTCATATTCATCAAAATCAAAAACGCGACGGCACGGTTTTTGTATCTAGTTTCGATCTTCAAAAAGTTTTAGCAACATCGTATGGTGAAAGTATGCAGTTGTATTATTCCAGAAAGTACGCTGTGTTCAATTTTACAGTATATGAGAGTGGAACGCAGAACGGGATACTGTTACATATGGGGTGAGGCTGGTGGTAAAAGAGAAAGTTATGAAATAGCAACATGTCTGTATAACTACTTAAAAGAACTCGATAACAGAGTAGTGAACACATTATTATTATACTGTGACAACTGCACGGGGCAAAATAAGAATAAAGTTATATTTTCAATATTCAAACATTTCCTGGAACAATCTAAAAATCTAAAAGTTATACAAATTAATTACCTTCTAGCGGGGCATACATATATGCCAGTTGACAGCATGCATGCTGTTATTGAGAGGGAAGTACGAAATCTCAACTTTTTCAGATGAATGGAATACTCCAGGAACAAGCAGTCAACCCACAGTCGCTCCACCTCTTCCTCCTCCTACTCCGCCACCAGCACTTACACCACCACCAGCTCCAGTGCAAACCCAGTGGCAACCGCCGAAAAAAAAGAAGAAGCCTGGAGATTTAGTTATAAAAGTATTTAAGGAGTGTGAGGCGAATGCTAGGGAGTATGAAAAGGAGCGTGACCGAATTGCGCAAGAATTAGAACGAGAGAGGATTCGTCAGCGTGATGTAGAGCTTCAGTTGCAAGCTCAGTGGTTAGATTTTATGAGAGAGGCGTTAAAGGTTTTAAATTCATATTTAGAGAAAAGAAGTGAATAGTGTCTGATTTTTCATTTTATTTGTATTAAGGTTTGTTAACAGACTTCATATTCACTATTCACTTCAATTTCTTAAAAAGAAAACATTTTGTATTTGTTAGAATTAAATTTATTTTGCTTAATCTATATTCATACTTGAGTCCAGCAGTGGGCGTCGTGCGGATGAGATGATGAAATTATATTCATGAAAGTAAATAAGTTAAAGTAAATAGTAAATATAGTATAATAGTAAATATCTCAAAGGTACTTAATTCTATTTTGTAAATAACTAACATTATTTGTTTCAAACATATTAAACTATATTTTTATTCTCCTATGCTACCTTTATTATAGACTTCAACATGCTAACACAAAAACCGCAATCAATTATTTACACTATGAAGCCGATTAATCCTATCTACTAACGTGTTTCTTATGGCTCTACCGCGAATCAATTCATCTGAAGAACCACTTTCGCGAGAGAAGAAAATGTTGAAACGCCTAATCCAGAAGAATATATTATATCATCTTCAGGATCAGGCAACATAAAATCTAATGCTAGGTTGTGTAGAACGCTACATGCCATTATGATCGAAGCACACCTCTCAGGGGTGTAATGTAATGTGCGGTCCTTACTAAGGCATCTCCACCTATTTTTAAGTCTTCCAAAAGTATTTTCGATCACAACTCTGGCCTTCCCATGGATGGTAGTATATTTTGCCTGTGTAGTGCCTTCAGCAGCATCTGTGATTGGTGTCATCAACCAAGGCCTCTGTGGATATCCAGAATCCCCTGAAAAAATATTTTTTGCATATTGAATTACATAATCTTACAACAGACAATAACCTTATCACTTAATTATTTATGTCTTTATTTATAATTAGAACAACCTACATGTAAAAAAAAAATAGTTACCTAAAAACCACACTTGTTCATTATTCTGGTGTAAGTCTTGGATGTACCTATTAGCTTGACTGTTTTCCCAAATAAAAGCGTCATGGGTGGCACCTCCATACTTGGCATTAATATTTAAAATTCTGCATTCACTGTCACATATCTACAAATTAAAAATTTATATTGGTATAAGATAATAAACATTTATAATTTTATTAGTATAAATTAGTTGAGTAATATCTCACCATTTGCACATTCAGTGAGTAGAAATGCTTTCTGCAGTAAAATAAATGCTCCATGTGTCTTTTTGGAGTGAATATATGAAAATGAGAACCATCAATGCACTCCAAGGAAGCCAAATTTTGTATAAAATCTGTAAATAAAGTATTGTAAGTAAAATTTTCTAGTATTAGGTAGCTATCATATTTTGTAGTTATTCAGTTGATCCTGCTATTGCTGTTTAACATTCTGCACTAAATTAGTTTTATTGGACTACATAGTTATTATAATTATTACTTACTTGTTTTTTACAATATTTCGCTGCTCTCGTGTTGTTGGAAATTTAACAAACTTATTTAATATTAAAGGGTTAACAAGAGCATCAGTAACCTCCCTCACATATTTGCTCACTGTAGTTTGGCCTAAATATTTAGCCATTCCTACAATTCTTTGGTAGGAGCCTGTAGCATAAAATGACAAAGCACACAGCACCTAGAAATAAAAATTTTAATAGTTAGTAGTGTAGCTGTGTATTATACTCACATAGTATGTATTAGTTAATGTACACATTAAAAGTGTAAAATATAAAAACTTTGTGTTCCAGGCTGATCCTTTTACTTGATTTTAGACTGGATTTTTCTTTCAATTCGCGACACAAGAACAAAAATGCTTCCTTACTTAGACGAAATCTATTCTTAAATTCTGTGTCGCTAAGTTTTTGTAGGTTAATATTTGCCAAATTCTTTCTGAGTAGAGCTCTCCTTGAGATTTCTCTGCAAATGTAATAGTAAATTTAAAAGATAACTTGTTGTTTATTTATTAAAATATAGTGTTAAAAAAATCACTCACCTTGTTTCTCTTTGTTCATTTCTACTTTCAACAATCAATCGCGCTGCAAAATAATAGTAAAATGCACTACGTCGTGGGGTGCTTCTTGTTAATCTAAACATTTTCTAACAAAATATATCACCACAATCACTTAAATTATAATTTTATGCTTAAAATAAACTCCGACGAAAGTTTTCTCACTGTCAAATTTAAAGTGAATAAACATTCGTGAAACTCGTAAGTCGTAAGCCAGCCGTCGACACTTAGGATACTATCCGTAATTTTATGCCTTCGTGCTAGCTATCTTCATACAATCGGCTAAGTTACGTTTCGTATTCGATACGATGACGATTCGAAACTTACATGTTTTTGTTCGTGCTCTGAAAATTAGTTCAATATACGCACACCAGAGGCGCTGTTCAAGTTCCCATACAAAATGCTTTCGTTGACGATACGAATACTTTTTCGATAGTGATTCGTGCTAGGGGTACAGGTCCTTTTATGAAAACGAGAAGATGAAACGAAGAGTGGATTACATTTTTCAAATGCTACCAACCGAGGAAACGAGGTAGGCATATTAGTAATTTTAGGTTTTAATTAGTAGTTAAGTATTTGTCATTTATTTTATTGATTTTTGACACTACGTATGTAATTTGTTATAAAATTTACATGCCATTCATAACTTATTTTTTTACAGCATGATGAAAAAACAAGCGATGAATTTATAAAAAATTCACTGCAAAACTAGCTACTCAAATTAGTCAAGTAACTGACTTAGAGATAACGGTATTATTTTAAATATATTTTTTTACATAAGCTCCTCGATTATAGTCATGATAAAAAATACCCATGATTTTATTTTTCTAGAATCTTCAATCTGATGAGAGTACATCTATTATTGAAAACACACCGGAAAGAGAAATAAAAAAGACACAAACACTTAATAAGAAACCAATTGAGGTAGGTGTATCTTTAGTGAACTTCATTTTTATTTTTATGTTTTTTTAGAATATCCTTCTCATTTGTTTTTGTTTGTAACTTCTAGATGCCAAAGATGGGTGACAATGAGAAGGGTGTTGATCAAGCTTCTCATAGTCCAACGCTTCTTAACAGTACTGAAAATCTGACTGAAGTAGTATGTCGGATCATCTAAAGTTTAATCTGATCACTGTTTAAGTGCGCTTATTAAAAAATAAGTTGACTTTTGTCTTTTTATGTTTTCAGGTAAGAGTAACGAAGCCTGCTGTTACAATAAGAAACGAACCATCTACATCATTTCAAAGAAAACGTAAAGCTTCCAGAGAATCGAGCTCGTCTTCATCCACTTCATCGAGGTCTTCATCATCGAGTTCTACTTCATCTAGCTCGTCGTCAAAGATAGTGAACAAAAATGATGGTAATTCAGTTTCACATGTTCGAAGTAATCCAAATTATCAGATATCGCCAGTAAATACTGATGAAAGCGACATGTCCATCTTATTTTTACTATTGCTCAAAAATTTACTGTCTAAACTTCACGATAACCGAATTAAATAATAAAGGTGATCAAGACAATAATGTTTCTGCTTACGGTGATGTTTACTGCTATTTTTGGGATGAAACCCAGGCTCAAAGATGAGTAAACGAAATAGGATCTTGTGTTTTTGATTACCTAAAACAAATGAGCCTTCAACACCCAGATAAAAAGTTGCACATCACTTTTTATTCTGATAACTGTGCTGGGCAACATAAAAATAAATCTTTGGCAGCATTGTACTCTTTAGCAGTAACAAATTTAGAAAATATAGAGACCATAACGCACAAATATTTGATAAAGGGTCATACCCACAACGAAGCCGACAACGTGCACAGTTTAGTCGAAAAAGAGATTAACAAAAATGAAAGAGCAGGTCCCATTTATATACCCTGTCAATACGCAACTCTTATAAAAAGTGCTCGAAAAACGGGTAAACCTTTCATAGTTAAGGTACTCGATTACACTTTTTTTTTACAATATTAAAGCCATGCAAGACCAATGGGGATACAATTTTAATGAAGACACTGACAAAGTTACAGTATTATGGAATGATATTAAAATGCTAAGTTTTAGGAAAGGAAACGAATTTCAAATGCACTTTAAAACTTCTTATTTAGAGACAGAATATCGAATAATTAATATGCGTAACAAAAGGAAGAAGATGAAAAATTACGAAGAAATAAGATTAGATAAATTATATGCGCAAGCGCTTGACTTAAAGGAACATAAGAAAAAAGATCTGAAAGACTTGGTCAGAAAAAACCTAATGTCTATGTATTATACAAATTATTACAAAAATTTGTAATATTATTGGCTGAGCAGAAATATTATAATTATTGATTCTTCTTTAGTAGCTGATGTTAAAACTTTTTCATTATTATACCAAGTTACCCTTTGTGATTTTAAAATCCTAAGGTTTAAATGATAGAATATATACTTTCTGTGGTCCACCGTGTTTTTTGAGCGCTAAATAGGTTCTCCGTAAACACAGTGGATCGGTGAAAGGCGTTTAGGTCTGATGATTGTACCTAACAACTAGTAAAAAAAAAGTCTTACCTACTTAAGTTCAAATATTATAATTATTTAGGATAAGTAAACAAAAGAGAGCTATTTATTACATAATTTTATAATAATATACCTTCTATGTTAACATACAGACTGCTGTGAATAATCCGTAAGACTGATTAAAGAATAATGTTAACATTCATGTGGTATTTCGAAATGTTTTTATTTGTTAAAATAAATACAAAATATTAATATGTTTAATTATTAAAGAAGTGGATAGATTTTGTAAGTTAATTTAAGTCAATTTTAGAATAAGTTTTTTTTTCTCCTTTAATTTGATTTGATCTCAAGTTTTATTAACTATGTTTCAGTAATAAATATAATTTCATACTTACATTTTCTCGTCTTACTGACCAACTTTTCATCAATATCACATAACCAAAGTGACCTAATTTTAATTAAGTTGTAAGACATGCTTTTATTTTCAAAATTAAGCTGACCTATAACTGAATAAGTCAATGATATTTAAAAAATTATAGTACAAGGTGTCCAGAAAGGGTATCGGGTATTTGTTTTCGCGCCATATTCGAAACGGGGCGTCTAAAGGGTGCGGGGACGGGTTCGTGGCGTCCGCCATTTTGTGGAGTTTTAGTCACGATGGAACAGTACTCGGGGACGCATCGCGCATTTTGCGTACGAGCGTATTATCGTAATGGTGATTCAATACTGACTGCTCAACGTCTCTATCGTGCGGAATATCGTACACGCCACGCGCCAAGTGACGATAGC
The DNA here is from genome assembly GCA_964057025.1 of Standfussiana lucernea. Taxonomy (NCBI): domain Eukaryota; kingdom Metazoa; phylum Arthropoda; class Insecta; order Lepidoptera; family Noctuidae; genus Standfussiana; species Standfussiana lucernea. The sequence goes on along the minus strand of OZ059792.1, from coordinate 13,737,778 downwards.
ATTAGGAAATGGATCAGGATGTTCGAGAATACAGGTGCGACAGTTAAAATTCAAAACTCTGGTCGTCCTCGTTCAGTTCGCGATGAAGAAACAATTGAAGAAGTTGAGGCGTCGGTTCGTCAAAATCCGTCTTTATCCATCCGAAAGCAAAGCCAAGCGTTGAACATCAAAAAATCGTCTTTACATTCGATTTTAAAGAAAGACTTACATCTAAAAGCCTATAAAATTCAATTGGTTCAAGAATTGAAGGATACGGACTATGCTAATCGACTGAATTTTGCGAACGAAATGCTGCAGCGATTTAACAACTTTAACAACATACTGTTCAGTGACGAAGCAAATTTTCACCTGAATGGTCATGTTAATAAGCAGAATTGTCGGTACTGGGCAGTGGAGAATCCGAGACGAAAGCATGAACGACCCCTGCATAGCCCAAAGGTCGTTGTTTGGGCCGCTATGTCTGCTAAAGGCATAATTGGTCCTTATTTGCATGAAGATCAACGAGGCCGAGCAATTAATATGAATAGTGACCGTTATTGCGATATGTTGCGAAATTTTTTGGTCCCAGAGTTGCAGGAGTTTGCAGGTTTCAACTCAAGAACGTGGTTCCAGCAAGATGGGGCCACTTGCCATACCTCAAATGACTCAATGGAAGTTGTTAACGAATTATTCCCTAATAAAGTCATTTCGCGAAGGGGTAACATCAACTGGCCTCCCAGAAGCCCCGACCTTAGCCCGCTTGACTATTTTGCATGGGGATACCTTAAAAGTAAGGTTTATCAAAACAATCCGACGAATCTAACCCAGTTAAAGCAAAACATCAGGTCAGAAATGGCAGCAATATCGATACTCGATAGCTATGTGTCAACGTGTTATCGCCAATCTTCGTTTCCGTTTAGAAGAGTGCCAGCAACGTAACGGTCGTCATTTGGATAACATCATCTTTTCCAAATAATTCTCCAATTCATATGCTAATAATAAACAATAAACTTTTTTATTGCATACAAATAATTTTTGTTTCATTGAACTTACAAATACCCGATACCCTTTCTGGACACCTTGTACCACGGTCTTAGCAGTCCATAGAAAAAAAGCAACTACGGTGACCGGACGATAGGTTTAGTTCCGAAAATCATCAAGAGATGTCGCTTTGTTAAACTTTTCACATATTTTTCAATAGCAACACTAAAATTTAGCTCTGATTGTCCATTTCTTTCTACGCAGAATGTCTACAATTATTAACTTTGAATTATACTTGTTTTCTTCGAAAAGATAGCGCAACGCAAACTGAAAAAATGCAAAACTGAATAAAATAATCTGTTCATTTATAATTGTGCTTGCAAATAATATATTTTAGTAGGAGACGACCAGTGTGACCATATATGGCAGGATCCTGCCTTTTTGGCAGGTTTAGCCCTTGATTTTACTCTCTGGCACTTTTGTTTGACGTTTTAGAAATCTGGCAGTATTTGGCAGTATTAGCAATATAAGCTGACAGATTTGGCAGTATAGCCGCTACAGCCCATGAAAAGAGTAGGATGCAGTATCGAGAAAGGAAAAAAAGCAAGTAGGAATTTTAAAATGCTGGCAACGCAAAGACCTTTGGTTCGGGGATTTCCCATAACATCTCTAGTTGGATGTGTAGTTCATTCCATTGTAAACCTTAAAGTGCTGAGCAAAATGTTTATAATATCTTTGTGTGTGTGTCAGTTATTTCTTATTAGTCGGATTAGAAGAAAAACTGTCGGAAAAACTATTTTGTTTCGGATTTCGTGCGGTGTGAGTGTGAATGTTTTCCATTCCTGATTTAACATGAAACGTAAATATGAACGATTATATCGTGTAGAGTGGGAGCAGGATCCATTACTTTCGTCCTGGATAACAAAAGTGAAAGATGAAGATGTTGCATGGTGTAAATAAAGCATGTAACACTAAGTTAGTGCCTAGATTGTCTATCATAAAAGAACATGCAACCACTACAAAGCACAAGAAGAACATGATCGGATATAGTGGGCAGTCATCGGTGAGTATATATTTTTACATATAAAGGTGCAGCAGTAATTTAACGTTTAAAAACATCGTGTAGCACGATAATATTTTATAACAGTGTGTAAATTACTACCAAATGATGAAACAAATGATAAAAGCGATGTATAAAGAAAGTGATCAAGAAGAATACGATGCTAATACGAATGTATAATTTAATTTAGTTCACTTTTAGACTTTAAGATCAATTATTTTAAATAAAATTCAAAAAAAATAATGCGTCTATTTATTTTAAATTTTTAAATTATATTGGCATTATTTTGGCATTTTGTGCTATCGATTTTGGCAGGATTTGTCAGTTTTCTTGCCTAAGTGGGGCAGGATCTCTAATTTAAAGTTGGTCACACTGGAGACGACTTTTAAAACAATTAGATTTTCAAGTTCCGTTTATGTACTTCTGTTTAGAACGGAATTTGTTTGTCATGGCGCCCGGCCGGCACACTAAGTTGTTGTATTATGTTGCTTTGATTGTGTTACTAATAATTTCGTGGCTTTTCGACAACTTTTGCTATTTCAAAGGACATCGATATCTCTGTTTATATTGTTTTGACCCGTGCGCACTACCTATTAGGACTTCGATTTGCTTCCAATCCGGCCTTGACGCAATGGCATCTCCTTTCAGATGTTGTGTTCGTCACTGCACTTCAGCTCGTAGTAAGTATAAAGTATTCATACAGTCTTAACTGTGGACTTTATCACAGAAGTATGTAAGACATAGTTTTTCAAAAAATAAACTTATGTCTCCAATTCCAGGTGAAGATTGCCATGTAGTTTTGCATTCGTTTCCCAACCCCAATAAAGAAGATGGCAGATTTAAAACCTGGCTTTACGCAATTGGAGGAGATCTTCTGGTGTTGGACAGCCAATTTATATTTAAAAATAGAAAAGTATGTCACAAACATTTTGAATCTAAATATCATACAAGAAGCTCAAGATTAAGTGCTAATGCAGTGCCTACCTTGCACTTAAAAGGTATTTGAAACATTTATTTGCTTATATTCATTGGAGAACTGTTATTCATAGTTTTAGTTGTAAAAAAGTGTGCCTCGAAATAGTAAAAAAGTTACATTTTTGTTATTTAATTATACAAAAATCAAATTAAAGGAAACATAATATTGAACTTTAAAATTACAATGAATAAATACATATAAATATTTAATAATAAAATTTATCTTATTTTCCAACTAATTTTAATTGTTGGTGAATTGACCTATCTCCATTCATTGACATAGGTACTAATGACACAAATTGTATGTAATCATCATAATTCAGGGTATTTAAAATATGTATGTATTTCATTTACAGGCATTACTCGTAAAAGACCATTGTCAGATGTTACCAATGTGACCAATTACAATCCAACATTTGCTGAACCTTCCACATCTACAGGTAAGTCGTAATTTTATCTCCTATAACTTACTTTATTATTTCTTGAAGTACCTCTATGGTTACCATGGTATAAATCTAAAAAGTCAAAAATAAAACTTTTTTAAAACAACTAAATTCATAAAATCTAAAATGATCTAGTAGTGTTATCAATTTTTTTTAGTGGGGCTTGTCAAATTGGCACCAACTTCACAAGCGAGATTTACTTTATACTTTTAGATTTTTAAAATCTTATCAAAAAAAGTTGTATTTACTATTTCCACTCAGTAAATCTTGGATATTTATTATTGTTTCATTTGTTTCCAAGAAGAAGGTGTTTTGTTTTTTGTTTGTTTTCTCCAATAGATCAGTGAAAACCACATCAAATACATGTAATGAATGTATGGATGATACAGGTCCAATGATAAAATCTAAATTTGTTAAATAAAATATGTATATCCTATCAACTTTATCTTATGATATCTTTTTCGTATGATAGATAAGACATTAATTTATTTGAGTATGACTTTATTCCCATAGGAAAAAGGTGTGAGTTTATAGATGTATGTTACTATACCATACACATAAGCAGTTTGGTTGTTCATTATTTCAAAAAAAATATTTAATAACTGGTTACCTTCTTTTAACAGGTCCACCTCATTTTAGGGAACAAATATCCACCGAGGCCTGTGAACCAATATCCACAAAGACCAGTGAACCTCAAAAACTTGCAAAATCAGGTAATTTTTAATCATTTAAATCATAATTATGTGCCCGTTAAAGTCTAGTTTACGTGCATTACTGAAAGCCCACATTATAAAATATAAAAACTCGCTAGTTTCACATCGGACTCATGCACTGAGATCTGAGGGTTACCTACTCGCAACCCCAAGTGTGGCACTTGGCCGATTTTTAATATTTGTTGTTGTACTATAGGGTTTGCACTATGATCCCACCAATTTCGGCATTTGTATCTATTACAGTATTTTAGATAGAGCTAAAACAAAAAAGAAGCTCTTTTTTTTGTACGAAAGGCCCCTTATTATTTTCTTTTCATATATTTATTAATAAAATTGATAGTATGTCCCCCATGATAACACATACTCTTTGCAAATTTGAACCACCTAATTATGATTCAAAATATACAGCTCTTTAAAAGTAACACAAATCCTAAAGTCATGTAAATAATCAAGTTTTTTCAGTCCAATGTTTGCTAACTTCTAAAACTAAACTAAAACTTCATGTTTACGAATTTTTTAACAGTTGTCATTATACTCAAATGCATGGTTTACATAAGCATAGTTTATATAACTCAGAGAATAAAATACTTATTACAAATTTTCTAGATTCAGCTGTGCCTGCTAAATCTTCAGGGGTCAAAAATATTTCCCTAAAACAACCAGCTGCAACTGTGACAAAAGGTACTCACACATTTGTTTTAATGATTATACTGTTATAATTAACACTTAAATCAAAATGACGGAGTAGTTGTCTACATAAAAAACTCTCTTATGCCCAAAGTTAAGGAAATAAAGTTAGACCAGGCATCTTGCCTACAGTTGGAAGTTCTTAGTAATATTATTCTGTGTATTTACCGATCCCCATCGCATGCAAATAGTGACAGTTTCTCAGAATCACTAAGTACAGCACTTAATGCTCTAGGTACACAGAAAAGTATTATTATAGCGGGTGATATAAATATTAATATTAAACCCAGAGATACAGAACAATCCCATGAGCGTAAAAATAGAGTAAATTATCTAACTATGCTATCAACTTATGGCATACTACCTGGCCATATACTTCCCACGCGAGGAATGAACTGCTTGGATCATTTTATGCTCAAGATTAATAATAACAAGAAGTCAGCTTTTATTGGTGTACTAAGCACTACTATTACTGACCACTATACAACATTCTTATGTCTATCTAAAATAAAAATTAAACAAGTTGCCGCAAAAACTAAGACTAATCTGGATTATGAAGGTGCGTTGAAACATTTACAAGAAAATAAAATAGCTGATCTACTTTTCTGCAATGATCCGGGTGAACTTATTAATAACTTCATTCAGAAACTTACTGACTCAATAAATAACAATACTACCACTGTAACAATTCCTAACAAAAAACGCATAATTAAACCGTGGATAACTCAAGGTATTTTAAAATGTATAAACAATCGTAACAAAATGCAAAAATCGCTTAAAAGGGATCCCAGCAATGAAATTTTAAAAATAACATTTAATAGGTATAGAAACCATTGCAATAACCTCATAAAAAGATTGAAAAGGAAATATCAAAAGGAATTATTAGCTAACTCTGTAACAAACAATAAATTACTCTGGAAAAATATAAAAAATGTTACCTATTCTTATAAAACTAAGACCGAAAATACGGAATTACTAAACTTAATGCCATCTCCTACCGAGTCAGTCAATCATGTCAACGATTTCTTCGTTAATATTGGTAAGCAACTGGCCCAGCTAATTCAACCTGACTTGGACTCTGACCCCCTTCACTTAATTGGAGATCAATCTCCCGTATCTCATTCTTTTGTGCTCCATGATACTGACTGTGATGAGGTGGATAAAATTTTAATGAGCTTAAAATCTGATAGTGCCCCCGGTTGGGATAAGGTAACGACAAAGTTTCTCAAATATATAAAAATGATAGCTGTTCCAATCCTTACTCATCTGACTAACCTGTGCTTTAATGAAGGCGTCTTCCCGGAAGAACTAAAGAGATCAATTATTACACCTGTACACAAGGGAGGGAATAGAGACGATGTCAACAACTATAGACCAATATCAGTCTTACCAGCAATTTCCAAAATTGTGGAAAAACTAATAAATAATAGGCTTACTAATTATCTAAGTAAATACGACTTGCTGTCGACCACACAATTTGGGTTCAGGCAAGGTGTATCAACCGAGGATGCAGTAACCGCCCTAACATCTCTAGTAGCTGATACTATAGATAGTGGCAGCAAATGTGCAACTGTCTTCCTAGACCTGAAAAAAGCGTTTGACACCGTCTCTGTTCCCACCCTGGTGAATAAATTAGAAAAATACGGAATAAGAGGAACTCCGCTTTCCCTTATAAAAAGCTACTTATGTAACAGGCAGCAGAGCGTTAGGATTGGAAAGTACACCAGTGACTACGCGGATGTAACTTACGGCGTACCGCAAGGAAGCGTATTGGGTCCAACTTTGTTTTTAATTTACATCAACGATCTCTGTAATTTAAATATCAAAAACGCCAAAATCTTCTCTTATGCCGACGATACGGCTATTGTCTTTTCTGGTTTTTCTTGGGATGACGTTGCGAACACAGCTGAAATAGGTATGGCTAGGATGGCCAGATGGTTAAGGAGAAATTTACTTACCTTGAACACAAGTAAAACTAATTTCGTGTGTTTCAGTATTAGCTCAAGAACTGAGCCGATGGATCGTTTTAAAATTAAAATACACGATTGTGGAAACCTAAATAATAAAAATTGTAATTGCCCAAAAATAAATAAAGTAAAGCAAACCAAATACTTAGGGGTAGTAGTAGACCAGAGATTATCCTGGTATCCCCATATCGAACAAGTGGCTAGCAGGGTGAGAAAACTGTGTTGGTTGTTTAGTACACTGAGACATATTGTGCCAAGAAATTTATTGAGACATAATAACACTTCTAGAAATCTCCTTAATGAGATATACGTTGCTTTGGCTCAGTCTGTCTTAGTTTACTGTATACCTAACTGGGGGGGGTCTGCAAAAACTAAATTCATAGAAGTAGAGCGTGCACAACGTGCCCTGATAAAAACTATGTATTTTAAGAAAACTAGATATTCCACAGAAAGTCTTTATAACCTAAGCGAATTACTCTCAGTAAGAAAACTATACATAGTTCAAACTATATTAAAGAAGCATAAGACCCTACCTTACGATGCATCTAAACTGGCAAAACGAAGAAAGCATGCTGTTGCAGACGTCCCCCAAACAAAAACTTTGGTTGCCTCCATGCAATTTAAAACACGGTCTTCTCGTTTATATAACAGAATAAATAAAGAAATATGTATATATAAAAATCAGTATTACGAATGCAAAAAAAATACACTGAAATGGATAAAACCACTTACCTATGAGGAAACGGAAGAGCTCTTGAAACCCACAGCATAAACTCTCACACAGGGACATAAACCCACACATACACACGCATACACAAAAACACACATACACATTGCACACACACACATACCCAAGCACACACACACATACCCAAGCACACACACACTCACACACATAATCTATTCTTGTGCTAATTTTGTCTCCTTAAATATGATAAATTTGTTATAATTATTTTTCTCTTTTTGTTATGGAAGAGCGGAGCTTTCTAATACAGGCATTGTTTGCTTAAAAGAAGGCTCCAATCACAAACTAATTATGTAATTTGGTTGAAGAAATAAACAATTTTGAATTTGAATTTTGAATTATTTTTTGTAAGAACTTTCAAGTTCGTTTTAATTAAATTTGTAAAATAACTGAGCCATCTTTTGATAAGTTTTTTTTTCAGCACGGAACATAGTAAATCTGAAAAAATATATAAAAAAAGTTACGACAAAAGAAAGATAAATATGCCACGCGACTGAAGAAAGCTTTGAAACTTTCCGAAAATATAACTTTTCAGAAGTGTTTACAAAAATTTACGACATTGGCAGCATTGTTCACAACTATGCAATTTCGTGAAATATCCAAAGAAAAAATGGGAAGACGTTTCACGAAAGATGAAAAAATCATGGCTCTCAGCATTTATAAACAAGGACCAAAAGCATATAGATGGCTCAGTAAAATTTTTATTTTGCCAACCCCTACCACACTGAGTAGACTTATTTCTTGTGCTGGTATAAGACCAGGATTAAACAAAAAAATATTTATACAGTTAAAGAAAAGGGTCCACAAAATGACAGAAAATGAAAAGTTGTGCATCCTTTTATTTGACGAAATATCAATAACGCCTCACTTTGATTTTAATAGAAAAAGAGATGCAATTACTGGATATGTCAATAATGGAAGACAAACAAAAAGAAACATTGCGGATCATGCGCTCGTTTTTATGATACGGGGATTCATGAAAAACTATAAGCAGCCAGTGGTTTATACATTTTGCAGAGGAACAACTCCCAAAGAAGATTTAAAATTTTTAATAAAAAATATTATAACTGAGTTGCAACAATGTGGACTCAACACTCTTGCAACAGTCTGTGACCAAGGCACAACAAATGTCAGTGCCATAAACGAATTAATAGAAGAAACTCGGGTTAATTATATAAGAAGAAATCAAAATTTCAATCAGATTATTTGAAATTAATGACAAAGAAATAATACCCCTATTCGATCCCCCACATCTAATTAAAGGGATTAGGAATAATTTAATTACAAAGGACATGAAAGTCATAATAGAAAATGAAGTAAAAGTTGCGAAATGGGAACATTTAATAAAACTTTATGAAGAGAATCCTTCCTATAAAGGACTAAAAATGATGAAAAATCTAACGGAAGCCCACATTGACCCAAAAAAAATTCCTAAAATGAAGGTTAAGATGGCAACTCAAATATTCAGCAGAACTGTTGCAACCAGTATGGGATACCTAGCCGGTGAGCAGTATAATAATCACTCATACAATATCAGATACACATTCCTGATCCTATAGTATTTACCTATAGTCCATAATTTCTTTAAAGATAATATATTAAATGGGGATATATTTCAAATCCATCCCACTCAAATAAATAATTCATTGAAACTTTGAAACTAAGCTAACAATAAGCTAACTTTCTAAGCTATGTTATAGCACTGATTATCTGACCCATAGTATTAATTAATTGTTATTTGCTGCTTTTGGTCATCTTCAAAGTGTATCTAAAAGTCATATTTCTACAATTAATTTTATTTCTAATTTTTCAGAAAAAAAAATACTTCCTGGCGAGTGCAGAGATACCGCCGACGTCTTGCTGTTTTTCGACGAACTTTTCGATTCGATGAATGGCAGTTATGACAACTCGAAAAAAAGGAGCGGTAAATTACTTTTAAGAGCAGTCACGCCAAATTCTGAACATAGCAAAGTATGGGCAAGAGCAAAAAAGATATTAAAATGTATTAAATTCGTCAGTAAAGAGGGAAGGGAAGGTAGTGTGCCATCAGTAACTAACTGGTTACGTACGCTGGAAGGTATTGAATTGTTGAAAGATAAATTATTTAAAGAGTATAACATTAAATCATTCTGGATGCGACACTTAAATCAAGATCCACAGGAGAATTTTTTTGGATCTATACGTTCTCATGGTTATAGAAATATATCTCCAACACCATCAGGCTTTGAGTCAGCATTCGCAAGTTTACTGATTAATAATTTGTCAAGTCATCATTCTGTAGGGTCAAATTGTGAAGAAGATGATTGCAAAATTTTTCAATCTATGGATTGCTTACTGACAAAAGAAGACAATAATCTTATAACAGAAATCAGTGATATTGATTTTGATGACATAAATTGTGAAATTATAGATTTTAGTCACAAAAGCAGAAATCCTAAAATTATTAGCCAGCTTAGCTACGTAACCGGTTATGTAATAAAAAAGGCAAAACAAAAAGTATTCAGAAATTGCAACAAATGTAAGGGAATTATATTTAATAATGATAAAACAGAACTGAATGAATACATAAGTAAAAGAGAGTATTCTTCATTCAAATCACTCACCTACCCTTCCGAAAATACTCTAAAGCTGTTTTCTGCCATACAAGATGTTCTTACATCGATTTTAAAAAAAAGAGTGATTTACCTCGCATCAAAAGTTACATGAAAACAATTTTGTACACGGTAGTTGATTTTAACTTTTTGACTTGCCCAGACCACAGAAAAGAATTGATAGATTTTTTATTTGAATTTTGTTCTAAATTTTTCATACATAACTGGTGTCGTGATGTGAATTTATTATTAAATGGCACCAGAACAGAAAATTCAGATAACGATGTTGTCAAAGAATTATGTATTGAATATTATAAAAAGAGACACAAATAAATATACTTTGTCTACTCTACAATGAGTTTTATTGTTACCCCCTTATAACCTGTATTCATCTACGTTTTCTCTGCACTGATAATTTACTATTACTCTCACATCAGTTTGAGGAAACGTAGATGAATCCAGGATCTAATTATAATTTTTTGCAAAGGAACAAACTATAGGAGAGGTATACTATACTCGCTACCTATACGTATATACATAGCCGGTTGTAGTTCCTAAAATTATCAATAGATGGCGCTTTACTGCCAAGGCGACTGACCACTCTATTCTCATATATTATAATGTACTCTGTGCCTTGTACTAAACTGACACATTTTTGGAAGGTTTTTTTAACGATTATTTTATAAACTCTTAAATATATTTTTTTAATGCATTTTGGGTTCAACCAATTAAAAATAGTCTAAACAATATACTGGCATCATAAATATGTAAATAGCTTTCCATTTGAAAAAGTTATGACATATTTTATTGGAAACTCCCTAAAATACGAACACAATTTTGTGATTTCCCACAAAATGCAAATTTCGTGTTAGGTCCCTTTTATTCTCATGGTGCGTTATGTTGGAAATAGAAAAAAGAAACTATTATTAATGGAAACTCGTTTAAAAGACAACCAAGAAGAAGAAAAATTAAAAAATGATGAAGACTTTCTATTTCTTAAAAGCATACTTAATACCTAATATGAAGAAATTGTCAGATTTGCAAAAATTACGTTTTCGTGGAAAAATTAACGATTGGCTTATAGAAGCTTTTACAGAAAATGAACGTGCTTATTATCAAAATCAAGCATATTATTCTGGCCCTGGTAGAAGTGGATCTAATCGTGGTTACTATACTCAACCAGACGTAACAGAGTTGACAGTAGAATTAACTCAGAATACTGCTAATAGATAATTGATAGTGATGATAGTGATGATTGAGTCTATCTGAAACACGCAAAGGTATAGACCAAAATGCTGAATTTAAGTCAAGTGTTGAAAAATATTTGCAATCTCTTGTTTTTATTATGAGGTCCTCAATAAGAGGAATTGAGGTACCATTATTTTATTTAAGTCTCGAAAATCTATGCACAATCTTGATCTTTTGTTTTTATCTCTTATAAATGCTAACGTGACTGGTACTGCGAATGGGCTATATGATTCTTCTTTTATATTTTTTCCTAATAATTTTGCTACTTGGTACTCAATTTCTTTCTTGTCTTCCATTGTGCAACGATATGGCCTTTTACTGCAATATTTTTCTACTAGGAGATCAATGTGTGCTTCATAATCAGTTACCTTTCCTATGGAACGGACGCTATGGTTACTGCATACCATGGCATGGCTGGTTCAATATTAAGATATGGAGTAATTTTTTGGGGAAACTCATCCAATAGTGAACTTATATTTAAAGCCCAAAAAAAGTGCATTAGGGCAATGTTTGGGTTAAAATGTACAGATACATGTAAACCTTTTTTTATTAAATGTAAAATACTGACACTACCCTGTATGTACATATTTGAAGTTGCAGTATTTGTTAAAACCAACCCGAATTTATTTCCCAAACTATCTGACAGAATTAACCGGAGTCGACGACACCTCAATATGTTGTGCTCGAGACAGTCCAAAACAGCTCTGATGCATAATAGTGTTTTTTGTATGGCACCAACTATTTATGACCATATACCAGAATCAATTAAAATATTAAATATTCATTTATTCAAAAGACATTTAAAGAACTTTCTGGTACGTAGATCCTATTATAATATCAATGAGTTTCTGAAGGAAAAAATATTAATGTAATGTGTAATGATTGACAGGTATATTTAATTGTTTTCTTGTTATTTTTTATTATTGCAATTTATTGTTTGACATCCAATTATGTACTTTGCTTTTACTTGTTTATATTTATGACGAAATATAATTGAATCTTTGACATTTTTTTTCCTGACATTTGTTTATTTTTTTTTTTCTTTATTACATGACATCTTATCTTTGATTTTATTAACTTTTGCAAATTAATTGGTAATTTAAAATGTACAGGTTTCTAATTTTGAATGTTGTTTTAATTATTTGTCATTTTATTAGTTATTGCAACCTGTAATTATTTGTACCCCATATTTGTACGCTTAACGGCAAAACATAGAGAAGCTAATTACATTTTAACATCTCACACACTGTGTAACTAACCTATATTTACAAATAAAGTTTCTTATTCTTATTCTATGTCATATTTGTCTTTTGCGAACACTGTTTTATTTTAGGATATTAATTCATCAATCAAAGCTTTTTCCTGATAGTCCAGATGGTTAATAAAAATTTTGAAGTTTTCTTCACTGAAGTCTTCGTTAAAGTTTACTAAATTATCGGATTTTATTTCCTTAAAATCCGTATTTTCTTTATTTGCTTCCCTAGAAACAATTTCACTTCTTCATATTGGTATTTTCTGACTAATTTCCAAGTTTTCATTTTGAACTAGATAAAATTCCTTTATGCAGTCTAGTCCCACTAAAAAATCACAATCAAAATTCTCTTTGTCTATTACAGAAACATTCATTTTTTTTTAAATCCAAAATGGCAACATCAAGAGTAATTATTCCATTTGCCTTTTTAACGCCATTAATCGTTTTTAAATTAGTTTTGTTGGAGAGACCGGTTTCCTCATTCTTTATCTTTAATGATTTTGAGTTTATCAATTGGACTCTGTGTGAGAAATTGACTCTTCTGTTGTTCATAATCTTGTGGTGTTCAACTGTGTGCACGTACATCTTTTATGTCTTTTTGTGTGCCGGGCTGTACAGTCACTACAGAAGAAGGTTGGTACTTACATATTTATATTATTTTGTTGTTTTTAATTTTACATGAACTACCTAGTTCAGTCAGGTAACTAACTAATCACAAGAAAATTCCAGGTGTGCTGCACAAATTTCCAAACCCAAATCATGAAAAAGACCGCTTCGAGAGATGGGTTCGAAGTGTAGGAGATTCCATCATAGAGTTTGATGATATCTTTATTTATAACAACCGAAGAGTATGCCGAAGACATTTTGCAGCAATCTTCCACTACCTAAAGAATAGACATTTATTATAATGCGTGGAATACGCAGGCAATCCCGCGTGCGTGATGAAATCCGCACGATATTAATAACACCCTATAAGTACAATAACATTATAATTATTTTTTTGACTTACCTGAGACATACTGCTAATCGTTGTTTAGGTTCTATTGGTGTCTTTAATCTCGTCTGATGTCTTCTAAGGGCGGGCTGTAGCTCATTTAGTAAAATGTCAAATTTTTCTTTGGACATTCTAAAATTTCCAAAGAATTTATCTTCATCGTCTGGTAAGTATCTGCATAGAGTGTTAAATTCTCCGTAAAGTTCACGCATTCTACAAAGAGGATGCACGCTCCATTTTCTTTTAACCCGGTTCTTCTTACTCCTTGCTTCTGCTTCCTCTTCATCAATAGCTATCGCAATAGCAGCCATCTCCAGTAAAGAAAACTCCATTATAGGTAACTACAATAATTGGAAATTATTCCCAGCACTACGCGAGTGTGTCGACTTATAACCCGTTTAACACTCGGTGTAATATAAATCGTGCAGCACGGACGGGCTCCGGCCCGTCCCCGCCCCGGCCTCGGCCCGCCCCGGGCACGGCCCGCTCGAATGAGAATCATCCCTTAGGTAACGTTGCTAAATTGAAGAGTACAACTGTGACGTAGTGTGGCAACTGAAGTGGCAGGTATTATGTTAAGTCGGTTAACCAGACGCCTTTGTTGACAGCGCTCTCTTTGTTTTGTTTTTGTTAATTAGTTTTTGTTATTTATCGTTATCGGTTTTTAAATTCGTATCGTGGGAAAATGAGTGAACCCGAGGCTGGTACTAACCAGATCAACTTCGACTACACATTTGCATCACCTAAGAAGATACGCTTTAAAACCGGACCTCTTTCATCATCGGAGAAACAGACATTGATAAAAGTGTTTAAATATGTAGAAGAAACATGGCCAAAAGAGTGTTATCTGTCAAAAACAGACATAGTGCAAAAAACTGGTGACATAATGGGTATGTCTGTACCAACTGTGTACAGACATACCATTGCAAATGAAATGCCAACTATTGAAAAAGTTATGGAAAGTGTCAATAATGATGACACCGTATACAAAGTGGAGCAGGACGATTGACATTCCTTTAAACCACGTAAAGAGTGGCATGCTCTTTAATCGTATACAAAAAATCAATCAAATCCAATGAATACTTTAGCCACAGGAATTTATTTTCTATTTTCTGATTTTTGAACATGATGTAGATCTGAGTCCGTAATAATAGGTAAACATTGTAAGGTCAGGAATCTGTGCAAAAAAACGTACGATTCTATTCCGTACGTCTCAATAGGCTTGAAAGACAGAGAAAGGTGTCATACGACCCCACTCTGACGCGCCCCGCCCACTTCCACAAAATACTACAATTAGAAAGTAAAAGAAATATTACTTACGCAAATAATGCATTAGTTGTGCATAGAAAATTGCGAGTGTGTGTGAGCGTAATTTTTTCGGCAAAAAGTCCTTGACTCGGTAACTATGTCAGTCAGTGCATAGCGGCGCCCTTTGAGCAGAGCACACGCCTACTTTTTTATCACAAGACGAGCCGCGCGCGTATTGTCGTGATTTTATGAAAAGTTTTAGTTGTTATTGTGATTAAAGACGATTTATGATAGTTGGATTAGTGCATAGGTGTGACTTATTGTTAGTGCTAGTGTAATATTAGTTAGCATAGATTTATTAGGTAGCTAGTTTTGTGATTTAGGTTAGGTTTGTCAGTTTTTTAGTTTAATTATGCCTCAAATAAGGTACACAGCTGCCGAGTACACCGACATGGTACTTACGTACGGAGAATGTCACCAAAATGCGGCTTTAGCATTGCGTACATAATTATCGGGAGAGATATGGTAACACAAGAACGTGCCCTACCAACAGCCGTGTTTTTACCCTGGCCGTTCAGAGGTTACGAGAGAATCGGCCTTTTGGTTCCTCAAGGAGAGGGCGTGTCTTCAAATTCAAGTATCGAGGACCGGATATTACAACAATTTGAAAACAACCCGACTTGTAGCCTCCGGAACGCAGCGCGGCGGTTTCAAGTGAGTCACAGAACTGTCCATAGAATTTTGAAACGGCATGCACGGCGACCGTACAAGTTCAGAAAAGTTCAACAACTGTTATCCAGAGATATACCAGTCAGAGTGTTATTTTGCCGATGGCTTCTCGACAAAATATCAGACGACCCTGACTTCATATTTAATATTATGTGGACAGATGAGAGCACTTTTACAAGAAATGGAGTTTGGAATAGACAAAACCTAAGATATTGGAGTAACGAAAACCCGCGCCTAAGTCGAGAGTCTTCATTCCAGTACCGGTTTTCACTAAATGTCTGGGCTGGAATTCATAGAAACAAAATAATAGGTCCAGTGTTTATTGATGGGACGTTAAATGCAGAGAAATTCTTAGTGGCCCAGTGTCAGACTATACGGACGATTTACCTTTGGACGTGTATGGACGACTGTGGTACCAATTGGACGGTGCACCCACCCATTCCGTAGTGCCTGTTAGACAGCGACTAACGGATATGTTTGAAAGTCAGTGGATTGGCCGTTTTGGACCTATTCGATGGCCAGCACGGTCACCGGACCTGACACCACTGGATTTCTTTTTGTGGGGGGCCGTAAAAAACGAGGTGTATGCACGAGAAGTGAACACTGTGGACGATTTAAAAATTAAAATAATTAATGCCTTCGACAAACTTAAAAGAATGGCAGATGGGGACTTGTTAAGACGAGTCCGTGAAAATTTAATAAGACGATGTCGGTTGTGCATAATGAACAACGGGGGACACTTTGAAAATTTAAAAATTTGACTATTGATGATTTAAATTCTGATTGTGATGTGATATTATGTGATTAATTATTCAATCAGTGATCTTTTATTAATTAACAACTCGCAACTTAGTGAGTTTATGCCGCTGATTTGTTGTCCTTCGTCTAAAGTACCTACGCCAAGCACCTCAGCCGCCCGCTGCTCCCCGCACCACGCCGCGCAATAGGTCAGTGACTTTTCGTAGATAAAGCGTGTTTACTTTTTATGCAGTTGATTCTGCTATTTATTTTGTTTGAAAATTGCATTTTTTAAATTTTCCATTAACTACAAATCTTCGTATTTTAAAATGTTTCGATGGACTAGTACTGTGCTCGTTTTAACTTAATGTCGTAGTTCCAAATCCACATTGTATAAAAAACAATGTAATGTTTAAGTTGATGAAGAAATTAGGCTTTAAATACTCCAAACGCAGTCGCAAGAGTATGCTTATTGAGATTGCAAAATATAGAAGAGACGGGAACAAATATTATTTGGATGAAACATGGGTCAATGAAAGTATGATAACAACATTTACAACATGTTGTTAAAATAAATATTCTACGCTGTTTTGTAAATGTCTTGTTAACTCATTAAAATTGTTTTTTGCAGGACACACCAAATCTTCAACATGGCAAAATACTACAATAACATGCAGTAATGAGTCTCACAGGCAGGGTTTTTCTACAGGGTTTGTCTACAGGCTTAAAGAATCCCAGCGGGAAAGGAAAACGCTTTATTTTAGGCCACATTGGCAAGAATATTACTTTATAGCCTTTAATAGAAATGCCAAGATGATAATTTTATTTTATAAGCTTGTGATAAACATCATATAAATAGTAAACATAATAAATCACTCCTTGTTTCCCCGAAAGGTTGGGCAGAGGTGTACCTATCCTCTTAAGACCGTGGGTACACATATGTGCAACTATAATTTATTCAAGCTACAACTAGTAGCGACATCTTTTGACAGCTTTTAGTACTTGAATAGGTTATTATACATCCCAGAGTTTTGATATAAGTCGATAGATGGCGTCGCGGAGAAAGTTTGTCGAATAATTCTTTCATTCAAAGGACATCAACCACTTTGTATGGCGATTGGGCTTGAACATGAACATAAATATATTGCACTATTATTGATTTTATTGAGTGGCTTACAGTAGGAAGAAAACATATATATAAGAAGTTTTGTATCAAATTGGTTAAATAATATAAATAAGTCCATGTTCACGCGCAAGTCTTAATGTAAGGCGGGTTCATTATGCGGAGAAATGCTAGGATTAACGTTTGAAGCGGGTACTGAGTCCGAGAGTGAGCTGGGGTCGTCGTTTAGAAAATTATCAGAATCCATTTTGAACAGCACAAGTCGTCAAAAATAGCTAAAGTCGAAATAATATTCTCAATACGATACGAAAAAGAGCGCAAACGCAAAGCGATAAGCGAATGACATTTTGACATTGACAATTTGACAATCAGGTCTGGGTCAGTGTTGCCAGTTCTCTGCACTGTCAGTCGAACACTCGATTTGAAATCGATTCCATCGTGTTGTGCTGTTTTGTTTTGCGTAATTCTTTTGGTTATGGACCACGCCGCATTACAATAAGAATCTTCAAGAAAAGCACGTGTTAATAATACCCGCTACCACGACGAACAAAACCCAAACGAACGAAGACGAATTACCAATTACGAACGATTCTTACTATTTTTCCCCGATATAGGCTAAACGACTTTCAACGTTTGTTCTACGTGGGCACGCTATAATCATGGCGGTAAGTCTCCTCTTTGAACAGTGTTAGTCAGTAAAAGTCTGACACGCCCTTCCGCTCCACACTAGAGCGGGAGAAATAAATGGATGCTTTTACCATCTCAAAAAAAAAATGTTGTTCTACGTAAAGTATATCTTTTTATTCATGTAAGGTTAAGATGATGATGGTGATGCTGGTGATGAACCCTCCAAAGGCCAGAGCAAAGCTTGGTCTTCCAGGAAAACATTTGAATTTTTCGAAGCTCTCGAATCGAAACATCAAAAATATCGATATTATTTTTTCTGTGTTTTTATTCTTTAGGCAACCCTAACTCAACGCCACTGTCACCATTCAAAAACAAATCAATTAAAAATCTTTTTTATTCGTTTTTAATATTATTTATATTGACACTCCCGAATAGGGACCAATGTTCAGTAAATATTATTACTAAATTATTTATGAATTCCTTCTTTCCCAATAGGGTTGTCACGGTTAGCCCATTTTGGTTGATGTTCTTTGTTCGTTGTAATTTTTGTCACGCGACATCTACTTGCAATATTTGAATTTCGTTAAAAAATCAAATTGTTTAGTTTAGTTCGATATTTTTGTTGATTTGTGTTGCTAAATTATTGGACTAACGTGTGTAAGGTAAGTTTTTCATCTATTTGATTTTTTTATTGTGTTATTGTCGTCTTGTTTTAATGGTCCTGAGGTACACATACGTGTATGTGTACCTCAGGACTAAAGATTACTTTTGTGACATAGGTATTATGATTCTTTTTCAGCTTGAGTATGGACGACCGAGTGATTGAGGATATCCTGAACAACAGTGATTTTGACTTTTCTGGAGACGATGATGATGATGAAGAGTACTTGCCTCCAGATGTCTTAAGAGCTCTTCAGGAGTGTGAAGAAGCGGAAAATAGTGGAGAAAGCGAAGTTGAAGAAATATCTGAAGAAGCGAGACAAGACGACGAAAATATTGAAGAAGTAAGTCAAAGTACATCACGATTATTGTGGCGGAAGAACGTAATGCCTTGCCGTGGGCCTGATATTGCAGATGATGTGCTAATTTCGCAGGGGAGTTCAGACATGAATGTCTTGTACTGTTTTTTTGAGTATTTGGGGCTAGACTTTTGGGAATTATTAGCAGAACAGAGCAACCTGTATTCAGCTCAGAAAAGAGATCTAAAATCAATAGATACAAATGCTATTGAAATGATCCACTTTGCCGGCGTGCAACTGATGATGGGCTCCCTCAAATATCCCCAAGGAAAGCTCTACTGGTGTCAAGATCTTTGTGTACCTATAATTAGGGATACAATCAGTCGTGATCGTTTTTTTGAGCTTAGGAACTATCTGCACTTAGTGGACGTCAACCAGCCAAATCCTAATGACAAGCACTGGAAAATCAGACCTTTGATAGACCCCATTCTAAAAAAATGTCATAGTTTGCCACGCTCGAAACATATGTCAATTGACGAGCAAATGATACCATTTTCCGGACGATGTGAATTCCGCCAATACGTGCCAGCTAAGCCAAATCCACTTGGCCTGAAGAACTTCGTGCTGGCTGCCCGAGATGGGTTGGTATTGGATTTTGAAATTTATGTTGGCAAGGATACATTACCTGCAGATACCATGAAAAATCTAGGACCAGGAGCGGGTATCGTGGAAAAACTTTGTCGCACAATTATTTTTTACTAGTCTGAAGCTGGCAGAACATTTACTGGAAAAAAATTGCGGCATTTTTCTAACTGGAACTGCAATGTCAAATAGGATTGGGCCAGTAGCAAAGAAACTGAAGAAAGACAAGGCATTAGGAAGAGGAGAGTGGGACGAAAGAGTAAGAAGTGATGAGAATGTGTGTGTCGTAAAATGGATGGATACAAAGGCCGTGACAATGTTGTCTACATGTTCAGGGAGCGCTTCTGCAGATACCTGCAAACGGTGGTGTAAAAAAGAAAAGAAGAAAATAGACGTAGCCCGGCCAGCAGCAATCAGAAATTACAACACCTGTATGGGTGGAATAGACTTGTGCGACAGACTAATCGCTTACTACCGGAGTGCAATGCGAACAAGAAAGTGGACTACAAGAACTTTTTGCCATTTTATTGATTTGGTTGTCGTCAATTGCTGGATTATGTACACCCGCTGTTGCGCCGAAGAAAATGTCCAACGCAAGGACAAGTTAGGCTTACTACAATACCGACTGAATCTAGCCAAAGCGATGATGAAGTTTAGCGGCGGAAGGGTTGAACCCAACTTCTTGGCTCTTGGTTCCAGATCTCGTCCTAGCGCCAGCCCTTCGATAAGATCCAGCTCGACTTCTACAAGCGATGTATGTGAACCGCTCACAAAAAAACACCGGCAAGTTGTACCCCAACCACAACCTGAAATTAGGCTTGACAATGTGGGTCATCTGCCGCGATTTGTGGACAGCAAGTTCGCTTCAAAATGTCGACATCCATCGTGCTCCTCACGCTGCCGCACCATGTGTGTCAAATGCAATGTGTACCTATGTGTGCTCAAAAATAATTGTTTTGAAAGCTACCACAATTACAAGAGCTTTGGCCCACGCTGAAACCTAAGGTACACATATTTGTGCACCAACTTTTTTATTAATTATATTAATTTAAAAAAAACTAAAAAAAATTGTGTGTCTTATTTATACCCCTATAACTACAATAAACCACAAAAAACATTATTATCATATTTGGTTCAAGTTCAGGTCTTAAGAGGCTATAGTAAACCCACATTTCGCCAGTTATGTTTAAGTCCCATGTAGTATCGCGAGCCTATTGCCATTAACCGAGCTCAACTCCAGAGTCCAGCCTGCTACTGAAAATTGCAGATAGAAAAACCGAATAACACTGCCCGACCTGGGAATGGAACTTCATGCTCAGCTGTAGCGCTTGCAACCACTAGACCAATGAAGCGGTCAATGTATAATAAATTAACATTTTAAGTCGTAAGATAAGATGCTCATATTATAACAAATTATAATTATTTATCAGTTGTTGAATGTTATTTAAAACTATGTTCCAGGTTCATCAAGTGGTTTTGTTGAAGGAGGTGAAATAATATTTGAAGCAACTAAGGGTGATGGTGATTATTACCACTCAGAAATGGATGCACATAATTTTGAGAAATGGATCACCTCAATTTTGAACAAACTGGAAAAAGACTCAATTTTGGTGATGGAAAATGCACCCTATCACAGTAGAAAAAAATAAAAAGTGCCAACAACCGCATCAAGAAAGGCTGATATTCAGAAGTGGTTAAAAGAAAAAAATATTGCTTTTGAAGAAGCAGAATTAAAAGCACAACTATTAATAAAAGTTAAATATGAAAAACACAAATACCAATCCTATGTTTGGATGAATTAGCCAAGGAAAATGGTGTTACACTATTGCACCTGCCTGTGAGTTCAAGTTCAATCCAATTGAGTTAATATGGGCTCAAGTTATATAAGGGGTTTATAGCCGAGAGAAATTAAACTTTTAAAATGGCTGGCCTAAATATTTTTTGCCAGAGGCTAATGTAACTGTAGAGAATTGTAAAAATTGCGAGCGTCATGTAATAAAAGAAGGACAGAAAATGTTTAAATTAGACAAAATAATAGATTATATTTGTACTTAGTCCGAGATAACTGATGTAGTACTTGCCTTTCCACACTCTTTATACGCGAATTTAAAGCAAAAGCAGGAAACAAAAATCTCCACCTGGTAACACTAAACTTCATTGTCAAATGTCAATTGAATTTTAGCGCTCGCACGCGATTGTGTATTTCTGAGAATATATCTTGAAATTATAAATTAACAGTGTGATATTGTAATTATGCCTAAAAGAAAGGTTGAGGAACCGGAAGACAAGGCGATTAAAAGAATTAGAAGATTGGAAAAGAGACTCAAGAGGTATAAAGACAAGTTGCGTCAGCCGGAGGATTGTAAGTACCTACCTATTTTGAATTTACCATCGAAGTTTAGTTGATACACACATCCTCGTGTTACGACGATGCTCCTTTCCGTTGGGAAGGTGTAAATACCGACTTGGTATCTAATATGATCTACTGTTTAGCGTAATTCCGTTGTGATAAGTTTGCATAAGCAGCTATGTTGTTCAAAGTCAGCAAAGTTGGAATTTTGGTTCAAAATCTAACATTAGTTTATTTCATTCACATAGCTCTAAAAGTCAGGGGAGATATTGATGCATTGGCAAATACCTACCACCAAACAAGGGTTGTTAACCGAATGCTTTTTCTTTATTTTATTATGTATGAATTTTTTTTGTAGCTCGAAAACTCAAATGAGGATATTGAGAACAACATAGACGGTACGGAGAATGTTGAGATCATAGACAGCATTGACCAAGAATCCCTTGGAGAGCCTGAATTGTCACAAGAATTTTTAGAAGCGCTCGGGGAGCCAAAACAGACTGAAAACAGATTTGGCACTCCCATCAATATCAACATTCTACAACGATTTGAAAACATATTGATAGAAGGAATGAAAACAGAAGAAAAAGAAAAGATTTTGAAAGACCTTTGTTTTCCTGAAAATGGAAAATTAATGCAAGCACCGAAGCTTAATGTAATTTACATTATAAATATACAGATATTAGAAGAAAGCTGATCAGTCCCTTATTTTTTTTTATTAGGGACAAAAAAACAGTTACATGTTTCAAGTTTAAAATTATGAGTAGTTACATAAATAGGTAAACATATAACCCACACCATTGTCCACGAGTTAATAAATGAACAACTAAAGAACGGAATGATAATTTTGTCTTACAAGGTTGGAATTAATTAATAAATTTTAGATTAAGATTGTGGTGAAAGAATATTTATAGCCATTGTTTTAAATTTGTTACTAGAAAGAGAGAAGATATCTATATCTATTTCCATGAAGTGTGTGTTATAGGTTTCCACAAGTTGACGAAGAGGCACCCGTGCCCCGGCGTTGGTCCTGCATGATTATTGGACAAGAATCTTGACTTTAACCTCAAAGATAACAAGAGGTCTGAGTGGCTTTACAGTAAGCTAGATGATGCTGTGAAATCAGTGTCGGCTATGAAGAAAGCAAGCTCAATTTTGGCACCTCCTAAGACGACAAAAAACTGGCAGCCACCTCCTCGCCAGCTAAGTCACTTTCATCGAGGGAAAGGAGTAGCTCGAGGAGGATATCAATATCAACATCAGTACCAGGCAAGGCCCCCTCCACGACAAAGCCAACAGCAGGGCCGTCGCACAGACAGGTATTTGGCCCTAAAAGTCGGGCGAAATCCATTTTTTTTGTTTTAGTTAGACGCCGTTTTTTATTATTCCTCGAAATACAATGGTATATCCTCCTACCAATAGTGTGAACCCGACGCGCTAGAGCCTTTCCCCCGCTCCATGCGCTCAATCGGAAATTACCGTTCGCTTGCCGTGGTCGTGTAATTATTCGATACGCTCAAATTTCATTGTTTTCAAATATTAAATTTATGGTGAAAAAGTCATTTTTTTTTTTATTTCTACTATGGATCTTACACAACCAGGTACAGCTCGCGCCAAACTTTGTGGCCGTCCCGAAACTAGGCTCATTGCATTGCGCAGAACACAAAATCAGGTATTAGCGGGACGCACAAGAGCTTGGGGGCAGGGCCACACCCCGCGCGCCCGCACCGCTCACCCGCGACGCGCGCTGGCAGTGCTGGCACCCACGCCTTAGTGTGAGTGCTACGTCCGTACACGAATCACGCACTTGTTGAGCTCTGAGAGTACTGTCGCGTTCAGAATTCGTTCGATCGTTTCGTTAATTTGTTGTTATAGATTTTAGTTATTGTTACTTGTTGTTATTGTTACTCGTTGTTATTTGTTTATAAACACGACGTTGACGTTGGACGTTGTAATGTTTTACGACGCCAGGCTCGTAAAATGGTCTACGATGTTTATAAATTTATGAAGAAAGAAGCTGAAGAAGGCCTTAAATACGATTTAAAGGCAGTACATAAACGGACTGCAGCCGCTACAGGAGTATCAGAAAGAACTGTACGACGTATTATATCGGTAGCTAATGAACCAAGTTCCGATTTATTAGCAGTTTTTCGTACACCCAGAAAGAAGAGGCAAGGGGTAAAAAAGGTAACCGGAATCGACAATTTTAACCAAGGTGTCATCAAAAGATGTATCCACAATTTTCATTTAACACAGAAAGAGTTGCCGACAATTGCTCAACTTTAAAAAAAATTAAAAGAAGATATAAATTTTGAAGGATCCGCAACGAGTTTGAGGAGAATTATAAATGAAATAGGATTTAAATGGAAAAAAAACTGAAGACAATCGCAAATTATTAATTGAACATACAAATATTCGCTGTAAGCGAATTGAATATTTGCGTGAAATAACGAAATATCGCGCAGAAGGAAGACCGATAGTTTACACTGACGAATCGTATGTCGATTCATCGCATACCACTTCGAAGGCATGGAGTGATGGTAGCACTAAAGGTTTAAAAAAAAAGATATCAAAAGGTCAACGTGTCGTCATTGTACATGCTGGATCCAAATCAGGATTTGTACCCAACGGCCTTTTGATGTTTAAAGCAGGTACGAAAACCGGAGATTACCATGATAACATGAACTATAATAATTATGAAAAATGGATACGCACACAACTTTTGCCGAATCTCCCACCGAGATCGGTGATGGTGATAGATAATGCACCCTATCATAACAAATTAGAGGATGCAGCGCCGACATCAAATAGCAAAAAGGCAGAAATGGTGGCATGGCTTACGGCAAAAAAATATCCCTTGCAGTTCTGACATGCTGAAACCAGAACTGTATAAATTAATTTCTATACATAAAGAAAAATTCAAAAAATTTAATATTGATAAAATTTTAGAAGAACACCATCACACAATATTACGGCTTCCACCTTACCATCCCGAATTTAACCCCATAGAAATGGCTTGGCCATCCATAAAAGGTTACGTGGCAAAAAAAATGTCACAAATAATATTACTAATATTATGAAACTAGTGGAGGAAAAAGTAAATAGCATGGGTGAACAGGAGTGGACTGCACTATGCGACAAAGTTATTAATATTGAGGAAGAATATAAGAAAAGTGATGTCATCATAGATGACCTAACTGAAAAAATAATAATTCACGTGAGCGATAATGAATCAGATGAAGAAGATTTGGATATTTTTTGGGAAGAGAGTGATTCGGATGCGGAACCATCCACTAGTAAGGGAGATGTTTTTATGGAAGGTGTGGCCCCATTGTGAATATAGTTTTTATTTATATTAATGTTTTTTATTTACATTTATCCTATTATTACCTAACCTATACAGGGATACTTTTCATTCATCATCCAAATTTTAAAATCGAGGACTTTTAATTAAATTATTTTCATATGTGAAACATTCTAATCAAATAATAACAAAAACAAAAAAAAACATTCAAAAGAAAATATCCGAAAAAAAACAGAATGTAGAGACACGCAGCAAGGTTATTGACCTCGCTCGCTGCGACTGATGTAGGTACCTACGCGGTGTTACTTAAAAGGGTTGATTCCAATTTTCCCTTCATACTTTACGGGCTTAGGACCGACATAATAAAATGAATGTGAAATTACTGGTTTTTATTATGGCGTATTTAAAAAATTGGAATCAACTAGCTATTTACAATAATTAAACTTACCTACCAAATAAAGTCGATTAACCTACAAATCACGTGTACTTCAGTAATTGTTCAAAATGGAGTCCGTTTCTCTCAATACACAAACGTGCACGTTTTTCTAAACTATTTTTTAATAAATTTAAAGTATCTGTTTGATTTTTAATGTCATTAAATGCTATTATTATTTTACTACGGAGGTCCTCAACACTTTGTGCTTCTTCAACGTAAACACGTCTTTTGACTTCACCCCATAAAAAAAAATCAAGCGGAGTCAAGTCTGGTGACCTGGGAGGCCATGGTACAGGCCCTCCGCGACCAATCCATCTATCGCCATACTTATTATTTAAAAAGTCACGCACTGCACTTGTGTAATGAGGTGGTGCACCATCATGCTGATAATAATGATTGTTGTAGTATGAAAGTGGCACCTCGTCTAGTAAGTCTTCAATAACACCACGTAACATGTTTAAATAATTCGTACCCGTCAAGCGTCCTTCAATAAAAATCGGTCCCACGATAACATTATCAATAATACCCGCCCAAACATTTACACTAAAACGCACTTGGTGGTAGTTATTTCTAATCACGTGGGGGTTGCTTAACGCCCAATAATGTTCGTTTCGGCTGTTATAAATTCCGATTCGCGTAAATAATGCTTCATCTGTCCACAAAATGTTACAATTAATGTTTCTTAACAGCCATTCACAAAACTCGATTCTAGCGGGTCCATCGTTATCATGAAGAGATTGCACTGGTTGGTAATGGTATGGGTGATAACCAGAAGAGTTCAGCAGCTTCCACACGTAATACTGACTGACACCGAAGCGCCGAGCAGCGTCGTTAGTGCTGGCGCAGGGGTCACGTTCGAAAAACTCGAGTATTGAATTTTCGACTGCTGGTGTTATTTCGTTATGACCGCCACGGCTTGTTGCATGGGCTGGTGTGGTAAACTGCCCATAATCTAACAACCTTTGATTTGCTGCTAAAATTGTTTGTCTATTAGGCACTCGCGAATTAATTCTTCGTCTTTGTAAACGCGGTAAACTTTCTGTACGGTACATTCTTTGCGCACCATTTAAACTTTCACCACTTAAAAGATAGCACCTGACCATTTCATAATACTCTGCATTAGAATAAAAAGTCGCCATGTCGTGCGATGATGATCGACCGGAATTCGGAAGCGAAAATGCAGCGAGAGCGACAAAAAAAATGGCACACGTTCGCACGTAACTAGGTCACGGTCAACTAAACCAAAAAGCGGCCGCGCGGCGGCGCCGGCGCATGGCCGGCCGGGGGCTGTGCGGGGTGCGACGTGTGAGGGAGGGGGGCGTAGTGCGTGCTGTTTGTGTGCGTTGCCGAATTTTGAGGTAAGCGCGTGTGCAGTCAAGTTCAACGACCTATTGTTGAACTGTATTTATTCCACACGTTGTGATTTTAGTAGCGGACAATGGTGAAAATCATGTAATTTTTTTTATTTCATTAATTGATAAGGTTATCGATTCCGAATCATTTCTGAAAATTTGGATGGTGGTTGCAAAATAACCCTGTATGTTTTACAAATAACACATACATTTTATATTAAATTAAATAAAATAACCTATGAAATAAACACGAACTTTATAATCAACAAATAAAAATAAATTGACATAATATAATAAGTATTAAAAATGTTAGAAAACGAAAATTGTTTGGTTGATTACATATTGCCCACTCGACTGTACCATGCGCAAGTTCGGACTCGCGACTATACTCAAGGCGGTCACAAAGTTTGGCGCGGGCTGTATGTACTTATTAATTTATTTAGTTTTGTTATGAAAAAGGGGAGTTTTCGTACCTTTAGCTCCATTAGTAACTAATTCTTAAAAATTCCTATAAAATACGCATTTCAAAAAATCTTTAAGCGTTTTAAAGTATTTCTGAGCATTTCTGAGTAAAAATTTATATGGTTTGTTTTAGAATAGACTCTATAGTATTCTAAAATACGTAAAACAGCCACCCTAACGCATTTTTGGCAATTTTTTTGCTATTGGACTCATAAAACCACGTGTTGTTTTTTTTTTTTAAATTAGTTTATTTTGTTTCCAGGCTCTTCTGGGATGCGGGTATTAACTAGAAACGATTTACTAACTACCATGGAACGCTCCAATGCTTCAACTTTCAATGAAAAGTTGGAATTTACGGAGTTGGAACTTCTCCGTCAATACTCTGAAGATGACCCAAATATTGCCGATGCAAAGCACAAGTTGTCACGAATTCAAGCAGAAATGGTCAGCTGCCCGCAATACCAAAGCCAGATTCCTAGAAGCGAACAAAGAATGGCTCAAGGGCACCATATCGCTACCAAAAGCAGGTACCTATTTACGTTAACAATTCTTTTGTTTCGAACATTATTATATTTCATGGAATTTTATCAGTGACTAAAGGTTTATCTTTTGTTATAGGATTAAGTCCAGGTGGACCTCAAAAGTCGTTTTCAGACTTATGTGAAAGGAATAAAAGGCGAAAAACTGAAAATCTTCGAACATCTGACTTAAATGAGCTGGCATACGCAACACAAATGAAATTGCGAGAAACTGGCGAAGTCGAAGCATCAAAAATCGTAAAGGTCCTTACCAGAAGCCCCTGGAAAGCAAAAAAATATGCAGCAGCGATAAAAGAACAAGCAGCTGAACAAGAAAAAGAAGTTTCAACGAAATTGGCACACCTTCGTTCCCTGTTTATGTTTGTTGAAGCTGGACTTACCCAGGCCCAATACGAAGTGGTTCGAGACACGAATCCAGGCTTTTACCCATGCTATTCGATTCTAAAGAAGTTGAAGAAAGAATGTTACCCCGAAATCCACAGCATAACTGAGACCTGTGCGGAAGTAAGGGTACAAAGCTTAATGGATCACACCATCAAGCGATTATTATTGCATCTTGGTGAGGAGGTCTTGGAGCAACTGACTGAATCTGAAAAGCAGTCCTTTCTGCTCATCATGAAATTTGCAAATGAGACTGATTCATACGCCAACATTTTTCAAAGTTCTGTCGTTCCACTCCAACTAGTCTATGGAACGGAAAGAAAAATTATATGGCAAAACCCAACTCCGTCATCACCACGATATTGCAGACCAATACGCATACGATTTGTGAAAGAAAACACTGACGTGACTAATGAGGAAATCGAGTACGTAGAAAATCAAATAAAAGAACTGAGCAAGACTAAGATCGACGACATATCCGTCAAACATAAAATAGTTTTTACCATGGTGGACGGCAAGGTATGTAACGCAGCAACCCATACCAAGTCAACCATGAGATGTTACATATGTGGCGCCACATCCTCCGATTTCAACGACCTTACAAAAGAAAGGCCCTGCAATACGGAAAACATGCGATTTGGTCTATCTTTGCTGCACGCTCGAATAAGATTTTTCGAGAGCATACTGCATGTAGCTTATAAATTACCAGTCATGAAGTGGAGGGCTCGCCTGACTGCCGAAGAGAAGAAACTAGTGGAGACACGAAAAAAAGAAATCCAAACCAAGTTTCGTGAACAACTAGAATTACTAGTAGATATTCCAAAGGCTAACTTTGGAAACACGAATGATGGGAATACCAGCAGGCGATTTTTCGATGAATACGAGAAAGCTGCAGAAATAACTGGGATTGACCAGAATTTAATCTACCGATTAAAAGTCATCCTAGACACCATGCGCTGCGGGATAAAAATTAACATCCAAAAATTCGAAATTTACTGCAAAGAAACTGCTGAATTGTACGTTTCTTTGTACAAGTTTCATCCAATGTCGCCGACATTACATAAGGTGTTGAGTCATAGGGCAGCCGTGATAAAGGAGGCGATTCTGCCAATCGGGCAACTGTCTGAAGAAGCTGCAGAAGCCCGCAATAAGCACATCCGAGCGTTTCGGCTAAACTACGCCCGAAAATTTTCAAGAGTAGCCTGCAACACAGACGTTTTAAATAGGTTACTCTTGACATCAGACCCCTTGCTGACGGTAATGAGGAACGCTAAACATAAAAGAAAGAGTCCTCTTTCAGCGGAAACCATGAATCTTTTGGAAGAAAATGATATTTGTAATATCAGTATTGAAAATGACTCTGAAGATGATGAAAATTAGAAATAAAATTTGTTAAGAATAATGTATGCCTTTTTCTTAACTATTATGCCTCAAAATAGAACGAAATACTTTAATAATACTTTTAGGAACCAGAAGTGAAAAACATTAAAAAAAAACAATCTTAAACAACCTAAAACTAATTTATTTATAAATAGACTTAGATCGAACAATAATTTAATAAACAATCAGATTTTTAAGCAATCATGAGCACAGTAACAGCCGTTAATATTCAAAAATAATAACCACAACAGAACACAGAAATATAGCACAAAATATAGCACAAAATAATAGCACAGAATAAAATGAAAAACCACTGAAGCGAAATATGGAACGAACTTACTGTATAGTAGCGTAGGTACCACCTTACCGCTTGGCGACTCAGCAACGAAAGAGACCCGGCTCTGTCGAGCGCTTGCTTTTATAAGGATCGGTGAGGGTACCCCTACTACCAACAATAAGTTCGCTTATACGGCCTATCCTGATCGTGCGCCGTCCTCGGCTGCACCAGGAGCTTCTTCAGCAGCACTGGCAGGTATGTCGAGAGCTTTATCGCCACCTTCGTCTGGACTCAGAGCACCAGAAGGACCAGCAGGAACACCAGCGGGACCAACAGGAGGACCTGAAGGCTCACCAGCATCGTCAGGGTTGTCGTCATTGCAATCTGTATGAGAAACAAGTGGTTAATTATATGTGACGACATACACCTTTGCCTATTCTGTCATCCATCACGCATACAAGGCCCTCATACAAAAATAAACTCAACCCGAACTAAAACACTTCGCTTTCAAATGTATGCATACATCTTCACACATCATGTCTCACTCATACTCATACTTGAACTTGTACAAGTTCACACGTTAAAAACGTGTTAACCAGGACTGCGCCTGCCAGGACAACGCCTGATGCGTGTTCGTGGAACACGACTTCCGCACGTTAAAAACGTGGCAACCAGGACTGCGCCTGCCAGGACAGCGCCTGATGCGCATACATGGTACGCGACTTCCAAAAACCAGGCACTCCAGGACGCTAGCCTCGGGAGCGCGCTGCATCTGGGCTGCACCAGCCACCCGTTTCAACCAGCGAGGTCAGCACCTGCCTCACTCATACGCACATGTACACATCACACGTGCTATCAAAACATAAAGAAAAACATTAAAAGGTTCAGTTGAAACTTACTTTCAAAGAATGCAGCACAACTCTCAGGACACCACTCGCCTTTCCAGGGTACCATGTACTGAGCTGCGGCCTGAGTTGTCTTGCCTCTGGCTCCACTTAACAGTTTCAGCTCGTAACGATCACTTCGTAACACTTTGGTCACGCGGTACGGACCCCTCATGCCAGGGTCGAGCTTCCCAGCGGACTGAGAATACTTTATCACGAACACGTGATCGTTTACCTGAAAAACTCTTGGCGGGTGCCTTAGACGATTTACTCGATTATCTTGACCAGTTTGATTCTTGTCAAGAGATGCTTTAGCGGAGCTCCTGCTGAGTTCCCTCATGGCTTCTCGATTCGGACTTGAATTTTCGACAGCAATGTCGCGGATCAGCGCACGAATCACAGGAGTGGTCGCGTTAGTGCCAATTAACAAATACAAAGCTGAATACTGCGTGGTTTTTTGTTTAGTTATATTTAAAACTAATTGAATTTTACATAAACTATCAGACCAAGTGGATTTTTTATTAGTACTCTCGATACGAATCATATTAAGGATGGTCCTTACATAACGCTCGACTTGTCCATTAGAATGATGCATTTCGGGCGTTATGTAATGGATTTCGCATCCCATTTCAGTTACCCAACTGGTAAAGGCTGACGCCTCAAACATGCGACCACGGTCACAAACTATTAGTTTGGGTGTCCCAAATAAAGATATAGCGCTATTGAAAACTCGTTTCAATTCGCTAGCATCTTGTCTGTATATGGGATAGAGTAAACAAAATTTGGTAAAAGAATCGACCAAAACAAGTACAAACTTATATCCGTTGGACTCTGGTAAAGGACCTAATGCATCAACATGAACCGTGTTGAAGGGAATGTCTGATTTTTCCCATGACGTAATAGGCTGACGAGGAGCTCTTGGTACACGTTTCTTGCTAATGCAAACTAGGCAATGGGAAGTATACTTTTTAACAAATTGTTTCAGGCCAGGAAACCAGAAATGTTTCAAAATAAGGTCGTAAGTTTTATCAGCCCCGATGTGCTCGTGCTCGTCGTGAAAAACGCGTAATAAACTGAGCCGGTGTCCTTTAGGGATAAAACATAGTAAACGCGACTCCTCTCCAATAGGTGAATAGCGATAGTAGAGCACATCGCCCTGATAAACGTACCGACCAGAGTCCAAGAGACCATCCCTCAGTTTTTCGATGAGATCGATAGTCTCGGAATCAGCTGACTGGGCCATTTGTGCCCAATTCGATGGTCTATCGATGGCATTGACTTGCAACGCTGGCGGGTTCCTGCTTAGATAATCAGCGTGACCCATCATAACACCCTTTCGATATTCAATCTCAAAATTGAAATCTTGCAGATAAATCCACCAGCGTGCAACCCGGGGGAGTAAGTCTTTCTTACGTTCGGTGGCCTTCAAAGCGTTGCAATCGGTTATGATTTTGAAGGTTATCCCGATCAAATAATGACGAAAGTGTTGCAGTGCTTTGACGACCGCCAACGTCTCCAGTTCGTACGAATGGTATTTTGGCTCCGCGCCTTGCGTTACTTTACTAAAGTAGGCTATCACCCGTTTACCACCGTCCGCGTGTACTTGGATCAGTACAGCACCGTACCCTGCACTGCTGGCGTCAGTGTGCAGCTCTGTAGGAAGGTTCGGGTCAAAAATCGCTAGTATGGGCTCGCTAGTTAGACACTTTATAAGATCTAGCCGGACTTGATCTTGATCAGGTCCCCATACAAATTTTTCGTCTTTCTTTGTGAGACGCGAAATACATGCGGTTTTTGTCGCGTAACCTTCAATGTAACGCCGAAAGTAACCAGCAAGGCCTAAGAACTGACGTACTTTTTTGACGTTACTAGGGATGGGCGCGTTAACTAGTGCCTCGATTTTGTGCGGACTCGGCCTAACCTGACCATGACTAATGACGCGACCTAGGTACTCGACGGTCGTGGTAAGAAAGAAACACTTGCGCACGTTAATTGAAAACCCGGCCTTCGTCAATGTTGACAAGACATCGCGTAGCAGGGTGATGCCATCATCGACTGTTAGACTCAGTATCAACACATCGTCAATGTATACCAGAACACTCCCTGCTTCTATAAATTTACGCAAGGTATTGTTGATGATGCGTTGATACACAGTGGGAGAGTTGCACAAACCATACGGCATTTTTACATACTCATAGTGAGCTTCTGGAGTTACAAAGCCTGTCTTACGGATCGAGTCTTCTTCAATAGGAATCTGATGGAAGCCCGACGCCATATCTAGAGAAGTGAAGAATTTCGAACCCCCGAGCCGATCAATATGGTCATCAATCAAGGGTAGGGGGTACCTATCCTTGACAGTGATGCGATTCAGTGCGCGAAAGTCTACGCACATTCTGTCTGAGCCATCCTTTTTCTTGACCAAAATGATCGGGCTCGCGTATTCGGAATCTGACTCCCTAATAATCTTTTTGTCTAAAAGATCCTGACATATCTCGCGAACCTTAAGCTTCTCTTGATACGACAAACGATACGGATGGTATGCCACAGGTACATCACTTGTTAGATTGATGTGCATTTTGCCAGTATTTACAGTAGTGGTGGCTGTACCAGATATTAAAAATGGAGAGAATTCGTTAATCACAGCCATCAAGGTAACAAGTTCCGTACCTTGGAGAGATGTATTTATTTGGTTAGACTCAGTAACACTCAAAGCGTTCACTTTTAGCACCTTATCCGGCGTATGAGTCAGGTACTGTCCGTGTTTCGTGCGAATAAACGTAACACCATCGCGATTTAGTACGTCAGTCCCTATGATAATGGGGGTATTCATACATGATGCGGGTACTACGACAAAGTCTACTTCTAGCGCAATATTACTAAACTCCACAGTTAAAGTGATGTACTCGCGGGCAACAATCTCTTTATTGCTTAATCCTTTCAAAAAACAGTTAATTTGTTTACGCGAACCGGAAAAGTAATTTACTACCGCTGACGATATCAAGGACACATTAAGTGCACCACTATCTATAAGAATATCAACCGGTATACCCTGTATCACTGCTGTACTTATATCGTTATTACTCTTCGCGTTTGAAAGTTCGCTACACAAGTTAACTTTACGTTGATTGCTATTCTTACTTTGAGACTCAGATCGAGCCTTAGCGAAACAGTCACTCTCTTTGTGCCCTGCCTTCTTACAAAAAGAACAGACGGGTCTGGCATTATTACTACTATCGCCTTTATCATCGACACTACGCTTCTTGGGACACTTATCCTTATAGTGTCCTGTTTGGCCGCAGTGAAAGCATTTGTTTTCAGACTTGCTAGAACCGTTAAAATTACGTTTTTTAGTCGTATTACTGGATGACGCAGATTTGTCGGTGTTACGGTTATCGGGTTTGCGAACAGGCTTTACGTACGTAGCTAAAAATGAAACTAGGTTTTCTGTTGTTAGGTCAGCATTAGTAGCTGCTGCTTGTACTTGTACATCACCGATACCGTGAATCACTATTTGGGTCATAAGCTCTTCGCTTAACCCTTTTACTACACGTAACCTTAATAATGAACGCCGCGCATATTCTGCGTATGACGAAAACTTGTCAGACGTGGTGTTGATAACTTCATGAAGAGTTTGGGCATAATTCATCTTTTGCGGACACAACGACTTAAATTCTCTAGTAAAATTGGACCATGAGCGATCATTTGTAGCCCACTCGTTTAACCACATTTTCGCGTCACCTTTCAAACAGTGAGCCACACGCGAGAAACACTCGAGATCGTCCCAATGATTGACACTCCTAGCCCTGTCCACTTCATTACACCACACCTCAAAATTATTTATGACAGGATCAAAATTTGAAACATAATAGTTGCTAGACTTGCTTCTTGTTAGCTGTCCTAACGCATCAACAAGTGCTTGGGTCGTAGAAGCATTTTTCCCTAGCGGAGGTGTGCTATCACGTATTGACGGCGTAATATTTGAAGCGGTGTTTTCCTCAATAGCAGTTAGTCGCGACATGATATTGCCTAACAAGCTTTGTACGGAAACATCATGAGGGTAGGATCGAGATTTACTGCGACGACGACTAGGATTAATCGTGCGTGACCTAGATCCTTCACGTGAACTAAGATTTTCACCATTACGCGAGTGACTGCGACGTGATCGTGAGCGAGTTCTATTATGGCGCGAACGCGAACGAGTTTTATCACGGTGCGAACGTGAATGATTTCTATCACGGCGCGAACGTGTTCTATCGTGAGGCGATCGTGATACGTGTCTATAGTCTTGTCGCGGTTCACTACGAGGGCTACAGCCATTCCCAGAGCGAGGTAGCGTCCTCGCTAGCTTACCACGTGACCTTGATGAACGTGGCATTATTTGAAATCAACGGCTGTTTTGTGTAAGTATCAAGGCAGTAGTTGTGAGCAAATAAGTTCAATCCCACTTCTGATTTTAGGAACCAGAAGTGAAAAACATTAAAAAAAAACAATCTTAAACAACCTAAAACTAATTTATTTATAAATAGACTTAGATCGAACAATAATTTAATAAACAATCAGATTTTTAAGCAATCATGAGCACAGTAACAGCCGTTAATATTCAAAAATAATAACCACAACAGAACACAGAAATATAGCACAAAATATAGCACAAAATAATAGCACAGAATAAAATGAAAAACCACTGAAGCGAAATATGGAACGAACTTACTGTATAGTAGCGTAGGTACCACCTTACCGCTTGGCGACTCAGCAACGAAAGAGACCCGGCTCTGTCGAGCGCTTGCTTTTATAAGGATCGGTGAGGGTACCCCTACTACCAACAATAAGTTCGCTTATAATACTATAAAACGCAAAAAATATTTTTGTCCGACTTTTAGGGCCAAATACCTGTCTGTGCGTCGTCCAGCCTCTGCTCCATCGAGTTCACGGGGGATGACCAGAGGCCGATCCCGCTACCCGTAGAGGTAAAATTTGCAGGCAGACTGCAGTATTTTTATTTGAATTGGGAATCACTAACTCAGGATCCTGTAATATTGCAGTGGATAAGAGGTTACCATATCCCTCTTACACATACACCTAGACAAGACTATTCACCATGCAATAATAATTTTAATTCAACCGAGAAATTAATTCTTTCCAAAGAAATTAATAAGCTTCTTGAGCTAGGAGCAATATCGTCTTGCTCCCCAGTTGGTGGTCAATTTCTCTCAAGTATTTTTACTGTACCTAAAAATGATGTTACTCACAAGTTCATACTTAACTTAAAAGCGTTTAACAAGTTCGTAGAGACTTCTCATTTTAAATTAGAAGATGTCAGGACTGTGTGTAAACTACTATCAAAGGGGGACTATATGACTACAATAGATATGAAAAATGCCTATTTCTTAGTGCCGGTCCAAGTAAATCACCGATATTTTTTAAGATTCATGTTTTATGGTAAATTATATCAGTTTAATTGTCTACCATTTGGTCTCGCATCAGCGCCATTGGTTTTTACGAAATTACTTAGACCTGTTGTAGAACATCTGAGAAACAAAGGTATACGTATTGTACTGTACTTAGATGACGCAATCTGTCTTGGATCTTCATATGAGCAATGTCTCAAAAACACTAATTATGTCACAAGTTTTCTTAAGAAATTAGGTTTTGTTATTAATAGCACAAATAGTTGCCTGAAACCTTCCAGAGTGATAGATTATTCTCAAGATTTGACAATTAGTCCTAATGATAAGAAAAAAGAAAGATTACCTGTTTTAATTCAGTAGTTCTTGAAAAGAGACAGCTGTACAATTAGAGAGTTTGCAAAACTATTAGGAAATTTAGTTTCTGTTTGTATGGCAGTTGCATATGGTTTTGTGTACACAAAAACCTTAGAAAGGGAAAAAAAAATATCCCTTAAAGCTTGTGGAGGCAACTATGATAATAACATAATAATCAGTAAAGAAGTTAAACAGGATTTACAATGGTGGAAAAGAAA
The DNA here is from genome assembly GCA_964057025.1 of Standfussiana lucernea. Classification (NCBI taxonomy): domain Eukaryota; kingdom Metazoa; phylum Arthropoda; class Insecta; order Lepidoptera; family Noctuidae; genus Standfussiana; species Standfussiana lucernea. The sequence goes on along the minus strand of OZ059792.1, from coordinate 13,700,732 downwards.
TATAGTGACTGGTTAAAGTAGGATAAAACAATATAACTTTAAAATTGGAAATATTTTCGGATGCGTCAGGCACTGGGTGGGGTGCATTTTGCAATGGTCAGAGTGCTAGATGTCTATGGTCTGATGAAGAACTAGGTTTTCATATCAATTATCGTGAATTATTAGCTGCATTTTTTGCACTAAAATGTTTTGCCCAAGACTTAGCAGATTGTGAAATCCTGCTTCGAATTGATAACACCACTGCGATTTCTTATGTTAACAGACTAGGTGGAGTTCAGTATCCCTTGTTGAATGGTTTGGCAAGACAGATTTGGCAGTGGTGTGAAGCTAGGAAGTTATGGATATTCGCTTCATATATAAAATCAAAGGAAAATATAAATGCTGATTTTGAATCCCGAGTAGTTAATATAGATACAGAGTGGCAATTATCAACTAATGCCTTCAATGTTATAATTACGAAACTAGGGATGCCTGAAATAGATATTTTTGCATCGCGTGTAAACGCTAAATGTGATAAATATATATCTTGGCATAGGGATCCATCTGCTTGGAATGTTGATGCATTTACTGTTAATTGGTCAAAGTTTTTCTTTTACGCATTTACTATGCATCCAACTGTACTGGTTCCGGTGCGACCACACTCGTGAAAAGGTGGGATAAAACCATTAGACGGTTTGTCGACGTGACTGTTCCAAATATAGTAAAAAATTATAACCAACACATGGGAGGAGTTGAGGTACTGGATCAACAGATAGAGTATTACAGATCTTTCATAAAAACAAAAAAAATGGACCCTAAAAGTTTTTCACCACCGGCTTTTTGATTTTTCTTTCAACTAGCCTTCGCTTATTTTTCGCTTATTATCGCGTGGTAGGTTTACATGCAGCCAGTCCAAAGCCTGGAAAAAGTGTGATGGAAAAATTTGAGTCACTTTTCTATTCCAAAGCAAAACATACGCATTATTTAATAACAGAAGGAGGGGATTAACCTCAAACGATAGAGCTACGAATCTGTAAGACGTAGCGCGACAACAACATTTACAAATATCTTTTACTATAATTTATGAAAATAAATAATTATACGTCATATCAATTTATTAATATAAAAGTCGGTTGGGGTGTCCGAGGTTTTGGGTTATTTCATTAACACATTGTATAATGCCGTACTAACAAATGAACTAACCGTTTTTTTTTTTTTGTAAAATACGTTCATGGAATGTTAGGAATGTCATATTTCACTATTTTCGTCACATTTTACATATTGTAATAGTAAAATAAATAAATAAATAATGGTAGCTGCCATATATGGCTGACGCGGCGCCACTGCAAAAAAAATCTCAATGGGGCCGCGTCAACCATTTTGACAGCCATTTGATTTCAAAAGCGCGCGAAACGAGCGCCTCGCTCGCCGCCGCTGGCGCCATTTTGATTTTATAGCGTCGTGTGTTTGCCCCCCGCGCTTCATTTGTCGCTGTGCATCGAAGGAGACTGCAGTAAATAGTTGTTCAGCTAGTGATTTAGCAAGTTATACGTTACTGATTTGTGATTATCAACAAAAAAAAGTAAGTGTTTGATGATGATTTGGACTACGAACTATCGCAATTAGATTTATCAGAGTATAATCAAGAATGTAAAACATTATCGAATAGTGATACTCCACAATTAGTATTTGACGTTGATCTCGATGATACAGTATCAATCGCACTGACCAAAAATCATCATCGATGGCAGATTTTATCTGACAGTGAAGATGATCAGATTCCCATATTACCGACCTCACGAAATAAAGAAGTATGGTTCAATCCGTTGGGTAAGCAACCAAGCATTATTCCATTTACTGAATGTCCTGGGCTTAAGCCATTTTCATTGCGATCCAGCATGAGTTCAGCTAAACCATCAGAATGTTATTCATTGTTAGTACCTGATACTATATTCAAGTACAAAACCTTGAACAAAAGTGCAACAAAATCATACCGAATGCAGAAATGGATGCCTACAGATTGCCATGAAATTAAACGCTTCTTTGGCGTTTTGATTTGGATGGTGATAGTGAAACTACCCCAACTATCTTTGTACTGGAGCACTAACAAATGTTTTGAACAACAATTTGTTAAGTCTATTATGAGCCGAAATAGATTTGAACCCATTTTGAGGATGTTGCACTTTGCCAATAACGAAATAAATCACAATAAGGACGACCGATTGTTTAAAGTTAGACATTCATTAGACATGCTGAATGCTAATTTTAAATGTCACTATACACCTAATCAAGAAATGTGTGTTGACGAAAGTCTAATCCCATTTCGTGGCCGCGTTATTTTTAGGCAATACAATAAAAATAAGCGACATAAATATGGAATAAAACTTTTCAAGCTGTGCTCAAAACCAGGATACACTGTAAAAGTGCAAGTTTATGCTGGCAAAAACTATGATAATGTGAATACTACACCGACTAATGTTGTCCTTGCCTTATGTGACGATTATCTAAATAAAGGACATACGGTTTGCACAGATAATTGGTATACCAGTTTGGATCTGGTACGAAAACTATTAGCAGGACAAACTCACCTCATAGGCACACTTAGACAAAATAGACGAGGTTTACCTCAAACAGTTGCCCAAACCAAACTGAAAACAGGAGAATTCTCAGCTCAAGAAAATGACGACGGCATAACAATTATGAAGTGGAAGGACAAGCAGGATGTACTGCTGCTGTCTACCAAGCACTCCGTAAGTTTCAGAAGAGTAACTAAAAAAAGAAATGAAAAAATAAAACCGAAGATTGTGCTATATTATAATCATGCAAAATCAGCAGTTGATCTGTTGTCCTCTTACGGCCGTTCCCAATAACCTATCCTCAGTAAGCGATATCTTGCTATCGACGATAAATAGTAGACTTCTATCTATCCTTATTTTACGTCCCACAAGTGACGGTAACGCCTATCTAGCCATCGATATCGGTAGATAAGCTCAGCTATCCAGCCCTCCCATACGTTTTGTTACTACAAAAGCTACAAATAATAACAACGTTTAAACAAATATTTTTTCACATAACTTTTTCGTAAAACAATACAAATTGATCGAATTAAAGCATTGGTGATATTTTTATAGTAAAATAAGATTTGTAATCATAGTTATCTGTTTCATTGACATTATTTTGGCGGACAAATATTTGGCGCGAAAAAAGGAAGAACGAAACGTAGTCAAGTGTCATGTTAATTCAACTCGTAGAGAAGAGACGCTACCGGTATTATTGTTGTGTTATCAAGTTTGTTTAGTGAATTCTGCTTATTTTTACTTATAATGAGCGCTGTAAGTATTACCAGACATTATTATATACGTTCCTATTCAAATTGACAGAGGCTTTAAATATAAAATTTTGTAAATTACTGTGCAAACTAAACCTCGGAACAATTATTGATTTTTTTTTCGTCTTTCTCTACATATAATTAGGATCAACCCTGTATTTAATATTTGTTTTGTTTTCAGACAAAAGGTGTACCTTTAGCAAAGGATGAGGTGGCGTTGCTTATTGATCTTGTTGAAGCTAACAAGGTGATAACAAGCAAGGCTACAAATGCTACAAATAACCAGCTTAAAGAGGCTGCCTGGTCAAAAATCACAGATGCATTCAATGCATCGGTTTCAAGTTGCCCGCGAAGAACTGATCAGTTAAAATTGAAATGGGAGAATTTAAAAAAAGCTGCTCGAAAAATATCCACCAAAATTAGGATGAACCAAATTAAGGTAATCATTTTGCCCTTACTCTTGTGTGTAGTGTTTATGAACTGCAGGATGTGATAGATATTGTCTTTATTTAAATATGTATTATGGTATATTAATGTAACAATACTTACAGACAGGTGGTGGCAAGCCAGATTACATCCCACCAGATGATGCACTGGACAGAGTGGCATCCATTTTAGGTGCAACATGTGAGGGTTACAATGTATCATTGGGAGGAGATGCTGAGGTGGATTCAGAGGTTTTGAGTGATGGTGGTGGCATCATGGTGATTGATGGTGGTGTGGGTGATGGTGATTCGGAATTAATGAGCGTTGATGAAAGTGGATCATCGGGGAATAACCATCTGCTGGTTGTGACAACACCCAAACCGAAGAAATTCTTTTTTAACACTCCCAGTGGCAACAATATTAGTATGTATCTGCTGTCAGCAAAATGTACTATTTACCAATAACATTGTCTATTTACAATTATACTACCATTCAAATATTAACAAAGTAACAACAAGCATATTTTGTAAAATAAGGGATTTCACAATTTGCCTATGACTAACACTCAATACATATACTCAATATATTATATACTCAATTCATTATTGCATCCAGAATGTACATTTGGGTAATTTACATGTATGTGTAATCGAAAAAGTTTTAAGTAAACCTGGGGTGGTCTGGAAAAACTAATTTACTTAATTGCAATAATACCAGTTTTTTTTTTCAATAATACTTATATTTCTTTTCAGATAAACAAAAACGTAGGCTACTGGATGAAGACATAAGGTCTCGAGCTGCACGGAATCAAGCGATTGCTGATTATTACTTAGTGAAAAGGAAGAAATTAGAATTAGAGATAGAAAATATGGAATTAACAAATAGGAAGTTAAAATTAGACTTAGAGCAAAATAAATAAGTATTAAAATAAAATTTTCTTTTTCTTTATTGAATGCCCACTTAAAATTAATTCAAAGTTATTCACTCAAATCAAATCTGAAACAAATAAAATATAACATTAATATTTATGGAACAGGATTCAATAAAATAGTGTAGAACTGCATGAAAGACATTGGATCAAAAATAACTTACCCTCCAAAGAAGTTGTTTATCAAGTCTTGTCGCTCATCAATATTACTGTCACTAGGTTCATGTAACATCATTGGGACTGCATCATAATTAGGTATTTCTACTTCTGACATTACATCTTCAATTCTCATCTGTCTACAAAGGTTATGTAATATAGCTGTTGCTTTTATTATTGCCTGTGTTGTTGATAATGATAGCCGTATTTTTAATGATATAACTGGAAATCTCCGTTTCCATACTCCAAAACACCTGCAAGAAAGGTAAATTACAGAAAAGTCTAACAATGTGATGTCTCATTAGAGTGGTATAAAGTGACTTAAAGAATGTGCACTACAATAATATTTTAAAAGGTACCTTTCAATAGTATTTCGTGTTCTTATATGGGCTTCATTGTACATTTGCTGACTGCGTGAAGTTGGGTTCAATAAAGGAGTTAATAAATAGGGTTTGCATGGATAAGCACTATCTCCAATTAACCAGCGATTTCCATATAAACCACTTTCACATTCCGCTGAAAAATCAATAAAAAATTAAATATGTTAATATGTTTGTAAAAGCACTTCCAAGTGTAGAGGTTTTTAAAAATTATTGTTTTATTGCTCAAAATAGGTAGTATGAAGCAACTAAACACTATGTTAGGTACCTCTCAGTGTTGAATTGTTAAAGATTGTTGCATCATGAGTTGATCCAGGCCAACGGGCAACAACATTCATAAATCTTAAATATGCATCGCACACAGCTTGCACATTCATAAAGAAATATCCTTTCCATTTCTAAATTTTTCTCCAATATTAGAATCTATAAATTAAAACAATCACTTTAGAGAATGAATAATATAAAAGCTAATTTAAGTTTTTTTCTTAAAAAAGACCATGTACTTACTTGGTGATTGTATTAGAATATGTGTACCATCAATTGCACCCAGAACTCTTGGAAATTGGCTAATATTGTAAAAATCTTCCTGGGTATTGCTATGTATATGTATACAGTAAGTAACAAAAACCCTGTTGTTCCTTCCACCTACGTTTTAAGAATCGCTATACACACGTAATAAAGCAAGTCATTTATAAAAACTGTTCAACAAAATAATTAAAATAAATATTTAATTATTAATATTTGTAAGGTTTAACCGATTTCTTACCTCTGCAATTCTGCTGCATGAAGCGATGACGCGAAACCAGAAAGAGATAGAACGTTCCCGGAACCACAGTATAAACCATGCCGCCACTTCCTTTGATCGATGCCGCCCACTGCGCGTGCCGTTACCTATTTTTTTCTACACAAGTTCGTGACCTTTTCAGCTGTTGTTTATCACTTTAACGAATGAATGTTAAGAATGTTTGAAAATGTTAGTTTACACGGTATTTTTATGCACAATTGATAATTGTTTAAACTAGATTTAACACTTCACTACATTAAAAAAAAAACAAAGTCTGTCTATCCGAACACGATAACCTCACGCTACCGAACAAATGTGCGGTACTAGTTTTAGTTAATTTATTAAGATGTCTACTTGACGGCCGCGGAGATGCTGTTCAATATCACCACCTTGTACCTCTACACATTTGTTGCAACGCCTAATCATGTTCTCACGTACGCTTCGCAGAACGGAGGTATCGGACTTGATATGGTCAAATGCTGCTACTATGCGTGAACGCATTTCAACCTCCGTATCGCATGTTTTTTTGAACACCTGTTGCTTAGCGGCGCCCCAGAGGAAAAAATCAAAAGGCGTCAAGTCGGGTGATCTCGCGGGCCAATTAATGGGTCCACCGCGACCAAACCATCTCTCTCCGTACTCAGCATTTAAATAGCTTCTCACAGGGCGGGAGAAGTGTGGCGGCGCGCCGTCATGTTGGAACCACATACGTCGCACGATATGGAGGCCTAATTCATCAAGTTCGTCACTCAGCTGTTATTTATTTATTTAACAATTTATGTACACACTAAATACAGAAATCAAGAAAGGAACAGAAAAGAGAGTACAAAGGTATTGCTTATTTCTAATGAAATCTCTTCCAGCAAACCTGCGAAAGGAGATACTAAAAAAAGAGATGTAGACAAAGTGTGTAAAAGAAAAAGAGAAAATGGAAGACATAAAACATAAATCAGATAACTATTTTAAATATAATATACAATATAAGAATATACTTACATACATAAAATACAAAGATACATACAACAATCCTATAAATACAATATAATAAATAATAATAGATACTTATGCAACTATGACGAAATGGAAAGATAATGTTCTTTCAGTCTTCTTTTGAAAACTGCAATAGTTTGGCAGTCCCTAATGTCAGGAGGAAGTGAATTCCACAACCGCACGGCGTGCACAGTGAAGGAGTAGGAGTAGAAATCGGTAGAGTGTGGAGGGGACTTAAGGAGGTTCCTAAGATGCGACCTGCAAGGTGCATCAGAAGGACGGGAGTAGGAAAAGCGTTCCCGCAAATAGGATGGTGTTTTAGGGTTGTGAAGGATATTAAATAGCAGACATAATATCCGAGAGTTCCTGCGAAGTCGAATTGGGAGCCACTTGAGTATTTTGCGAAAGTTGGAAACATGATCATACTTTTTAAGGTTAAAAACAAAACGAATACAAATATTTTGCAACCGCTCAAGTTTATTTAAAAGCTCCTCGGTGGCATCCAAATAACAGGCATCGGCGTAGTCTATGATGGGCTGGATGAGAGTTTGCGCAAGGGAGATTTTGGTTTTCAAAGGCAAGAAGCTCTGTAGGCATTTCAATGAGTGGAACGTGTAGTGCACTTTGCGACTAACTTCAGCAACTTGGGCAGTCCATGATAAGTAGGAGTCCATAGTCACCCCCAGGTTTTTAGCCTTAATTGCGTAACCGATCTGAACTCCATTCAGCCTGAGCGGAGACAGCGACGCAACATCGAGCCTATTTCGCATATACCTGCCGCCGATGATCAAGGCCTGAGATTTCTTAGGGCATAAACTGCGTTAAGCGTGCCTCTCGCGTGTCCACACAAAACCGACCCGCGCGTGCCCATGCGCGTGCACACGCTCGTGAGCCCGTCGGGCGCCCGTCGCGTGATACTTCCGTGCAACGGGGCACGCATGCACGCGACGTGATCACGCATCACGTTGGACGGGTCCACGCGCGAAGCCCGCTAGCGGGTGCACGCGCGTGCTTGTTCAGTTGACAGCGCTATCTCGAACCGACCGCACGCGCGTGCCCGGCCCATAACAAAAAATGACAAATTTTGATACAGAAAGGGTAATTGTTGAAGTTCAGTGTCGTCCTGCCATATGGGACCAATCTAGCGAAATATTTAAAGACCGGGACGCTAAATCAAAAGCATGGCTAGACATTTGTACAGTACTGTTTCAAAATTTTGATGACTGGAGTGAAGCAGAAAAAAACATACAAGGTAAGTACCTACACTCTTTATTTATTTTATAATAACGTAGGTTAGGTAAACTATTCTTTGCGCCAAATTTTTATTTTTAATAATCTATGCAATTAGTTATATATAATTAGTTATTTCAATTGTATTTGTGTCAATTAAATGTTTTCAACAATTAATCCAACTATAAAATTAAAACTCGGAATATTTACAATAATTTACCTATGTAAATATAAAATCATGCTTATATTCAAAACTAGTACAGAGATACTGCGTATTTCTGAACATTGTGAAATTCGTGTGAACAATGTCCCATAATATTGGTATGGTTTTATATTGCTCGATAAATTCCAAAGTTCTTTCTTTCGGCCACGCGGTCGCCGCCATTTTGCGCGTCACGAGACAACCAGTACCTATGTTCACGACTGCGAGCTTCACACTACTTCACACTATCGGTGTATTTAGGGTTCAAAATCATTTTAGGGCAGAAACAGTGGATCGGTAGGTAAATAAATAAAATTATCAACTAAAATATTTATTATATTGGTTTTAGAATTGGGCTAGTAACTTTGTAAAATAAGCGTGCGTTTTGTAGTTTTGTAGGTTTTTCTTTGACATCTCTCAACTTTAGTTTACAACAATCTAAGTTATTTGGTTACATCCGATGAATTTAACAAATAAAATCATTAGGTATATTATTAAAATATGCCTGCTATGTTAATAAAAAATGTGTGGTAACAAACCGTGAAAAATCAATTATTGAATGTACATAAATTATAAAAAAGCCAACTATCTTCAATAAATACTGCGATCTTGCCATGACAGCTGTCCGTCTGCAACGAAATAATCTGCGAAGTTATCGCGTAATGTATACGAATCTCTGTGGGTATTTCCAATTAACCCCCGAACTGAACGTATATGGTCTGGTATAATGACAATATCATGAAAGTCATTAATTTGACTTCTTGATCTTATAAAATTATGCAAAATACAAATTGTTTTAAGAAAACAAATTGCTTTGTCTTTTCCAACGTTCAATGGACGATGGAGTATGCGAAATTTATTAGCCATGATACCAAATGTACACTCAATATAACGTCGCGCCCTCGTTAACCTATAATTGAATTTTTTTTTTTTGTAGTTTAAATCGAGAGCTCGAGCATATGGCCGCATGACATGGCTAGATAACCCGAATGCTTCATCTCCTACAATAATATAGGGCAAAGCTGCGGTTGCAACAGTGTTGGTTGGTTTATCATTGTGTATTACGGGCAATGCTTTGGCAGGAGGAATATCTATTAAGTCATTGTTGATTTGTTCGTAGAATCGGCTTTGTGTGAAAATTGCGGAGTCAGATTCTTTACCCTGCACTCCCACATTTATATAGGTAAACTCATAGTTGGCGTTACACATTGCAAGCAGTACAATAGAATAGTAATGCTTATAGTTGTAATAGAGGGAACCACTATGTGGAGGTCTTATAATGCGTATATGTTTTCCGTCTATTGCACCTATGCAGTTAGGAAACTGGGCTTGCGTTAAAAAACCTTTTTCAGTCTCTACCCATAGCGCACGGGAAAATTTTGGTATACATTCTTCCTTTAACCTTTCAATTATAATTTGACAAACTTCTGTTACTATTTTTCTGACCGTGGTTAGTCCTGTCTGATACGCCAGATGAATATCGACGAAGGTATGTCCACTAACTAAATATCTGTAATAAAATAAAATACCTGTGTTATTGTTTCAGTGAAAAAGCTGCAGCAAAGATGGAAAACTGCAAGAGACACTTATATAAGAGTGAGGTCTACTAAAAAAAAACTTAAATCAGGTTCCGGTTCCAGGGCAAATAAAACATACATTTACTATGACATGCTGTCATTTTTAGATTCAAACTCGAATACTCAAGGAGAAGAATCGGCAGACGATTTTAATCAGTCAGTAGAGCAAAACGCGTCACCGAGAACTTCACAAAATAATACGATTATTGAAGAAGATTTGATTAATGTACCTAGCACCAGCTCCAGCGTTACCAAAGAAACACGATCTTCCAAGAAACGTAAGTGCGAATCGCCAACTAATTTCGAATTAGAGTTGTTAAATTGCGTGAAGAATAACACTGCAGATAATATGGACGAAGACTTGAATTTTTTTAAGTCATTATTACCAACTGTGAAAAAATTGAGTTGCTTTAAAAAATTATTATTTCGTACAAAAGTATTAGAAGCTTTAATTGATATAGAAAAAGAAATGATTATTACCATTGATGACCTTTCATTAACGCAAAATACGGTAACGAATGATTTAGAATCCTTAAATATAAGATCAGACACGAACAATGAATAAATAGGTAACAAGAAAGACTGAAGATTTGATTAAGACTGTTTAATTATTAAGAACAAAAGAAAGAGAAGAACATGAAGAACTATTTAAGTTAGTAAAAAGCGCAATTTTATATTTATATTTTTCTGGTCTCATGTGCAATTATTATGATATACAAGGGCATTCGCCAAAAGTTTACAAGCCTTGAGTGTAATGTTCATAAGGAAAGAAACGGGGTCGATTCGGACACTTTTATCTTAAACCCTATTTAGGGTCAAATAAAAAAGTGTATCAATAGACCCCTTTTTTTACTTAATGGACCTTTTTTTTGAACCTACTCATAACATTGCTCCTTCATATATCCTCTTCTTAAATTTAATCTTTTATGTAGTAAACTGTGATTATGATTGTGATGATAAATAAGAATTTAAAATAATATTAGTACCCGATCTAGTAATAGAAGGGAATAATTAATAAGGGAAATATTCGTATGTAAAAACTTGCAATCAATATGCGTCATTATAATTAATACTTTGTAAGGTAGGTATATTATTATAATTAAGACATTTAGACTTATTGTACTGTTTTAACTGTTATTGTGTTTTTTTATTTTAAACTTGAACCTGTGATTTTATTAGTGTATTTCAAATGAATAATCAAAAACTAATTGTAACGTAACGTTTATGCAAGACACTGTGATGACTGTTGTGATTATATAAAAAAATAAGTAAATAAGTAGGTATAGATAAAAAAAACGAAAACGATAAAACTGTGTAATTTAGAAATAACAAAATATAATTAATAAATGTAAGAAACTGTGATTAATATGATGATTAATAAGTGTGCGGTTATGTGTTTCGGCCCTAAGAACAGAGTGCACCACATCAAGAAAAACATTTTAAGCCATATTCAGGTGTCACTGCCGAAACAATAAGAACTTCTTCTTCTTTCTGGCTTGATGTGGCTAAACAGTAGTGTGACTTACATAAATTGGCAAAAAAATAAGTATGAGTGTTCTAAACTTTTGTTAAATAATGACTGTTTTTTTTTACATGAATAAAGATGATTATTAATATCGAAATGTCTTTACTTACCGCAATGTCATTGCAAATCGTTCCATTGGTGATACGATTGACGTAGATTTCAATCGTAGATTGTTAGTCTTCAAATAGGGCTCCAGTTTTGAATATAATTCATCATAGACTTGTAATGAAACTTTAAAATATTTGAAAAAAAACCTTTCATTTTCTCTTAATATACCAAACTTCACCACGAATTCCCCGCACAGTAACCTAGATTCAACGTACGGGCTTACTGGCTGGCGTCTTTTTTTGGCAATTCGTCGTCGCCGTCGTCTTGATAAATAATACAACATTAATTTATCCATAATTACTCGACTGTACACCTCCAACGTCAAAATTGTACTGAGAAAACTGACGCGCCGATGCCCGCGCATAAGCACGCGAACGTGCTCACGTGCGTGCACCAGAAGCGTGGCCCGCGACGTGCTCACGTGCGTGCACCAGAAGCGTGGCCCGCGACGTGCTCACGTGCGTGCACCAGAAGCGTGGCCCGCGACGTGCTCACGTGCGTGCACACGCGTAACGCAGTTTATGCCCTTAGGATTGATTAGCAGTCCAAAAGACCGCGACCACTCACTAATCAAATCCAGATCCTTATTCATGGCAGACACGGCGGCTTCTGCATCTTCCCTTAGGAAATGACGGTAAAGCTGCAAGTCGTCGGCATAGAGATGGAAGAAGGAAGAGATAACTCTGGTGACAGAGTTAATAAAAATAGAAAAAATAAGAGGAGAGAGAACGCCACCCTGAGGCACACCCGCGTTGAGAGGGCACCAATTGGAGGAAGACTCATCAAGACGAACACGCTGCGAGCGACCTTTAAGATAGGAACCAAACCAACCAATAGTAGAAGAGGAGAAATTAAAAGATTTAAGGATCCCAAGAAGGATGTCGAAATCAACAGAGTTGAAGGCGCTGCTAAAGTCTAAAAGAACAAGTAAAGTAAGAGACTTGTGGTCCATGGCCCATCGAATATCGTCAGTAACCTTTAAAAGAGCCGTTACAGTGCTATGACCAGGACGAAAGCCAGATTGAAAAGAACTAAGAAGGTCATTCCTAGAAAGGAAGGCCGTGAGTTGCTGATGGACGATGTGCTCGAGAACTTTAGAGAGATAAGGGAGGATGGAAATGGGTCTGAAATCGGATGGTGAAACCGGATTAGAAATTTTGGGTAAGGGAATGATGTGAGCTTGTTTCCAGACCTCAGGGACAGTACAAGAAAACAAGGAGTAGTTAAAAATGTGTGTCAAAACGGGAAGTAATGTAGGAAGGATAGGAGAAATCATTCTTATGCAAAGATTGTCATTACCAACAGCAGAGGAGGAGATGGCTGAAATAGATTTTTTGACTTCAATTTCACTCACAGGGCTTAATTCAAAGGGAGCACATTGCGGCAAAGGCAAACAGGAAAGTTTATTCGTTTATTCGTTGTTTCGTAGTTTTTTCGTTTATTGTTTTTGTTTTAAGTTTGTTTGTGTGTTGTTGTTTAGCTGTTCTTGCAGGAAACGAAGATAGTTGGCGCCATTCATTGTTTGGTCTAAAAAACAAGGTCCAATAATTTTGTCCGGTCAATAATTCCAGCCCAAACATTAATCCTCCACCGATGCTGAAAGTTACTTGCTTTAATAGCATGCGGGTTTGTGATCGACCACACGTGCTCATTGTGCGAATTAAATACACCTGTTCTAACAAATGAGCACTCGTCGGTGAACAGTATCCAATTCAAGAAATCACTATCTTGTTCGATCTTGTCGATCTCGTTGTTGGTCTCGTCCGTGCACACTGCCGGTATTGTACGTACGTATGTACAAACGTTGGAATGCCATCGCCGACGGTAATGGTAGACTCGCGAAACGTTCTTGGTAGAGTCTGCGTGCTTCTACAGAATTGCAGTCACATTTCCCAAGACACATCAACATATTAAAATATTCTACGTTAGAATACGACATGGTCAACGTGTACGTAAACAAAACACAAGTCACTCACTACGTAGGTCAACAATAACATCCGTTCGGAAGAAAGTTGCGCGGGAGACTAAGGAAGTGATTCGCAGAGCGGCCGGTGGCGGCGTAAAGGGGCGCGGCGAGCGCGAGCGTCGCGGTAGTCTTTGGCGGCATCTTCTGTCGCGTCAAAGAAGCCGCCGAGCTCGTAGGCTATTTAGCGAAATAAAGATGTACTTGTAAAATCAGATACTCTAAACATTTTTTTGAATGTGTCGATTTTAATAGTTATTTCATTTTGACCTCTCAACTGGCCAATGCTTAATTTTTTTTTATTATAACTTCATCAATGTTGTGCTTGTAGGTAAATGTATACGTACCTGAAAGGAACAACAGGGTTTTTGTTACATATTGTATAATTTCTATAACCTTGCTATTGCAGATGAGACATTGGCTATAGTACGCCCCGCTGATGATTTTGAGACTCCTACAAAGTCTGCAACAGACACTAACATTGTGCCTAATGCATAAAATCTTAGGGTTAAAAGTAGCTGATGCAAAGGAGATATCCCATTATTTCTGAAAAATAAAAATAAAAAACACTTTAAAAAATGATACCTAAGTATATCATTTTTTAAAGTGTTTTTTATTTTTATCTATTATTGTTAAGTGATTAATATTAAATGAACGTATTTCTCATTCAAGTTGATACTTACCTTTCTGAGGTTACTTTTAACAAAGGATATATTTCTGTTAATAAATTACTAACAGCAGTTTTGTTTAAACGAAATCTATATGTGAATTCGCTACTATTTAATTCGTTCATGTGGTTTACGCGGGTCTTGTAGTTTTTCTGGGATTCATCTTCAAAATCCCTGTCCCAGTCAGATAATTCCATTAACATAGATAAATCACTTTCACTAGACTCCGACATTATTAGGAATGATGAAAGCACTGCACTTCTACAAAAAATAAACAATGCTTATCCCTGCAATTCGACGGATTGACAAATTTGGTTATCTTTTGTACTGACGTTACTGACAGATAGCTATCTAAAGGATATTGGGATGCATAATGTTGCAATTTCATAGAAATATCTATCTGTAGTAAGAGATAGCCCCTCCCATCGATAGATGGCGTAGGGCGGTTAGTTGTCATAACCATCAGTATGTTATTGGGACATCAAAACCGATGATAGATAGATTTTTCTATCTTTAGTAGGTCAAAACTGGCGATAGATAGGTTATTGGGAACGGCCGTAAGTCTATGGATTGCACAGGAGGATTATTGAGGAAATTATTTTCTGACTCAGAGGTGGGAAAGACGATAACCTGCGCCCGTACAAAAACCGAAGCAATTGTTAACAATGTTATTTCCCCCCATGTAATGGAAGGTCTTGTGGAAACATTGAAATCTGATTCAGTATTATATTTTGGTCTATCAACTGATGCAAGCAATCACGGACGGAATAAAGACTAAAATTTTAGAACTCGATGTATTGCCAAACGAAACTGCCGAAACAATCACACAATATATTGTCAACACCTTGAAAAAACACGGGATTGAACAAAAATTAGTCTGTTTCTTTTACTGCTTATAATGCCAACGTCAATTTTGGTGGTATTAATAGGCCAACAGGCGGACAAAACGTTTTTTATTATTGAAACAAGAACTACAAAAGCAAATTGTAGGCGTTGGATGTCCTGGCCATATACTGCATAATTGTATTAGACACGGTGCAGATAAATTGGAAATAGACATCGAGTCCACGGTGATGAAAATTTATAATTATTTCTCAGTCTACACCTTGTTCGCACAGAGAAGTTAAAATCATTTTGTGAAGCTGTTGAAATACAATAACAGCAACTGCTATACCACAGCAAAACACGATGGCTGAGTTTATTTCCAGCAATAGAAAGGATCCTGAAATTATTTACAGCATTAAAAGAGTATTTTTTATCTGTCGAAGGAACTCCAACAAAGATCAAACGATTTTTTGAGAACCCGTTCTCAGAGATTTATTTATGGCATATTCACTCATTAATGCCCCTGTTTCAATCCAAAATTAAAAGAAAAAAGCCCTTGAGAAAGACGATGTTACTATTGTAGAAATTAACTGTATATTAAACGCAACTTTAAATGAACTCAAATCTCGTAAAGATGAAAATTTTAAATCATTGACAGTTATTCGACTACTGAACACTTTGGAAAACAACGAAATTAGTACCGATAATTTTAAAACAGATATTCTGGGCCTGTATGTGGATTTAACAGCTTATTTAGAAAAATGGATGAAAATATCGAAGAATTCTCTTCCTTCCGGTGGATGATTTTACAAAAAGAAATCAAAAGTTTCTCAAGTTCTGATTTAGCTTCATCTGTAGAATTTGCGCTGCCAGATACACTGTAATTACAGCAAATTTACTGTATTTTCACACGATCTACTGTCTACTGTAATACTAAAAATTACAGTGTATGGAGAGCACTGTAATTTTTCTACAGGCAAAAACAAAATAGTTTAATGTAAACTGAAAGCAGCCTTTGTGAAAAGAAAAAATAATATGAACATAACAAAACGCAACTGGCTACTAGAGCCCGCGCCACCTCTCTTCATATGTCACAACTCTTGTTCCTATTGTAATAAGAACGAATATGTCTTAATTTAAACGGGCATGATTAGCGGGGGCGGTGGATACTACGCGGGAATTTCCCGTCATAGACTAAAAACCACTTCTTAGTATTAACCACCCAAATTGTGTTAACCGTGTTTTAATTTAGTTTTCAATCTTATTAACTAACTTAAATTAGTATGATTGTAAATTGCATTACGCTTTTACGCATTACGTTTTTATTTGGCTCTTTCAAGTCTTTCTGTGAAACTGGTGCAAGTGGTTATTTTGTTTGAGGACTTGAGAATTTAAAATGCCTAATTCATCTGATGATTGTAATCAAAGCGGACCATCAACTCCAAAAAATCAACAAATGAACGGACAAGAAGCTATCGCCCATTATTATTGTTCATATCTCAGTGAATGGCGCACGGTCGGATGCTCCAGTATTGGTTGGGATATTCAAATTGGATCCTGAAACATGTCTCGAGATCTCAGATCGCGATGAATCAATTCAAAATATACTAAGCTTAATGCCAAGATTGACACCAACTTCTATGATAGAACAACAAGCTTTGGATGACCAATGGAGAAAATTGCCAAAGTTAAAAGGAAATTTCGATGCTGCAATACGGCCTGATGAATTCTGGCACAAGGTTAGTAACTAAGACTATATTTTTTTTTAGAAATATATTTCTTTCGTTTGCAAAATACAATATTTTTCAGGTGAAACTGTCGGACGAGTTCCGCTTGATTGGAAAATACATGCTCAACATCTTGGCTCTTCCTAACTCCAATGCGGAATGCGAGAGAATTTTCAGTCAAAATAACGACACCGAAACCAAGAAACGAAATAGATTAATAACCAGGACAATAAGAGGCAACATGTTAGCACAACAAACCATTTGGCGTCACAGCACCAGTTGCGTTAACTTTAAACCAACTGAGAAGATGATAAAATCATTTAATTCTGAGCTCTACAAAAAAGAAGCGGGTATCGGGCTACATGATAGTGACATTATATATCGGTATTATGCTTATTCTAAATTACAAAAGGTGAAATTAAAACAGTATTATAGTTAATAAAAGTTTCTTGAAATCTACTGTAAAATTCACTGTATTTTTTTTAACTTTTACTGTAATAAATTTTGTCGTAAACACTGTAAATTTGAGCACGAAACACTGTAATATCATTTTTCTCATCTGGTAACACTGAGTTCGTCCGTCATGTTTTACTTGAAGACAAGTACTTCAAGAAAAG
This sequence comes from Standfussiana lucernea, assembly GCA_964057025.1. NCBI lineage: Eukaryota > Metazoa > Arthropoda > Insecta > Lepidoptera > Noctuidae > Standfussiana > Standfussiana lucernea. The sequence goes on along the minus strand of OZ059792.1, from coordinate 13,683,319 downwards.
CGTTGCGACCTCCAGCAGCTGAGGCTGCAGACTCTCAGTGAGTGGGGGCGCCCAGGCACGAAATTTCCGTCCGATCCGGGGGCGGTCTTCTTCGCGCGGAGACAAGGGGCGGCACCTCCGCCTCCGGTGGAGCCGCCCCTTGCGGGGGATCCATCGCTGGAGGGGTGAAGTCGGTCCTGCGCGGAAACAGAGACCGGACCACCCCATCCAGCAACGCTGGCTCGAGGGTCTCAGACAGTGGGGGACCATAGGGGCGGAGCTGGTTCCGCGCCGCCTTATATGGCCTCCCATAGGGATCTCTGTCGAGACCCTCGGAAAGAGGCGTACAGGCGGTCCTCTTCTGTCCGGACTCGGTTTTGGGCGCTGCGCCGTCGGCTCCACGCTTAGGCCCTTCTGGCCGCCACGCAGGTGGCCCGGAGCCCCGCCAGCTCCTCCGTCCACCAGTACACGGCACGACGGGGAGGCGGACGGCGAGACCGAGGCATGCTGGAGTTGCACACCTCGGTCAAGAACCCCCGTAGCCGGACCGCTGCGGCGTTCACGTCCGGGACCTCCTCGACAGGGGGAGGCGACAGCTAGTCCTGGAGGAAGGCGGCCTCCTTGGCTGCCTCCCGGTCCAGGCGGGTGCGTGCCCACCGCGGGAAGGGAGATTGCCCAGCGCGGGCCGTCCCCCCTCCCCGCTGTGTGGAGATGTCGAACCGCACATAACGGTGGTCCGACAAGGTCTCCACCAGCTCCACCCGCCAGTTCACGACGCGGGCGGCAAGCGCGGGGGTGGCGAACGAGACGTCCACCACCGACCCGCCCTGTTGCCGCACACACGTGTGGACCGCCCCCCTGTTGAGGAGGGATACACCGCACGAGGCCGCCCAAAACTCGATGGCGCGTCCCCGGACGTTGCACCCGGCGACCGGGTTGCCCCAGGCCACCAACTTGGCGTTTAGGTCGCCCAACACCACGACCTGGCGTGGTGCCGCCCTCCCTACGACAGCAGTGAGGATCTCGAGGAAATCCTCAAAGTCCGAGAGTGGGCGGTTTGGGGAGAAATACACCCCCACCATCGCTATCTCTCCCCACGCGGCGGCCACGTATCCCGGTCTCCTCTCTAAGAGCGAGAGGGGAGGGGAGTCTGTGGAAGACCGCGCCACCAACGCCACCAAGCCGTCCCGGTCGCCCAGCCAACGGCCAGGGACCGAGTAGGGTTCGGCGACCACCGCCAATTCCACCAACAACTCAGCCATGGTCTGCATCAGCAGATCCTGTGCTGTCCTGCAGTGGTTGATGTTCGCCTGAAGGATGCGATGTTCGACTGTGGCCATCAGTCGGACATCGCACCCGCCTCCGCATCCGCCGCAGGAACGGCGGTATTAGCGGCAGCAGCAGGTGCAGGCCCGGTCGGCGCCTGCGCTTTGCCACGCTTAGGGGGGGGATTACACTTCCCCCCCTTCATGACGTGGCCTGCCCGGCGGCCACTGGCAGCACACACCGTGCAGTGCGGCGTGGCGGCCTGGCAGGAGGCGGCTTTGTGGCCCTCCTTGCCGCAGCGGTAGCATGTGTCCGTCCTGTCAATCTTGGACGGACACAGGGGCCGGGTGTGACCGATGCCGAAGCACCGGAAACACCGCAGAGGCTGGCCCTCGAGTGCCCGGACTGCTCCCAAGCTGAACCCATCCTTTTGCTAGGACGGCTTTGGCAGCTGCGACTGGGCACTCGAGGCGGATGGTGCCCATTCCGCCGCGGCCGGGCCTTATGTCCCGGCCTTGGACCGCCGCGGCGCCACAGCCCCCTACCGCTGCGACCGCCGCCACCACCTCCTCCTTGGTGACGGAGTCATCCAACTCCGTCACTTCGATGGCCGCCGACTTGACCGGCCGGGCCACACACGACTTGACTGGCAGAGTTCGCGATGACCTCTTGCAGCTTGGCTGCAAAGAGATCAGCGCGGGCGCTCGCCTCGGCTCCCGGGAACTCGAAAATTCGGGCCCCGGCCTGCGTCCGCCGGCACGACACACTGCCGATCCCCAGTTGAGTGGGATCGGCATTGCCGCGCGCCCGCACGAAGATGGAGGCGTAAGTCTCCCCTCGCCCCGCAGCTTCCGCGGTGAGCGTCACCACGACGGCTGCAGTTTTAGGAGGGACTAACTGCCTCTTTCCTCCTCTCCCTTTCCCTTTCCCCTTGCACTTGCCGGTCGTCTGCGACTGGCTGGGTGCGGGTGTGGCGGGGACGGCAGGGACGGCAGAGACGGCCGCTGCCGATTTCTTGCCCTTCCCTTTACCCTTCCCCCTCCGGCCCACTTTCGTCCACTCGTTGGACGGAGTGGTCGAAGGGAGAAGGGCCACGTCTTCCACCTGGGAGGAGGAGGACGGCCCCGGCTGGCTTTGCCTCTTATCCGCCGCAAGCGGTGGCCGGAGGCTTTTTTCCGGCAGGAGCCGGTCCTCGATGCCTGCCAGGCAGGCTCTCGTGAAGGCCCTCTCCTCCATTACTACCTTGCGGATGATATCCTCAAGGTCGGAGGAGGGGCCCTCTAGTGCAGGGCTCGCCTTAGCCCGTGGTGGCCGGGCCGAGGCAGGGCCCTCTGCCACAGGGCTCGCCTTGGCCTGTTGAGGCCGGGCCGTGGCTTCAGACAGCTTCTGACGAAGCTGGTTGACCTCTGACTGCAGGCGATCCACCCTCGCCTGCAGTTGCCGCGTCTCGTCGGAGGCCGTCCGCTGAACTAGTTCAGCGACGACACCGCGCATGCTCGCGGCCCGACATTTCAGGGCCTTTTGGAAGGTGCCCTTCAGGTTGGAGGACTTAGGGGCGACCTCAACAATCTCCTCCTCGTCCCCCTCCGCCATCCTTTCCAGTTCCGCCAAAGAGTGGTTCGCGTACAGAACCCGGGACGCACCGTACCCGGACTTGGCCCGGGCGACGTACGCACGCTTCTCTTTGGCGGCAACCCGCTCCTCCAGCTCTTGCTGGAGCTGCACCTTCCGGGCCAAGTCTACCTGGCGCTGGGCCTCCGCGAGCCCAACGACGTGGGTATCCGCGGCCGTCGTCGTCGGCTTTTTAGCCTTCGACAACGGCTTGGACCCCGAAGCCGAAGAACTCTCGGACCCACAACTTAGGAAGACCCGCTTCCGCGACCGCGAGCCACTCGCGTCCGACACACCAACAAGCGAGTCGCTGTCGGACGACTCCGCCCCTCCGAAGTAACTAGCCGCAGACGGCGCGCGGCTAGACTCTGACGCTGGTGCGTCGGGGTGGCCCTGAGAAAGGCCTTTTGATTTTAAAAAACCGCCCGCGGGCGTCCCGCGATGGTGTAGAAGGCATAGTAGACGAAACAAGGCAAAGAGAGATAAAAATTCGCTACTAGAGCACAGAGCACTTCGGCCAGTCCCAGTCTGCCACTCCGTTACGGTGGTCAGAACTGGGCTGTTTTCAGGGGACACGACGTGGACGTAAGCTCTGTGGGGGGTCCCCCGCCCCGCGGAAAACCTAACCTAACCTATCAACCACTACGACTATCAATAACTATCGTATCGATATCAATAACTATCGTATCGATATCAATAACTATCGACCACCACTACTGTTTTTCAATATTGTGTTTAAAAACTGAATAAAATGAGGAGGATAGACCGAATTTTAAGTAATGCTTTAGGCGGATCAAAACACGACAATAATAAGTCGGGTAAGTTTCAAGGTTATTTTTGTTATTGGCTAAATAACAGCTTTAGTTTGTAAACTATGAAGAATGTTTTGCTTTTCAGATGATATGGATGATGATGGGGTACCGCTTGAGGCTATAGAATGCAATAATTAAAAAATGAGAATATTTTTGTGCTTGTAAGTATGAGAAAAAAATAAGTACTTACTTACGTGATCTCTTGATTTTGAAAAACTTTTGTTGTAAATGAGTTTTTTTTTAATAATTATCTGATCTTGAAATGTACGTACTTGCTTCTGTGTGACCTGTACTTAATATAATTTACTTACCTACCTCCCATGTACCTACCTCTTACTATGTGCTCGACTGTAGGTACGTACTTCCTACCTTTCATATACCTGTCTCTTTCTATATAGAAAAGAGAATATGGAAAGTAAGTAGGTATGTACAATATGAGGTAAGTAAGTCTATACAGGTGTGCTCACCTGTACGTACTTACTTACAGCATACTTCATACATCTAAGTATTATTTTGTTGTTATCCTCATGAGGCTTAGTAGATACATTTTTAGATAATTTTACAGCTTAGAGGTAAGTATTAAGAACTCCTATCTTTTCCTCCAAAATGTTCATAAGACAGAGCTTCTTCTTCATTTACATTGCTGAATTGGCGTGATGGGGCTCTACTAACAACAACAACAACGGCACGCATGGTACTGCGTCTCGAACTGCTCCCTCTCGGCATACATGTCGTCCGTACTCTCCGACAACAGCTCCAACTCAGTCTGTAACACGTCGAATTCCTTATACAGCGCTTCCATTAAAGTCTAACGACCTTGTAATTCGACCTCTTGGAAGTCATCTAAGTCTGTGTTACTAGGCAGTAATCTTAAAAAGTTATTAAAATGCGTAAGCTTAGCTTTGAAGCTTCCTCGCTTCTTTATCAGTTCCTTTAGTTTTGCATCAGCCATAATGGTAGGTAGGAAGTGACAAAGCAAAGGGTCAAAGTGCAAACAAGGCAAAGAACAAAGGAAAAACCAAAGCAAAGTAGTTAAAAACGAATGAAATAGGTAAAGGACTAACGGTAAATCAGCAGTTGTGACAATAATGAGCCCGATGTGGAAACCGGTTTAACAAGCAAAAAAAATGAAATCACTAATGAGGTTGTTTACGTTTAAAAGTATCTACTTATTCATCGGTGCGATAAGCGAACAATGATGAACAGTATGGGAATTAAGTTAGATAAATTACGTAAACTTGATGAATGCAAATGAGTATGAATAGCTATAGCATATGAAGAGATCAACTATGACTGATCCGTAGTATAGCACTGTTTTAAATCCCTGGAAAAAGAAAGAATGAAGAAAAGGAAGACAGGAATTAAGGAGATCGGAACGGACTCACTCAGAATTATGTTCCTCCCTGGGTAGACTGTCCTCTCTGTGTCCTCTACGACGCGTAGGCAATCGGACGAAGTGGGCAGTCCAAAGTCCACGGGCGGCGTGGCACAACAAAGACGGCGAATTTCTTCTTTGTAGAAAGGCTCGAAGGACCACTGTTTGAGTGTCGAGCTCCAGTTGTGATGCTGGTGGTCTCGACTTAATAAAACTGCTATTTTCGATGTATAGACTATATTTAACTTGGTTACAACAAAAAAGAAAGGGCCGATGTATGCGCACGACAAGTGACGGCGAGCGAGTCTCGTCGGAATGTTTGAGGGCCCAGCGTTAGGTGGGGCGCGCGGGCGTTGCGATGACGTAGGTTCACGATGACACGATCCCATTGGCCGGCGCGATGTGATGATCCGGAACAGTTATGCTTATTTTTTTTCCTTTTCAGCATGTAATAATGATTCTGATCATGATACAAATGCAATACCTAGCATAGAAACTATTGATTTAGAATCGCCAGTAGCACCATTGTTTTCGCCTTTAACTCCATATATAAATAAAAAACCAACTTATAATACAACCAATTACAATAAATTTGAAATATCGTCGCCATTACGCCCCATGTCTTCTAGTACATTGGAGCTTTTGCAAAATTTTACTGGAGAAGAAAGCCCATCAGAAGTAAATGTAGTTGACAAGTTTCTGGAAACCAACGAAAATAATATAGAAGTCCAACAGAGCTTTGAGAATTTTCTGGAAAACAACGAAAATAATATAGAAGTAACAGAAACTGATTGTTTACGTAAATTAGATGACAATGAAGCAATTGGTGCACAAATAGGTGACTTTGGTAGTGATACAGACTCAGATTTCATACCAAATAGTGATGAAAATACCAGCGATGAAGAAGATTTACGTACACCTAGACACCTAAGGGTTGCTGCTTTAGTGCATAGTTCAAAGAAACAAATAACTGATAACGAAGTACCACCCACACTGACGAAGATTGACACCAATGTTGAAGAAGTTATAAATAAAAGTGACATGATAGAATGTGAATCGAATAATGAAACGCGAAATGATGATAATATACAAAATGAAGTAGAGAATTTTTCATCAGAAGGTCGACCAAAACAGGGTAGAAAACGTAAATATCCTGATCACACCATTGCTCAAACTAAAGAAAGAAAATATTTGAACTTACCATATCACTCACATCGAAAAAGTTTCAAGATTATACCTGTAGTTGCCTCAAACAATGTAACCAATTAATTGCAAGAGAAAAATTAAAATAAAAATTTCAAAAATATATTTCATTGGGATCATATAAAGCCCAATTATTATATATACTAAATAATGTAAAAGAAATACCCAAAACAAGATCATATACTGTCACTAAAGAAAATAAAACAAATAAGAAAAGACCCAGAGAATACTCAAGAAAATACACAATATGTAAAATTGAAGTTTGTAGACCCATGTTCTTGAATAATTTTCAAATAACAACTAAAAAAATGGATGCATGTCTACGAAAAAATCGGAATGGTAACGCAATTAAAGACAGAAGAGGACTTTCACAAGGTGGTTGGAATAAGACGCAGCAAGAAGATATTGACTTCGTCAAGGATATCATAAGCTCTTTACCTAAATATGAATCACATTATAGACGAGAACACTGTAATGGTGTTATGTATTTAAAATTAGGAATGACAATACAAAAAAAATATGACATACAGTAACAAAAACCCTGTTGTTCCTTTAAGGGAGATATACATTTACCTACAAGCACAACATTGATGAAGTTATAATTAAAAAAATTAAGCATTGGCCAGTTGAGAGGTCAAAATGAAATAACTATTAAAATCGACACATTCAAAAAAATGTTTAGAGTATCTGATTTTACAAGTACATCTTTATTTCGCTAAATAGCCTACGAGTTCGGCGGCTTTCTCTGACGCGACAGAAGATGCCGCCAAAGACTACCGCGGCGCTCGTGCCCCGGGTTCGGTACCACGTGCCTACCTACCCCTTTACCCCGCCACCCGCCGCTCTGCGAATCACTTCCTTAGTCTCCCGCGCAACTTTCTTCCGAACGGATGTTATTGTTGACCTACGTAGTGAGTGACTTGTGTTTTGTTTACGTAAACGTTGACCATGTCGTATTCTAACGTAGAATATTTTAATATGTTGATGTGTCTTGGGAAATGTGACTGCAATTATGCAGAAGCACGCAGACTCTACCAAGAACGTATCGCGAGTCTACCATTACCGTCGGCGATGGCATTCCAACGTTTGCACATACGTATGTACAATACCGGCAGTGTGCACGAGACCAACAACGAGCTGACGCAGGCAGACCGAGGACTCGAGACAGTGAAATCGAGGATCAAGTCTTGGAATTGTTTGAGCACGATCCAACGCGAAGTACGCGCTCAGTGGGACACGAACTCGGAGTAAACCATATGCGCATTTGGAGAGTACTCAAAGAAGATGGCCAGCATCCATTTCACTATCGTCGGGTACAATCACTACTTCCCTCCGACTATGAACCAAGAATCGAATACAGTAGATGGGTACTCGACAAGATCGAACAAGATAGTGATTTCTTGAATTGGATACTGTTCACCGACGAGTGCTCATTTGTTAGAACAGGTGTATTTAATTCGCACAATGAGCAAGTGTGGTCGATCACAAACCCGCATGCTATTAAAGCAAGTAACTTTCAGCATCGGTGGAGGATTAATGTTTGGGCTGGAATTATTGGTGAAAAAATTATTGGACCTTTTTTTTTAGACCAAACAATGAATGGCGCCAACTATCTTCGTTTCCTGCAAGAACAGCTGAGTGACGAACTTGATAAATTAGGCCTCCATATCGTGCGACGTACATATGTGGTTCCAACATGACGTCGCGCCGCCACACTTCTCCCACCCCGTGAGAAGCTATTTGAATGCTGAGTACAGAGAGAAATGGATTGGACGCGGTGGACCCATTAACCCTTTTCTTGACGTCGTAACACCGGTGATACATCGATTTAAAAAAAATATTGTAGCTTAATAACATGTTTTTTCGTAAATGTTATGCATTGAACGCAACCATAATTTAGAAAAGAAAGAGACAAAAATACAAAACAGATTTAACGCATCACTCGGTCATTTGTCGGCAAGATGGCGTCACGCAAACACGTGGAGTTTCAACGACTGGTGAGTTTTTATTTTATTTTGTCAATATTTATGCATGTTTTATGCAGTAATTGTGTGCATCGGCTAAAGAAAGAATCCATAAATATGTGGTGATAAGATTTCTTGGTATACAGAGCTTTCTTAGTTTTATATCGATCACTAAACTTCGATGTATCATATATGTTACTTTGCCAAGTCATCAGCAATGTTGAGACGAGTGGTAGCGTAACAAATATGATACATTGCCAATTACACGTAGATACAGTTTAAAGCCATTATTTTTTTTTTCATCATTTGGTTTTGTTTTTTTTCGTGGTGAATGACTTTACATTTTAGGTCTAATAACAAGATTTGGTGTGGTTTGGCTTTTTGCTTACTTTAAATTTCTTTTTTGCTAGATTGGTAAACTCTCTTCAAGAACTAACAAGATCCTTGCACTAATTCCTCCCGCACATGCATGTTCTGATGATGAATCTGATCAGACAGATGGTGAAGAGAGAAACATTTTCAACAATAGTGATGAAGATTGTTTTAGTTCACCGGCACCGTCAATAGGTTCTCTTGAAAATTTCAACATACTATCAGATTCAGAATGTGAAGAAATAAATGCCGATTGTAACAGTTCTCTTGAAAGACACGTACTTCAACAAACTTTCCCTACTGCATCATCTCCTGCATCGCCTTATAGTGCGCAAAATAACCAAACTTTGCTCAAACAAGTTTTAGTGGCTAACTCTCCATTACCTTCGCCAATTACGCCCGTTCAAACAGGAATAAAGTCACCAACACCAACTACTTCGAAAATAACAAGAGCCAAGAAGAGAACATCAGTCGCCCCTAGAAGAGTATCTCGCATAAAGAAAAGGAAACCAGAACCTCTGGTATTTAAATGGGAAAAGAACAAAATGTTTCTTCACAAAGTTCTTGTAAACTGTTTTGAGGGATATTTTATGTCAAACGACCCTGTAAGCATGTCATCTCCATTTGAGTTTTTTAGTTTGTTTTTTTCCGAAGATATTTTTGAGCACATTGTTCAGCATACAAATCTTTATTCCACACAATGCACTGGCAAATGTATAAACGTCACCTTATTAGAAATAAAAGATTTTGTAGCGATTAAATTGATGATGGGAATAATTAAATATACAATATACAGATTACTGGAGTACAGATTTGCGCATACCAATTATAGCCAATACTATGCCTCTTAAAAGATACCAACAGATTAGAAGGTATCTTCATTTCGTCGATAACAATGACGATAACGGGGACAGATATTATAAAATAAGACCAATACTAGATATGGTAAAAGCAAACTGTTTGAAATATGAAGAAGGTCAGAAATTTAGCATCGACGAAATGATGATACCATATAAAGGTAAAAAAGCAGGATCCCGCAAACAGTACATGAAACAAAAGCCATCAAAATGGGGGTTTAAGATGTATGCACGTGCTACAATTACTGGTTATATTTGTGATTTTCTTTTGTATGGTGGTGAAGATACTTTTAGGCAGCACCATTTTACAGACGAAGAACAATCGCTTGGATTAGGCGCTATGGTTGTACTTGGACTTTGTAAAAGTATATCCAACAAACCAGGATCTACAGTCTATTTTGATATTTTTTTACCTCGTTTGAATTGATGAAAACACTCAGGTCTAACTATGGCATTTTGAGTTTAGGTACAATACGTTCTAATAGATTGAGAGGATGTGAAAAGTTGTTGGTCACAGATAAACTTTTAAAGAAAAAAGGGAGGGGAAGTTTTTGTCAAGTTGTTTGCAATAAAAATAAAATTTCAATTACAAAATGGTTTGACAATAAAGCTGTTCATGTTGCAAGTAATTATACTGATTCATATCCCGTCAATAAAATACGTCGTTACTGTAAATAAAAGCAACGTAAGGTTGATGTGGATTGCCCAGATATTATTTCTGAATATAATCGACACATGGGAGGAGTAGATTTAGCTGATATGTTCGCAGCTCTTTATAGAACAGAATTCAGAACGCATAGGAGGTATATGACTATATTTTCCCATTTGTTAGATGTTTGCGTAAATAACGCTTGGTTGTTGTGGCGCAAAAACAAACCAAATAATCCAATGAAACTAAAAGTGTTCAGATCAGAAATTTTTAAAGAAATTGTGAAACTTGGTAGAATTTTAAGTGTCGATGAACCTAATCGTATTAAAAAAATTAGCAACCCTCAATCCGGACGACCAACTAATGCCGTAATTTTTGATAGTGTTGATCATTGGCCTATTTTTACAACTCGTGGAAGGTGTAAATATTGTAAACATGGTCAAACAAACATGAAATGTACAAAATGTGACCAACGTTTGTGTATGGTCGAAAAAAGAAATTGTTTCTATGATTACCACCACTGCAATATTTGATTACCTAAGTGCCAATGTGCATTATTTACTTATATTTGAATTTTTTTTTTAAGTTGATAATTTTGATACATTGTGTTATTTGATAAATAAAAGACAATTTCTCATTTAATTTACAATATATAATTATAATTAAGAATAAAAAGTAAGTTTTTTGATATAGTATATATTTTAATTCGGTTTCTGTGAAGCTTAATATGCTTTTTTTGTATTTTTTGCGAATTTTAATAAACATTCACACAAAAAAAAACCTTTTTTACTATCACCAAGTTTGGCAAAGTAACACCCGTGATACATGTCTTCGCTCACTGAATTTACTGCTCACTTGGCATTGTATCATATTTGATACATGCCATTTCCTGAAAACTGTTAACTTCAGATTTTTTTTTTCTATTTTTTCCTATTTATCGAAGTCATATTAATGCAAAATATTTCAAAATTTCAGTGAAAACAAAACGTTTTTTGTCTTGCCAAGTTAAGGGTTAAGTGGCCCGCGAGATCACCCGATTAGACCCGAGCCTTTAGATTTTTTCCTCCGGGGCGCCGTTAAGCAACAGGTGTTCAAAAAATCATGCGATACGGAGGTCGAAATGCGTTCACGCATAGTAGCAGCATTTGACCATATCAAGTCCGATACCTCAATTCTGGGAAGCGTACGTAAGAACATGATTAGGCGTTGCAACAAATGTGTAGAGGTACAAGGTGGTCATATTGAACAGCATCTCCGTGGCCGTCAAGTAGACATCTTAATAAATTAATCAAAATTAATACCGCATTTCGTTCGGTAGTGTGAGGTTATCGTGTTCGGATAGACAGACTTTGTGTTTTTTTTAATGTAGGGAAGTGTTAAATCTAGTTTAAACAATTATCAATTGTGCATAGAAATACCGTGTAAACCAACATTTTTAAACATTCTTAACATTCATTCGTTAAAGTGGTAAACAACAGCTGAAAAGGTCACGAACTTGTGTAGAAAAAAATAGGTAGCAGCACGCGCAGTGGGCGGCATCGACCAAAGTGGCGGCATGGTTTATACTGTGGTGGCGGGAACGTTCTATCTCTTTCTGGTTTCGCGTCGCGAAGGTTTCGCGAGGTAAGAAATCGGTTAAACCTTACAAATATTAATAATTAAATATTTATTTTAATTATTTTTGTTGAACGGACGGTAATTGAAATATTTATCAAGACTATATTTTTAAAATCTTTAAATGCAAATCACTCAGCTTCGATATCACTTAGGATAAAAATAATTTAACATAAATGGTGGCCGCTGAAAAAAAAAATGACGCCACAAGTCCATACAAAGTTATTCAAACCACTTTACTTCTAATTTTGACAGCCTAAGGCAGTGGTTCGACCGCCGACGATGAACGAGAAACGAGTAGAACTAGAAACTATAAACGAGTTGGCGATCAGCGGGAAGCGAGTGTGTAGTTTCGGTAGTTTCGTCGCCGGGCTTTGTTGCAAGTGCGACGAGCGATTACTCGCGCCACTCGCCCGCGGTCGCTCAGTCCTGTGCAAACCTGCGCGCGCGTTACACGTTTTTACAAACAACTTTAGTTGCAAGTTCCAAGACACTATGGAGAAGTTTTTTTATTGTATGTGTCCGACAATGTCCTTGTCTATGGGACACATAACTGAGTCCTAATAAACAATTAGATGTGAAAGACAAAGCGTGAAAAGAGATTTAAAAAAAAACGAACATATCGAGTGGTAAGTTTTTTATTAAATCATATTGACCGTTGTATGTGTACGTTTCGATTGCTCAGCCACAACCTCGTAACATTATGCGCGTTTCAACGGCGCGGTCGCGTTAATACCCTTGTACTTCAAACAGTAACTTTTAGGTACAAATTTTTGCTTTTGAGCGTAAGAATTTTAGATTTTTTTACGAAAACATTAGTTATTTTATATTAGTTGCCGAGCGATCGAAACGCACACCCATTGCATTGTAGCAATATGTATTCATTTTGCTGTGTCTTCTATGTACTTACCATTCATTCATACTGTGTTATACGATCAGAGTCCAATATACATATGTTGCACACGATTATTCTGCCACGAAACCGTTCCAACGGAATTAAAGTATTCCTTGAAATATTCTCTCACGAAAAAGGCATTTTCAAGATCAGCTGAGAATTGTTCTGAGTCATTACTTGAAAAATTATCAGTAAATTCTGACTGTAAACGGCTGTTTTCTAATTTATAATGTATCACATAATTATGTAAAACGCACGCAACCTTCACAATTTTTTTTGCTGTACGCGCGATCATTATAAATCTCCTATGAGCATCAGCAACTGCCAACAGAACAATCAACAATGTGTGTTTGTAGTTAAAATACTGTGATCCTGGTTTAGGGGGTGAAAATATTACCACGTGCTTGCCATCAATAGCACCAAGGCAATTTTTAAAATTCCACAAATCATCTTTTGCAATAACTTTCCACTCAGATTCAGTAGGAATCTTCATTACTTTTGGCTGCAACCTGTCTATATCGAATCACTTACTTCTGGTATTATTTGCGAGAGCGTAGAGCGGCCTACTCTAGAGCTTTTTGACATTATATGTAGTTCCGGTTATAAGAAATCTGAAAACAAATAAAAATATTTATTAATACCTATGTATGTATTTTAGATCTGTCGTTTTCACGAGACATACCTATTTTTTTTGGTTACTCTCACGTATATTAATTTATTTTTACTTTTTAGCTGATGTTTCGGCCTGCTGCGACCAGCAACTGTAAAGTAGCCGAAACGTTACCTAGTTAAATTAATATATTTAAATACTTACGTAAGAATAACCGAAAAAACGTATTTTATTAATATATATATATAGTTAATCACATGAAATTAGCATACAGTGTGATTCTGGATTAAGTGTACAAACGGGCTGAGACGAGGGTCAATTTTAAATGTAAAAATATTTAGAAAAAAAATAGATTTAAATTTAGGAGATTAAAATTGACCCTAGCTTCAGCCCACTTCGTTTTGTACACTTGCTCTAGAATCACACTGTTTGATTATATAAAAATAAATTCCATTTTATTTAAATGGAATAAGTTACACGCCAAAAGAGATATTTGCTAGACAAACTAATCGTACTACATAGAAAGTTTATTGCAGAAGAGGCCCAAATAAGTTTCAGTACTTTTAAAAAGTACCGCCCGTTTTACGTAATTTCTCCAAAAATCAAGAATTACGAAAGTTGCACGTGCAAAAATCATTCTAATATGCAATTCCTGGTTGATGAACTGAAATCCCTTAACCGATTGAATGCCGAAATTGGCTGTACGGCCAAAGTTGGTTGCCACCATACATTTGTCTATTTACGGATATATACGTATATGGCATCAGCGAAAAAAAAAGCCTGCCTGGGTGCCGGTATACGTATAAGTATGTATGTATACGTATAAATACGTAGATTCGGCATCTTTGGTACTTACCCACCCCGCACCCTTCCAAGTCCCCGCGAGTCACGCGCCGCGATCATAGCTTTTAGTACTGTGCAAGCGATCGAGCGAAGACCGCGAACTCTCGCCGGTCAAAATGTCTCGTAATTCTCAACGGCGACGACGTCCTGTACGTGATGAGCAAATTTTGCATATAATATCAGATTCAGATTCTGACAACGGTGATTTTTCTTCTGGTTCCGGCGAAGAATATTGCCCAGGACGTGGAGAACATAGAAATTTGTCTACCTCTTCGTCAAGCTCTAGTGCCAATGAATCCTTGGTCGAAGCACTGTCAAAAGAATTGGACCCAGAATATCAGTGGACGCTGACTGACTCCGAGTCAGTTTGTTTTTACAGGTGAGCCAGGCATAAAAGTAAATACAAACTTCACACCGGCGTCATTATCAGATTTATTCTTCTCAGAAGAGTTCGTCAACACTTTAGTTGATGCTACTAATGACTATGCCAACCGAAAAGCTCGACCTTTACAACAACATTCACGGTTCAAATATTGGAAAGACACCAATCCTCGCGCAATGAGAAGGTTCATCGGGATGTTACTTTATATGGGCATTGTACAATTACCAGTGATTTCTTACTACTGGCGATTGGATAAACTTTATAATTTGCCGTTATTTCGATCCCTCATGAGTAGAAACAGATTTCAGTTGTTGCTACGATATTTTCACTTTTCGAAAGATGATGATAAAGCTACGAATAATCGCCTTCATAAAATAAATCCTATCTTGGAAAGATTCAATATTTTGATGCCGGAAATATACTACCCAGCGAAAGATCTTAGCATAGACGAATCGATGGTGTTATGGAGAGGGCGTTTGATTTTCAGGCAGTATATAAAAAACACAAATATGGTGTAAAGCTGTATGAATTATGTGAGTCTTCTGGTTTAGTAATGAAAATTCGTGTCTATAGGGGCAAAAGTGAAAGACCACCACCCGGAACATTGCACAGTACAGAGGTTATTCTTGATCTTCTTGATGGGTACTTAGACAAAGGCCATATCCTTTACGCAGATAATTTTTACAACTCTGTAGATTTGACAAGACGTCTTGGCCAGAAAAAGACGTATGTGTGTGGTACTTTACGTAGTAACCGAAAAGGCAATCCAGCAGCCGTGACTACAGCACGACTGAAAAAAGGTGAACTGGCTTTTCAGTCATGTGCCGACATAACTGTTTGCTAGTGGAGAGACAAGCGAGATGTTTTGGTTATTTCAAACAAACACAAGCTGGAAATGGTAAAAGTAAAGAACCAGAATGGGAAAATTTCAAATAAGCCAAACATAGTTGCTGATTATAATTTAGGCATGTCTGGAGTCGACCGAGGTGACCAAATGATCTCCTATTATTCTTGCCTGAGAAAAACATTGCGATGGCATAAAAAGTTGGCTCTGCATATATTTGATGTTTACGTGCAAAATGCGCACAGGCTTCTTCGAAAACAAGATCGAACTTCCAAGATGAGGCTGCTAAAATTTCGTGAAGAATTTGTTACACATCTGTTGGGAATGTCGAATATTGATACAGAAACTTCTACATCACGGACGTCCATGTCATCACAATCAATCCATCCAGCAAATCAGATGTCTAGAGCTTCTCCAGATAATTTCCACTACTTGGAAAAGATACCTCCCACCGAAAAAAAGAAGATCCCCGGTAAACCATGCAGAGTTTGCACTAAACAAAAAAAACGCAAAGAAAGCTGTTACTTTTGCCCTGTATGCCCCGAAAAGCCGGCCTTATGCATTCTCGAATGCTTCAAAATATATCACACAGATCCTAGATTTATGTAGCCTGATTTTATTAGTTCTTTTTTATGTATTAGAGTCCCAAAATACATCTTACGAGTATTACAAAAGGCTGATTAGAAGTTACGATTATGATAAATATTTCTGAGTTACTAAAATGTAAGACTGATTTCGTTTTGTTCGGAAAAATAATTATGTAAATTTTATTTTATTTTAGTGTTTGCGCCAATAATCAGCAATAATGCCGTCGTTCTTTGATTTTCAGAACAAAAATTGGGGTTCTAATATTACAAAAAAAAAATATTACTATTAGGTCTAAAAATTTCCAAAAAGCTTTTGAATTTTTGTGTTTTCTTCTTACTTATAGTCAATAAAGTTACTCTTTTATTAAAGCTTGTTTTGTTTGAGATGCCATCCTATATAAAAATACCTTATTGGTGAGGCCAGCTACTGTAGATTCTATTGAAACTCGTATAGAAGTCCTACGTATCCATCCGTAGTCGGCGTCCTGCATAGAAACCATATACGGATATATCCGTAGTCGGCATTCAATGTGTTAACATACTCAAAACTAACAATCTAAATGAGGTAACAACAGATTTAGTTAGTGATTTTTACTGAAAAAATTGCATGTATAATAATTGTAATTCGTGTTCAGAAATTAAATTAAAAGTTGAAAACGAAGAACTTTCGGCTAAAGCAAGCTGGTTTACTTGGGTTTTAAAAGACCACGAATATGAAAAGGAATAAGAAAATTAAAAAGATGATAAAAATTAAGAAAGAGGGTACTTTACAAGACTTACTTGAGATATTTAGTGCGGAAATGAAACATTCCAAATGCAGAAACAGCAGTTAATTTTTTTTCAATCGGAGGACACAAGTATAGAGTTATTTTATATTTCTTCCCTTAATATCATGCCTTTACACAAAAAGCTTAGTCCTTTGCCACAAACAATGAAAATTCATCAGCTGATAACAATGGAAAAGCTGAAACTCAAATATAGACATCTCAGCTGTTTCTGTGGGGAACCTAGAGGCAACTGTGAATGTAACTCACCTGTATCTCATAGCTTTTTGCCCACTGTTAACACAAACGAAAAACAGCCGAATAAACAAAAAGCTTTAGTTACAAAGCTTTTTTACATGTTATTTCATTTTGCTACGAGATTTCTTACTCTTGCGATTTAGCAAAATAATTACCTACTCATACTCGTATTTCTAAAGTAAGAAATTCCCAATTACTGTTTTTTGTACCTACATATTCTAAGAAAAATTTCGTATCAATTTTAGAAGAAAAATACATACCAAAATTAATTAGTCTTCTAGAAATGTACCTACTATTTTATTTAAGAAGATCGCGAGTGTTATTTGTAAAAACTTTTTGTGAAAGAGTATATTGTTCTAATTTGTGTGATTTCACGAAACACTATTGATCGCATTGAGTAGCTTATTTATAGGTTTATATAACATATTATAATGAAAGTTATTTATTTTTTTGTTTTGTTTTTGCTAAAACAGTTTTTGAGAAACTCTATTATTTACTTTTTTACATGTTATTTAATTTAGCTACGATATTTGTTACTCCTGCGATTTAGCAAATCAATTACCTACTCATATTCCTAAAGTATGGAAGTCCAAGTGACAACTTTTTTAAACTACAGTTTTTAAAGACCATTTCGTGTTCGGTCAATTTTATAAGAAAAATAGATACCAATATTAATCAGTTTCCTAGAAATGTACCTACTATTTTATTTAAGAAGACAACGCGTGTGTTTTGTGTATAAACTTTTTGAGAATGAGTATAGTTGTTGTTCTAATTTTTGTGATTTCACGAAACGCTATTGATCTCATTGTGTAGCTTATTATAAAGCTTTAAAACATATTAAAATTAATGTTATTTATTTTTTTGTTTTTGTTAGAAGAGTTTTTGAGAAGCTACTGGCATTAAATATTTTTGTTACTTCACTTATATCGTAGTATTATTTTCCTGATATTTGTTAAACTTGGCCAGATTTAATGGTTGTGTAATAATTCTAACCTGTTGATAGTTTAAAAAAAAATTCAGTCTCATCCTCGTGAATTTAACTTATTTTTCTCTATCACTGAACTTCTCACAGTACAGTTAGTTTAGCTTATTTATGCGAAGAAACCTCCTCCTTTTTAACACGTTAACTGCCAAGCCATATTTTGAAATTCGTCAAATTATTTTTTTTGCGAATTGATTCCAAATGGTGTAAATTGAATAATTATGTATAAAAAAGTGTTCCCTTTTTTATATCAATAAAAAAAGAAAAAAATAACTGTCAGTCACCCGTGACTGACGTGGCCCAAATGGTACAAATTGCAGTCCGTGCGCCGTGTCAGGCATTTTGTCCGGCACGTAGGTAAAAATTCACGAGTTTGAGCGCGCTTCCTTCTGCATTTTAGCGGGAAATAATCGCCCGCGTCCCGCGTTCGCTGCGTTCGGCTATCATTGGTCAGGTGTCGTGTTAGATCGTGTGAGTCCATGTGACACGATTCGCTTTGCTCCCTACCCCCTAACCCCGCCCACCTCCGCACTAATGTTTTGATTTGTAGTTCCATTCCATGCATTTTAGTTGAATTAGAATTACGAAAGCGGCGGAGGTGCGCGTAATAATTAGTGGTAGCCTCCATGTTTTGATTTGTAGATGATAATGTCGAATATGGATGACTTTGATATTTCTTTATTAGATTTGCATCAAATTGATGAATTAGAAAAAGAGCTAACTCAAGGTAATTTGGAGTTATTAAATGTTCTAAGTAATGGTGAAGTAAGTGTTGAAGAAGAAGAGACTTTGCGTTTGTGTAACAACAGGAAGAGGAGATATACATATAATTGAAAGTGGAGATGAAGATGAAAGTACTGATCAGCAGGTTAGATTCCGATTCTTCCCTTCTTGACGACCCCGGCACTTCTGTGGACCCCGAACCTCGGCCTAACGATAACCCCGGCTTGAATGTGGACATGGATTCCGTATTACCTCACGGTGATCTAATGACAAATGAAGTGACAACGCAGCGATGTGTGAATTATTGTGGAAGCTATTTATTTCAAAGAAGGAGACACAGTCTCATTCAAATGGATGCGCGGTTAACCCGCGGATAGTCGCGCCTGGGTCGAATAGACCCAGTACTCTAGTTATTGTGCCATAACTGTTTTTGTATTAGTTCATTCGTGTCGTTGCACTAAGTACCTTCAAGTAGCTTCACAGGCTATCCGCACACCCCGCCTCAGCCAGTCCCCGTGCGGCATTTGGACAGTACGGACTTGTCAAGTGAGTATGGGTCGTTTCGACCCTTGTGCGACGTAATGTGTTAGTGTATTTTTTATTTCAAAAATATTATTTTGATTTTATCTCTTTGTAGATCTGTCGTCAAATCGTTTGAATGACCAGAAAATATCAAATATATTAGAAGAGGAAGACATTGCAAGGTGAAAGTTCGTCAGAAATTGAAGATCATTTGGATATTGACAATTACGATTCAAATTCCTGTCAGAGTGGTGAAGATGAACTCCTTGAGGACAATGAAGTTTCTGAGCCTGAAAATTTACGTTCCAGTTTGCTGCAAAGACCCGACTTGAATGATGTGCCTCTGAAATTTGTTTCTTTTTGTAAGCAAGTCATCGCTTACAAAAAGAAACTATAGCAAGACGCAACTTTTTGAAGGAAATCGCTGTCTCTGGTAAAACCACAGATAGAAAAGAGGTCTTCTATCACAACTTTGCCGCGTCATATCCGAAACAGAATGTTTCAAGTACTCGGCAGAGAAGAAAATACAAACAGACCGGCCTTGCCAGGGCCTAGTAATGTGCGCGGACGATGTTCGATCTGCCCTACCAAAAAAGACAGGAAAACCAAAACGCAATGCCAATTTTGTAATATTTATATTAGTAGAGATCATACTACATTTATATGTACCAATTGTGATCAAAAATTAAGCCAAAACTAAGATAAGGCTGTTGTAGAAAAAAAAATTGAACTATTTTATGGTAGATTTTTACGTGTAATTTGGAGACTGATTATAAAAATATGCTACGTGTTAAGTTTAATATTATTCCACTATTTAGAAGATTGTTGATATTTTTGATAATAGAAAAGATTTTTTTTGTTTCTAGATTAAACAAAGAAGGTTAAAGTTATTTTTTAGTTCTTATATCGTAAAAAGTAAGATTTAGCAGTGATCTCTCGAATTTTGTGATTTATACTACTTTTTTTCACTAAATAATAAACATTTATTATATTTAAGTTTGTTTTTTTTTATCCTCTTTTTAAATAATTTAAAAATAATCGCGAAAGTTAATTAAGTTATTAAAAACAATACATTCAAAATCTGGGTCTTTTCGACCCTCGCGCGACTGTTCATGACTTAAAAGGAGACGCGAGTACCGGCGGCGGGTTAATTGTATAACATTGGATTGCTCCTCGTTAGGTAAGTTTTTATTACCGTTACATCTTAATGATTTTGAATAAAAATCAAACGCTAATTAACAATATCTATTTTCTGGTTTGTTTAGATTGAAGATGATAGTTTAGTTTGTCATCCTTGCTGGACCATGGCTCTTCACAATTCGATAACGTAAATAATAAATGAACCAACTACTAGCACTGGTCATCGTCGAAGTGTCTGCGTCTGCTGTGGATGCTCTTTGCTACGGACAAGATCTCATAGGCTGCATACTGAGACGGAAAGAGAATCTCGTATTAGGAATACGGTGATGGAACAAATTGCTCCCCGTCAAGTATTTTAAAAAATTATTGAATGTATTTATAAAATGTTGATTATTTCTCACCACAGTTTTGTTAAAATTCATATTTACAATTAAGCGGGAACCTGGAACATAAACTAAATAAGCTTGTGGCACTCCGGGGCTCTCCCCACAGCAGTATTTCAACATAGTTTGGCATGTGTTTGCGTGCCTTGGTTTTGTGTATATACACACACCGGCACAATTAGCGGAACACAAAAAAAAAGTGACGATTTGGTTAAACTTTTGGGTAATTCGACAAGTGGTTCCGTTTTTTAGGTTACTACCCTCTTAAAGTTATAACATTATGAGACTTTTTGACATTCTTTAACAAGCCAACAGAAATTATACCCTCTTATGCGTTTTTATGCAGTCAGCGCTCTTAAGTGTTTTTCTTATGAAAGTTTGTTTATGCAGCTAATGGTAACCCTAGCTATATCAATAATATCAATAATCTTTATTACACAAGAAAGTGGTTACAAAATTGTGTGAAGTCCCTGACTCCTGTGCTAGGTGAGAAACCTGTGTTACAGGAGCCAGTGCCCTCTCCCAGAAGAAGATATTACAGAATCTTATGCAAAAGATTAACAAAAATAGAAATAAAATAAAAACTATAGTAACAACAAAAATAAATTAAAGTGGTTGAAAGAAGCCTGTATTGTGTATGAGAGTGTCTGCGTGTGTGTCCGTGTGTGAGCGTATGTGTATATGTGTGTGTGTGTGTATGTGAGTGTGAATTGAATAAATTATCAGGAAGGGTTTTCAGCAATCGCGAGAGCGATGAGAAATTGTGTGCCTGTCAAGCGATGCGATAGCATTAGTGTTACGAAATTGATAAAATAATGTTCTCTGTTTCGTCATAGTTCAGCGACAGGAGCCATGGCTTAACACTCTGCTTGACTTTGTGCAGGGTCAGTTTATAAATTGTAAGCTTTTTATTTATTTTATTGTACATTTGGGAGCTTTGGGCGCGATAATGTCGTCGCGCAAGTGCAGTACGACACTGAACAGATTCACAGATAGGAAAGCCAATCCGCCGATTACATAGATTACTATCTAGTGGCATCGTGGAATGACGGCGCAGGACAGAGCGGAGAACGTTGAGTTTTCTCACCGTAAGTACTTGAGCTTCTGAGTACAAATGGACCGTGGGGTAGTCCCTTTTACGGAAATACATAACTTTGAGAACTGCCCGCTGGGCTCGTTCCACCCTAAGCATCACGGTTTTGAAGGTCCCACCCACAGATATAATAAATACAGGAGATATGATTTGTAAACAAATGTATTCGTGTTCAGATGTCGCCGTGTTCTCCCCACTTAATTCACTAACACAAAAGCAAAAACTATAAGAACGGCACACGAGCTCATATTTCTCCCGCACACAAAGAAACTTACAGCAACACTAATAAACTCACTAATAGAACACAGGCATACATAGGGCGGGGCTTCTACCTGTAGCTACGGACTCAGAATAAACACACATCACAACTAGTGATGTGAAGAGGTAATCGTAGAAAAAATAGTATCGATGAAATTCAGTTACCTTTAATCTGCCCTTTTTATAAATAAAAATACAGTACTATTTTTGTATCTGAATTCGAGGTGTTGGTATGTAGTCTTTCTTCAATGGTTGAAAGCACTTAGGCTCAAAGTGAGACGAACATATCGTGTTATTTTTTGTGGGAAACCAGTTTGGAACTTTTCCTGTCGCATTTATCCACTTTTCTTTTATTTTTGGATACTTCGGATAGCTAAAATGTTAAAATAAAACCAAGGTGTGAATTGTGATGATGATATCAATGATACATGTGTAAGAGTACCGCAATAAATTAAAAACCCATACTTGATTCAATAAAAGATAAGTGGAGTAATCAAGAAATAGTACAATGAATTGTATTTTTCAGTAATTAATTATATAAATTTTATCACTAAGTACCTCACATTTGTAAACAACAGATATAAAGTTCCATGTAACAAAAATAGTCTAATTTTTTACCCTTGTGTAATCATTCGTACTAAGGGATCGTATAAAATATCGACAACCACAAAAGTGACATCACCTCTCTAATTATCTACCTAAAACACACCCGCTTCACGAAACTATCGTGTGAGTGAGAGTATCAGTAAAACACTTATCCATTGCACTATTAGACCAGCCGATTCATTGATTGATGTGTATTAAGCAAACAATGGTTGTTGTTCCTAATGAAAATAATTGCTTTTGGTACTTTATCGTGTTTCTAGTATTACGAAGTAATGTTTTAATGAATTTAATAAGAAAAACAATCATATTTTAGTACTAACGTGTGAAATGAGATGCCATCTTTCGTATAATTCACAATAGAGGTATTATTTTTGCAAACAACCACTGTAAAAAGCGGCATTTTGTAAAAAATCACAAGCAGTGAAGACGTCGCAAGTTGACATTCGACTAATGGCCGAAACTGGCAACAAGCCTCTTTGCGGCTAGATGCGTTCGCAAGCGCCACGCCTCCTTGCCATATCTCCTGTATTTATTATATCTGTGGTCCCACCCCAGACCGGGATGCAGTAAGTGATTATCGACTCACACAGTGAACGGTATACTAGTGAAGCTGTTTCAATGTCTGCCGCATGTCTGAGCTCTTTAAATAAATAAATTAGTTTACGAAGCCGGGAGCATAGCTTATCCGTATGCGTGCGCCAATCTAGCCTCTCGTCGATATAAACACCTAAATATTTGATATTTGACACCATATCAAGGCAGTTGCAGTTGCATGGAGAGGGGTCGTGACAAATATGCGCTATTATTTTATACGAGTTCAAAGACGGTTTAGGTGAATTTGGTGGTTTAAACTGAATTACTTTGGTCTTCGAGATATTGAGCGTCAGTAGGTTAGTGGAAAGCCAGTCCATAATAATTCGCAAGGTAAGTTCAGTGGTTTCTTTAGCTTTGTCCCAGGTCACATCGGATATCAATAGTGCTGTGTCGTCGGCGTAAGTGAAAATGTCGCAATGGGTGAGGGAGAGCTGACATAGGTCATTTATATAAATTTGGAAAAGTGTGGCTCATTTTGTTGTGTTTGTTTGGAGAGTTAACATTGTGTTGCATACAAAATGAGTGATTTGCCTGTAACAGAAGTCACCAGAGCTGTGACAATGATTGAGGAAGGTCACACCTACCGTTCAGTTAGTCGGACGTTGGGTGTATCAGTATCCGTGATCCACCGTAATGTGCAACGATACAGACAGACAGGATCTTACATGCGGAGGCGCGGACAAGGCAGAAATCGTGCCACCAGTGCCGTAGACGACCGTTTTATAAGGGTGCAAACCCTTTTTTTTTTTTTTTTTCGGATGGGAAATCATCAAATGACTTCTCCCGCTCTGGGCTGAGCGGGAGGGAGTGTCAGACTTTTACTGACTAAAACCCACCCATATTCCTTCATCGCCCTTTGTGTTCCGGGGCCGCGGTATCTCTTTCGAACAACCCGCAGCACCCGGCAGGCATCGCATCGGCCCTTGTGGGCCCCTTCCCTATGCTGACATCTCTTTGAGGCGCGCGTGGAACACGAACGCGCCGTCGACACGGCCTGTCGTCCTAAGACGGAGGGACGGCGAGCTAGCCCTTAGCTCACCGTCCACAGGCCCGCGTCTACGGTGGCCACCACGTGGCCCCCGACGCCCGGTGCGTCTCCCGCGGCGGCTGGGACGTGAGGAGGAACGCTCTCTCTCACGTTCCGCCTCCTCCTTTGCTAGCATGACTGCTTCACAAAAGGAGGTGACGGCTTCCCATTCCGTCTCGCTCCGGACCATGGCTCGAACCAGGGCCGGACGCGAGAGGTCGCCGCCGCCGATCGCCGCTATGAGGACACGGCGTTGCTCCGCCCAAGCGGGGCAGACCTCCACCGTATGCTCCACCGTGTCCTCCGGTCGATCCTCGCAGTGTAAACACCCGGGCGTCTCCTCCCGCCTGATTCGGTGCAGGAACCTCCCGAAACAACTGTGTCCGGTGAGGACCTGCGTCAGGCGGAAGGTGAGGACGCCGTGGCGCCTCTCAAGCCACTCCTCAAAGAGGGGACTTATCGCCACTGTCGTGGCGTGCCCTGCACGGGGTTGCGACAGTCGCTCTCTCCATGTCACCATGAGATCGGCCCGGAGGTTTGTCCGCTGAGCGGCAAAGGGTGCAAACCCTGAGAAATCGTCGTCAAACGGCTGTTCAGACCAGAAATCGCCTGGAAGAAGTGCGTAACGTGTGTGTAAGTGAAAGAACAGTGAGAAGAAGGTTGAATGAAGTTGGTTTGAAGTCATACGTGCCAGCAAAAGCGCCAAAACTTGAGGTGAGTCACCGAGTTGCAAGATTAGCGTTCGCTCGTCAGCACCAAGATTGGTCCCATGAATGGAGTCAAGTTTTATTATCTGATGAAAGCCGTTTTTGCGTAAATTTTATCGATGGGAGGGAAAGAATGTGGAGATATCGAAGAGAACGTTATCATCAGGCAAATTTTACCGAAACGGTGTCATACGGTGGAGGGTCGGTTATGGTTTGGGGTGGCATATCTTTGACAGCACGCACAGCATTAGTCATCATTGGTCATCATTGATGGCGGTTCTCTGACTGCACACAGGTACATAACTGACATCTTAGAACCCCATGTCATGCCTTTTGCCCCATTCATAGGCCCAGATTTTGTTTTTATGCACGATAACGCACGGCCTCACACTGCACGCGTAGTGCGTGATTACCTAAATGATATCGGAATAGCCCAAATGGATTGGCCAGCACGATCGCCAGACATGAATCCAATAGAACATGTCTGGGACATGGTTGGACGCAGGGTACGAGCCAGAAATCCAGCTCCTAGGAATGTTGAGGAATTAAAATTTTCGCTAATTGAAGAGTGGGACAATTTGCCCCAGGAAATGATCGAAAGTGTGATTAGGAACATGAATAGACGTATCCAAGCCCTTATAAGAGCCCGCGGAGGCAACACAAGTTATTAATTTTCATTTAATACACAACATTTTAAAATATCGTCCAGGCGAATGTTCTACACGGCAAATTCAAAATGTCTAAATTAGGCTTTTTAATTGTTTATCCATAAATAAATTATGTTCTACCCTAAAATTTAACTTTCTCTTGCTTATATTGAACAAACAAACTCGAAAGAAGCGAAAACCATAAAGAAATAAACTATTAATCTCAAAAATTCAGACTTTTTTTTTGTGTTCCTCTAATTTTGCCGGTGTGTGTATATATGAAATCTAAGCATATCCTTTTAATTAGTTTTTTTTATTCCTTCTGATATGTATTTATTTGTTACAAATACATGGATCTGATCAAATCTGTCATACCTGCTGGCAACGAGTAGATCGAGCTGCTGTCCGTTCCACTGAGGCTGAGGCTGAAAGACATTCGGATGACACAACTATAAACTTGCCTTTGTATACCAGAGGACCAGCCACACAAAGGTTCTGTTTTTATCCTGATTGTCATTCAACCCAAAGGCTAGCTGTCCCTAAATGGCTAAGGGTGAAGTTATTTGCAGATCATAAATTCTATGTGCCACAGAACTGTAGGATTTGCTCATTACATTTGTACAGTAATAATTGGGAAGTACTAGCTGATATCCAGTCACCCATTCAAAGTTTTAATGTAGAACACATCCAAGATTTTGCAACATTTGTAAATGAGTGACAGTTAATCCTGGATTTTTCTAACATAGAAACTATGTCAGATGAACTTTTTCATTATTGGGTTGGGTTGAGCGAAGAGCAATTTGGACAATTCTATTTAGAATTACCAGGAGTGCAAAATATTCGCCAAAATAAATTAGCGCTTGCTGCCTATCTAATTAAATTGCGAACGGGTGATAGTGATCAAAGGATCTCAACACTTTTAAATGTACCTCGAACTACACTAATGAGGTTAATGGCAAGCTCGATATATAATAGAGGAAGTATTTGTCCCAAAAAACTTAGGGATCAATAATATAAGTAGAACACAAATCTCTGAAAGGAATTTATTGATACCTAATGGTTTATTCGGAGGTGAAAATAGGCAACCAATTATTATAAGTGATGGAACATATTTATATGTACAAAAATCATCTAATTATATGTACCAAAAAGATACATATTCATTGCACAAGTATAGGAACTTCAAAAATGTCTTTACTTATGGTTTGTTGTGATGGATACATTATAGATGTATTGGGCCCCTATCCAGCTACAACATCAGATGCTAATACAATGTGTTAATGAAATAACCCAAAACCTCGGACACCCCAACCGACTTTTATATTAATAAATTGATATGACGTATAATTATTTATTTTCATAAATTATAGTAAAAGATATTTGTAAATGTTGTTGTCGCGCTACGTCTTACAGATTCGTAGCTCTATCGCCGCGCCGCTGTCAAACTTTCGTTGACACGGGAGCACTATCGTTTGAGGTTAATCCCCTCCTTCTGTTATTAAATATGCGTATGTTTTGCTTATGAATAGAAAAGTGACTCAAATTTTTCCATCACACTTTTTCCAGGCTTTGGACTGGCTGCATGTAAACCTACCACGCGATAATAAGCGAAAAATAAGCGAAGGCTAGTTGAAAGAAAAATCAAAAAGCCGGTGGTGGTAAACAAAACTTGGCGTGTTTAAAAGATTTGAATCACCATATTTACAATAATTATTTCAAATAAATCAACCTACCTATTTACAACAATAATACAGTTAAGCACTTACTGAAAACTCGTTCATTGTTTATCACAGCAATGCCTCGAAATGTCTACCACCTTGTTGAATACACGTTAAAGCACGTTTTCGTAAATTACTTTTCAAAGAACTTAGCACTGTAGTGTCACTTCTCACTACTTCAAATGCTGAAACTATTTTATTTCTTAGGTCACTAATGTTTGTTGGTCCATTCCCATCGTCATAAACTAGAGTTTTTACACGGCCCCACAAAAAAAAGTCTAATGGAGTTAGGTCCGGTGACCTAGCAGGCCACTGAACAGGCCCACCACGACCGATCCATCGCTGCCCATACTGCTCATCTAAATATCTCCTTACATTCCACTGGAAATGAGCTGGAGCGCCGTCGTGCTGATAAAACATCCTACTGACGGTTTGTAAAGGTATGTCATCGTCTTCGAGCCACTGCAGTAACAACCCCGGCAATGTCTCGGTAAGGAATTGTAGGTACGCGTCACCGGTTAGTCGGGGCAAAAATACCGGCCCAAGTACGTATTGGCCGATGATTCCCGCCCATACGTTTAATGAGAACCGATGTTGAAAAGAATCTTGTTCCATCAGAAAGGGATTTTCGTGTGCCCACATGTGCCTATTGTGTTGATTAAAAAGGCCTCGCCTAGTGAAGGTACACTCGTCAGTCCAAAGAATGTTTCTTCTCCAGTCTTCAAGAAACCACTCGCAAAACTCAACACGAGGCTGGAAATCCAGTACATTTAATTCCTGACACCGTCTGTAGTGGTATGGGTGTTGGCTGTCTTCTCTTAAAACGTTCCAAACAAAAACGTGGCTGCAGTTGAAGCGACGAGTTGCTTGTCTTGTACTAGCTGTCGGGTTTTCTGCGAAATAATTGAGTATTTCGGTCTCCAGATCAGGATTATTTCGGGTACCTCCTCTGTCTACTGCGGTCGGAGGCCTAAATGTACCGTAATCCCGTAGGCGCTGTGTAGCGGCCAACATTGTCTCGTTCGACGCAGATACACCAAACTGTTCCTGATAACGTCGCACAGCTAAACTAACGTTATCATCACATCGCGCTAACATTCGCACCATTTCACAATATCGCACACCTAGATGAAGGGTAGCACAACTCAAAATAATCCAAAATTGAGTTATTGCAACTATCGGAATCAGCGCCGAAAACTACATAAACTCCAAAGACACCTGTGTACAAACTTCATTCCTAAAAAACTAGATGGCGCTGTAAGTCAGTCTTTCTGAGTAGCTCCACGGTCACCCCCCACCAACAACAGTAACGCATCACCAGTTACGACATGTCAGCCGCAGGGGAATATGCTGTCAACTCGCACAAAGACTAAATTATTTCGACTTAGTTTTGTATTCGTGGCAAACCGCAGTAATAAAGCGTGAATTATTTTGAGTTGATTTTGTATTCGTGATTGAATCGGTCTTGTTTCTTGGGTGTTCTTCAAACTATTTCCACTTATACCAGTATTGTTGACGAATGTAAGTAATTTTTGTTTTACTAACTAATAATAGTTTAGTGTTGGTGAAATTATTTGGAACTATTTGAGTTGGTCTGTTATTGCTGGTTAAATTTAAATTCGCTCTTATTCTAAAACAATAAATGCTATTGTTTATTTTGTTATAGGAATATTTAGAGTTGCCTTTGTATTTTTGAAACTGATTTAATAAATTTTAATTCTTTAATAAAATACTGCAATTTATAAACTTTTTTGAGTTAATTTGGTATTCGTGAATTTTATTAACTTCGTATTTTTTTGCTACAGATGATGAGGGGCCGTGGCCTTTTACTTCTACAGAAGGTGATGGAGACCAGTTCAAATGAGCCTGAACGCAGTCATGTGGAGAAACAACTCCAAGAGAATTCCACAACACCTTCAAATACCACCATGGTGATGGAAGAAATCTCTGAAAATGGCACCATGGAGTCACAAAAGAATCCAGCAACGTTAGCACCACCATCAGCCAGCACCCAGGTGAAACCATCGTACTATATTTCTCCGGTTAACAGCGAATGTAGCGATTTAGACGATTCAGATGCGGATCCGCCCTTCAACCCACCTCCCAAAGAGAGCTACCGTCCATCACTCGTCGTTCCAAGAAAGAGGTATCGATCCTCCAGTACTACCTCGTCTTCCAGTTCTAATAGTCCCAACAAGACTACTTGGGTGTTCTATAGGTTGGGTTTCATTACGTTGTAATAAAGAAACACAAATGAGTACACGGTTCATAAGGTTTCTTTCAGTGAGCTCGTGAGGTACCAAAATATCGAGCTTTTTTGTGTACCCAGTTTTTTTCAAATGCGCCAAAACTGTTTTGTGGCCAATTTCCAGTTCTTCAGCTACGTCGTAACTACTGAAATGCCGATCTAGCTCCATTTTTTCAAAAATGGCATCCATTTTATCCTTAATAGGGTGACCAGAGCGACGTGCATCTTTGACATCAAAATTTCCGGATTGAAAACGCTTAAACCAAATTTGTGCTACTCTCACAGACACTGCACTAGGTCCATAAACATCGCAAATTTTTTTCGCGGCTTGCGTTGCATTTTTACCTTTTTTGTAGTAAAATTTTAAAATGTATCGAATTTCTTCATTAGATTCACTCATCTTGACGGTACGAAAAACAAATGAAAATCACACATTTTCCTAATTTGAATTTGGAATTATGTTCCTTAAAATTTAAACTTTCAATGATACCAAAACCAGCCAGATACAAATAGTATAGCCAAAGAGATTTTATTACAAGTTCATACATACTATAATGCGAAAAGACTTTTTCCCCAACCTAATAAATATATCAAATATTTTTTAAATCTTTCTCAACGGCTTTCCATCTCTTCCGTAAGTTTAGGCATAACTATAGATCTAAGTACTTTCCAGCTAGTCCCACACGTTTCATGAACGATCGATCGTATAGTACTATATTCCATGCGATAATTAAAAGACAGAGCTTTGAAACTGGTACCAGTTACGAGAATCAGGAAAGTATTCTAAATAAAATCAGTATGAGATTTTCTACACACTTAATTTTATTCAGTTGAAGATTGTCAGAAAAATAGAAAAAAATACGGGATAATTATAGGAAAGCAGTAAAAGCCCGAACAGATGCTAGTGGTTCTGCTGGTGGTGAGCGCCGCCCTATGAGATATGAGAAAGAATTACAATTCTTGCGACCTTTTATTCAAGTGAAGACAACGCAATCAGATCAAACTGAAGATACTTCGTCACCTCGGTTACAATAGGAATTATCAAACTATTCAGGACCATCTCGTAGCCAGATTCAAAATCAGCTGAATTAATAGCACGTTTTCTCGGGCATAAAGAACAGGAACAAAAACATCATATACTAAGTTTCTTTATGACAATGGCTACAGCTGTTAAAACTTTGCCCGAATATTTGCAAACTAAAATAAAGCGGGATGTTTTTAAAATTATAAATAATGCAAAGAGCAATACCAAGCAGCAATGTTTAAAGATAATTCAGTGAGCAACAGTCACTACAATTCGCCTGCAACTTATACGGGGTGGAAGGGACACTGACGCGAAAACGGAAACGACATACACAGTACATCATCCTGAATCCCCCTCATATACAATGTGTCCGGACATGGACTAGCGATATTCTAAATACTTAAATATAAACTATTTTAAAGTACAATTACACTCTAGGCTTGGGTCCAATACACTTCCCCTCTATGTGGCAGCCATTTTGTTTTTTTTTTGTTGAAATATGCTCTATGCGAGTACAAAACAAAACATATATCTCAAAGTTTTAGTCATACTGAGATAAAAATAGGCTTATTCGAAAGGCAATAACATTGTCTACCGTTTGCATTACAAAGCAATGTGTTCACAATTCCTTAACTTTAAAAAAAAATGTGAAAGTCGAAAAAATAAACGAAAAATTATGCAATTCAATCAATAATTGTTAATTACTACAAAAACACCTCCGACAATTTTTTTATTTTTTTACTAGATCGACAGATTTTGAGCTAAGCTACAATACAACGTAAAATACACAACTGTATGTCTAATACTTTAAGAGTTATTATTGTTTGAACATAGCGTATGCGCAAGCACAAAAGGCCTTTGTTAACCGCTAGTGACATTTATGGCATTCACTGCATTCCATCCGAGAACAGGCCAGAAATACTGTTCATTACCACTGTGAGTGAGCGAGATAGAACGTATTAGTCCACTACCTGGAACAAAATCAGTTTTAAGGACAAATGATTAGCTGGGTTAGTTGTCCCTCGCCCTGCGTTGTGATCGCTACTTGCACTTATCGTCCGTATTGTTTACGTGCTGCGTTAGTGTTTATCTTTAAAAGTGTGATAAAGTATGGCACAGCGTCAATATTCATCGCAACATATTGCTGACACACACTTTGTGTATGGCTTTTGCAATGAAAGTGCAAATCTGGCTGTGCAAGAATATCGACGAACGTACCCTAACAGGCCTACACCGAGTCGCCAAACTTTTATCGACGAGCATTCAAGATTAGCGGAAAGAGGTATTCAAAGAGCTGTTAATGAACGCGATCGCTTGGTATCGCCCGAAGATGAAGAAGAAGTGCTTAGACTAATAACCAATGATCCTAGACTTAGTGTTACAGGGATTTCACTGCAACTTCAAATGTGTAAGTGGCATGTATGGAGAATTTTGGAAAGAGAAGGATTACACCCTTATCATTTTCGACGGGTTCAAAACGTGATCAAACCAGATCTTGCTGCGAGATCTGTGTTTTGTTCATGGATAAATAGAAATTTGAGACAGAACCGTAATTTTTTGCAAAGAATACTGTGGACTGCTGAAGCCAAATTTACAAGAGCTGGGATTACAAACCACAGAAATGACCATCTCTGGTGCTCCGCAAATCCAAGGGCGGTGCGCCCAAGCTCATTTCAACATGAATTCTCAGTTAATATGTGGGCTGGCATAACCAACGATAGACTGATAGGGCCATTGGATTTGCCACCTACATTAAACGGCGCATCTATCGCCGTGGATCGGTCGTGGTGGTGTAGTAGCGTGGCCGCCTCGCTCACCCGATTTCACACCCTTGGATTATTTTTTGTGGGGTCATATGAAACAAAAAGTATATGCTACAGTTCCAAACACCAGGGAAGAACTCATCGCAAAAATCATGGCAGTCGCCGAAGAAATTAGATCCGATTTGGATTTAATTAGGCGCTCATCAACCCAGGTGGCACAGAGAGCTGTAGTGTGTCTACAAGCTGGAGGTGGCCACTTTGAGCAACTGCTTTAGATATTTTAGCTGTCAATGAATATTGGAAAAAACATTAAATAAAAAATTCAATATGTATGTGTTTTTAATGATTTCCTGTTTAGGGTTCCGACAAAGGCCTTTTGTGCTTGCGCATACACTATGTTCAAACAATAATAACTCTTAACGCCCGGTTTCTGAAACGTACGTCAAATAATCAGTTAGTTAACAGATTGTCAAAATTAACAATCTGTTAAACAACTACGGGTTTCTGAAAAGCCATTTACCGTAAAATTAGCGAATCAACTGTTAACAGGTGATTAATTTTTTTGTCTGGCCACCCTTGCTAAAATCATTCACTAATTTATGTTTTGTTTCTGTCTAGCGCATAGCTTTGTCTCTACCTTTTGACACCAAATGTCAAATTCAACTTTACAGGTTATCTATTTTATCTAAAATATTTTCGTGTTTATTGTTCTCTGATATTGTGGTCTGTTTGTTGTTATAAAACTCGGTATAAAAGTTCACACTCACCAAATTTCCGATAATATGTCACGAAAAAACTATACGGAGAGAAAAAAGAAAGAGCTCTTAACAATAGTGGATAAGTAAGTACCTTTTGTTCAAATATAACATTCCAATGTACACAAATGTGTTTTTCTCAAACATGCTCGGAAAAGATCGTATTATGTTTGAAATTTGAACACGAAACACTTTCCAATTATATGAGTAAAATCATAATCAACCAGAGGGACCGGTTGGAGGCGGCCTGCATCCAGCGACTTCCCACCACCTTTATGAGGTCATCTGTCCACCTTGTTGAATAAAAGAATATGGAGATAAATGGTAATTAAACAATTTTTTTAACACGCTGCTTATTATTTCCTCGCATTACTTGAGAAAAGCACTATACCTGCCTCAGCGGAAACAGATATTGCCTGAACTCGGCTAACTGCCAGCCTCGCTCTGCTCGGCTGTCAATCTCGTTTCGTCAGGCAATGCCTTACTTTCCGCATCTCGGCAATAATGTACTATTAAATTTGTTTGAAATGGATAGTTTCTAATTTTATAATCTATTTAGGTACAAAACAATAATAGAAAATAAGAGCAGTGTGAATAATAGAAAATAAGAGCAATATGCAGTGACAATCGAAAAGAGAAATGAGGCGTGGGAAAAAATTGCTCAAGAATATAACTCATCTGCTGAGAATCCACGAACAGCGAAGCAACTGAACACTGCTTATCAGAATTTAAAACGCCTAACAAGACAAAAAACTGCTGAAGATGTGTACCTAAATTTTTATTGACTATTACATACTATTATACTATACTTTTCATAGTTAACTTTAGATCTCTGTGCAAACAAATATTATTGAGCGAAGTCTTCTCTGCCGCCATAAGGAAAAAAGACGTATCTAACATTTTTGTCGAAATTGAGTTACATACAAATTCGAAATCAGTAAAAAAAATGGCATCCACCAGTATTTTTATAATTTGCATAAATTAAACGGAACCCTATAAATATAACTGTTAAATAAGACGCATTTGCGATATGAGTCAAATATTGCTAAACAGAAAAGACATTTCTGACGTACACTAAGTTGAAAAAACGCATTTAAGTAGAACAGTCTTATTTATTTACAAAATATGTAATTCATCATAAAATGAAAAGACACTTCTGCATGGTCATAAGAAGAAAAGACTGTTCTGCGTAGATGTGCCTTTTCAGCTTAGTGTTACGAAAAATACGCAGGCGCAAGTGGCAGTAGTGCCTTTCCTACTTAGTATTGCTCGTTGTGCGGCGTGAAGTGGGGCTCGCGGTTGGAATACTGCACTTCAGTTGCGTCCAGGCAGTCAGAGCGACAACACGAGCGCGCGGCTTTTGGAGCTATAACTACGGAAAAGTTGTAAGTCAAACTTTCTCGAATTATAATTATTTATGTATATTTAAGCATACCTATGAGTAATTTAAGATTAAATAAACTGCAAACTTACCAGGTGACACTTCCAAATAAATACATACCTACTTTTATGTTAAAATATTTTAAATAAATCAGTTAGAAAACAACATCTTATTTCTTTCTCGAATTTGTTTACACCGTTGAGTACCTACTATCACAATGAAGAGGTTTGCAGTTTATACAACAGGGTAGCCAGCGAAATTCAATTTTTCTTACTTTTTTTGCAATTTGCAGGTCAGTGTCGGATTGTATTTTGATTAAAATATGATTCGCGACCGTAACTAATGAAGTTTTACTGAGTTATAATCATTAAAATCATCAACACAACCCTCAAAGCTCATTTTACCCATTGAATGACTTTTTCAATTCGTTTTGAAATTGACATTCAGCGAGATAAAATGAACGAACATAGAGGGTTGTTTTGATGATTTTTAATGTAAATTCATATGTATTACGGCCCGCGAATCATATTTTATCCAATGTACAGCCTGACACTGACTGCGTAAGAAAATTTGAATTTCGCGGGCTACCCTGGCGCTTCCATCTTATTGAGTTTTGTAGGAAGTAAATTCTGTTTTTGAACATCATTTTGTGTGCCTGGCTCATGTATATTTTTGCCACTGTTAGGTTAGACGGAAGATATTTTCTACTTCGAGCTTGCTTGGAACTTCCATATCCCACTACGAACGGGAGGGTGTAGTGGGATATGGAAGTTTATAATTATTTAGATTCCATATCTTCCAGTTTT
Organism: Standfussiana lucernea; assembly: GCA_964057025.1. NCBI lineage: Eukaryota > Metazoa > Arthropoda > Insecta > Lepidoptera > Noctuidae > Standfussiana > Standfussiana lucernea. The sequence goes on along the minus strand of OZ059792.1, from coordinate 13,648,057 downwards.
TTCATTTCTTTCCTCTGCGCCGGTGATTTTTTCTAACAAATTTGTTTATTTTGTTTGTTTCAGTGTGACAAGATGCGACATAATCGATCCTCAAAAATAATTTCGTTGGTGCCGTCAACCAGTTCTTCCCAGGAGTCCAACCTAAATACGAATAATCATGAGCTGCCTTTGTCCACTATGAACGAAAATATCGCTTTAAATGATGCGGATTTTCATAACTGCAGCTCAGACAGCAACGTCAAAAACGGAATCGTCAGAATCGAAATCCAGGATGGATTTCGATTCTGACGATAAAAACTATTTACCCCTCAGTTCAGACCTGTCTAAATGTTCAGAAGATTCAGATTCGTCTACAAATACCATACCCCAATCACAGTCAATTAACGTTATTGTTTCTGAGTCACCTGAAGTCTCAAGCGACGAAGACACGCCACAAAATCTTACTAAAAAAGGGACAATCAGAAAACGTAAGAAGTATGATGAATCACCGGCGCAGAGAAAGGAAATTTAAAAACTGAAAGATATGGAATCTAAATACCAACGTAAGCCAGGGTGTAATGATGGATGTAAAAAAAAATGTCATACCCTGTTTACAAAAGAAGCACGACAAATATTAAGTATAATTAGTACAAACTTAGATAGTTTTTATAATTTTTGTTTTTAGAATAGTTTAAAACTTTATGTTGAGACAAGTTTGTGATTCCTACTTTTGTTATTCTTTATAAAAAATATAGGTCTGATTCTCATACATTGTGTTTTATTTAATACTAGCTGACCCGCGCAACTTCGTCTGCGTTAAATTTTTTACTAATGCTCCGCTCCTATTGGTCGCAGCGTGATGTTATATAGCCTTCCTCGATAAATGGGCTATCCGACACTAAAAGAATGATGCAATTAGAACCTGAGATTAGCGCGTTCAACCAAACAAACAAACGACTTTTCTTTTAAACTTTTCAGCTTTATAATAATTAGAACTAAATACTTTTACAACAACAATTTAACTTTTTTAGACAATAGTTTTAAATATTTATATATACAATAAATTCATATATCTTTTGATAGAGAGCACGGATTGCAATGAAACAAAAACTAATACCTTCTCTAAGTTACGCACAATACGTGTGCATTGAAACTAACCACATTGGTTTTGTAATTTTAACTTGATACTTAAACAAACAAACATAGCCGAAGACTCACAGACTGCAGACAAACAGACAAAAATTCTAAAAATAGTAGAAATGGGTTCTGTTTGTTATCCTTTAACACCCTTACTATTTTTTTTCTAAATATTTTCAATGTACAGAAATGCAACGTCTACAGATTTATTATATGTATAGATAAGATAATTATCATGTTAAAACGTACTTCAGTTTACATAGGTTTACAATCTGCAGGTATTTTTTTTTAAGTTCATTGAATATTAGTATTACTAAGTTGAAAAGCAGCAAATGGCTATTAACGTCTTTTTTATTTAGTTAAATAGAACCTGGTAACACATTATCACTAAGTAGGAAAGACGTTTTATTAGTATTACTAAGTTGAAAAGCAGCAAATGGCTATTAACGTCTTTTTTATTTAGTTAAATAGAACCTGGTAACACATTATCACTAAGTAGGAAAGACGTTTAAAAAAATACTAAGTTGAAAGGACGTTTCTAGCCAGAAACGTCTTTTCATTGTAGTATCACGTATTTTCTTGCATTTTTTTTACTAAAAAGAAAAAGAAAAAGTTATTTATTGAATATATAACAATAATTTCTTTGAATTTTACTTATAATTTCTGACAGACCAAACTCTAATACAGACTTTTGCAGCACAAAATTATTATTTTGTTTATTTCCTTTTACACAGCGCATTTTATAGTTTTTAAAATACAAATTATTTTTTTTCTCTCTTTCGTACTTCATGTAGAAACGTCCTTTTTCTTTATGGCGGCAGTTCTGTACATAACATCTCTGTGAAAGACTTCCAGTTTTCTTTTACATACTTGTCTATTAATATTATTTGTATCTAATATTGTCCATTATGGTCAGGTTAGGTTAGGTTAGGTAGGTAGGTGCCATCCGCAGGCCCCAGCGGGCTATTGCACAGCGGGTGGCGAGGGCCTACCGCTCAGTGGGCTTTTCGGCAGCGTGCGCTCTGGCCGGCACCCCTCCTTGGGAGCTCGAGGCGTGGGTGCTCGCCAGAGTGTACGAGTGGACGGCGCGCCGAAAGGCGCTCGGGGAGCGCCCCACGGGCGAAGAGCGGGAGGCGGTGCGGCGAGAGGCGAAGGACGCCATCGTCCTCCATTGGACGGAGGACCTCGCCAGCGCCGCCTTTGGCCGCCGGACGTTGGACGCGCTCGGTCCGGTCCTGAAGGGCTGGCTCGAGCGGTCCCACGGTTTCCTCTCTTTCCGTCTGGTGCAGGTGTTATCCGGACACGGCTGTTTCGGATCGCACCTGCACCGGATCGGGAGGGAGGAGACCCCGGAGTGCCACGACTGCGGCGCGGCGGAAGACACGGCGCAGCACACCCTAGAGGTGTGCCCGGCGTGGTCCGAGCTGCGCCGCGGTCTGACCGCGGTGGTCGGACCGGACCTCTCGCTTCCCGGCGTGGTCGACGCCATGCTGGGGAGTGAGCAGGCCTGGTCGGCGGTAGCCTCCTTTTGCGAGGACGTGATGTCGCAAAAGGAGGAGGCGGAGCGCGCGCGGGAGGACGACCCTCTCGCTGCGCCGCTCCGCAGACGAAGAAGGGGGAGAAGGCGTCGTGCCCTCCCTCCTCATGGTGACGGGCGGGCGACAGGCGCGGGGGTGCCTTCGCCCGCATTGCACCCGTCACCTTCGTCGGTCATTCCCGACCCCCCACACCCGTGAGGGTGTGAGGGGGTCGGCCTAGCAATCGTCGGCGGAGGACTGGAAGTAAAGGCTGTGCCGGTTTCCCAGTCCCCCGCCACTGTGACGAAGCGGGAATGCGCTGGGTCGTTTTAGTGGGTATACCGGGTCCGCCCGGGGAGTCCCACATACCCCTCCCGTCCCCCGACGGGAGGGTATGCGTAATGCATTTTTTCCCAGCGTAAAAAAAAAAAAAAAAAAAAAAAAAAAAAAAAAAAAAGGTTAGGTAGGTAGGTAGGTGTTGCTTGGGGAGAGATAGCGATGGTGGGGGTGTATTTCTCCCCAAACCACCCTCTCTCGGACTTTGAGGATTTCCTCGAGATCCTCACTGCTGTCGTAGGGAGGGCGGCACCACGCCAGGTCGTGGTGTTGGGCGACCTAAACGCCAAGTCGGTGGCCTGGGGCAACCCGGTCGCCGGGTGCATCGTCCGGGGACGCGCCGTCGAGTTTTGGGCGGCCTCGTGCGGTGTGTCCCTCCTCAACAGAGGGGCGGTCCACACGTGTGTGCGGCAACAGGGCGGGTCGGTGGTGGACGTCTTGTTCGCCACCCCCGCGCTTGCCGCCCGCGTCGTGAACTGGCGGGTGGAGCTGGTGGAGACCTTGTCGGACTACCGTTATGTGCGGTTCGACATCTCCACACAGCGGGGAGGGGGGACGGCCCGCGCTGGGCAATCTCCCTTCCCGCGGTGGACACTCACCCGCCTGGACCGGGAGGCGGCCAAGGAGGCCGCCTTCCTCCAGGACTGGCTGTCGCCTCCCCCTGTCGAGGAGGTCCCGGACGTGGACGCCGCAGCGGTCCGGCTACGGGGGTCCTTGACCGAGGTGTGCAACTCCAGCATGCCTCGGTCTCGCCGTCCGCCTCCCCGTCGTGCCGTGTACTGGTGGACGGAGGAGCTGGCGGGGCTCCGGGCCGCCTGCGTGGCGGCCAGAAGGGCCTACGCGCGGAGCCGACGGCGCAGCGCCCAAAACCGAGTCCGAGCAGAAGAGGACCGCCTGTACGACTCTTACCGAGAGGCTACGGCGGCCCTCAAGTCTGCGATGGGCGCTGCGCAGGACTCGGCGAGGGCCGAGATGCTGGAGGGTCTCGATAGAGATCCCTATGGGAGGCCATATAAGGCGACGCGAAACCAGCTCCGCCCCTATGGTCCCCCATTGTCTGAGACCCTCGAGCCAGCGTTGCTGGATGGGGTGGTCCGGTCCCTGTTTCCGCGCAGGACTGAGTTCACCCCTCCAGCGATGGATCCCCCGCAAGGGGCGGCTCCACCGGAGGCGGAGGTGCCCCCGGTCACGGCGGCGGAATTCTACGCGGGGGTTCTGAGCCTCCGCGCGAAGAAGACCGCCCCCGGACCGGACGGCGTCCCCGCACGGGTGGTGGCGATCGCCGCCACCCAAATGGAGGACAGGTTTCGGGACCTCTTCAGCGCGTGTTTTACGGCTGGGAGGTTCCCGAAACTGTGGAAGGAGAGACAGCTGTGCCTCCTCCGAAAAGAGGGTCGCCCGGTGGACTCCCCCTCGGCATACCGGCCCATCGTTCTGCTCGATGAGGTCGGTAAACTGTTCGAGGGGATCGTCGCCGGGAGGCTGGACAGCCACCTGCGGGGGGTAGGGCCGGATCTGTCGGACGCCCAATTCGGTTTCCGTCGTGGGTGTTCGACGATCGACGCGCTGGCCCTACTGAAGGGACTGGTGAAGGAGGCGGTGGAGGCGGGGGACGGAGTGCTGGCGGTGTCATTCGACATTGCCAACGCCTTCAACTCCGTCCCCCACTCGACGATATTGGAGGCGCTCCGGTATCACGGAGTGCCCCAATATCTGCGGAGCCTCCTGGCCGACTACTTGGAGGGCCGAGAGGTCCTCCTCGTGGACAAGTCGGCCACGGTGAGGCGGTACGGCGCAGAGTCCGGTGTTCCACAGGGATCGGTGCTAGGCCCCCCCTTGTGGAACATCGGGTTCAACTGGCTGCTGCGGGGTGCCCACCTCCCGGGCACGAGTGTCATCTGCTACGCGGATGACACTCTGCTCACTGCCCGGGGGAGGAACTTTGCCGACGCGGCTATTCTGGCCTCGGCTGGCGGGTCCTTGGTGGCAGAAAGGATCCGCCGCCTGGGATTGAGGGTGGCGCTGCACAAAACGGAGGCCGTGTTCTTTCGCGGTCCCCGGCAGCGCTGCCCTGCCGACGCCCACATCGTCGTGGAGGGCGTCCGTATAGGGGTCCAGCCCCGGATGAAATATCTGGGGCTGGTGCTGGACGACAGGTGGCGCTTCGGCCCGCATTTCAGCGGGCTGTCGACGCGCCTGTTGAAGGCCGCGGACGCCCTCTCATGGCTCCTCCCAAACCTGGGGGGGGCCCAAGGCAAAGTGCCGGCGCCTCTATGCCGGCATTTTGCGGAGCATGGCCCTTTACGGGGCTCCCATCTGGGCGGACTCCCTCCATAGGAGGGAGAATGCTACCGCCATCCGCAGGCCCCAGCGGGCTATTGCACAGCGGGTGGCGAGGGCCTACCGCTCAGTGGGCTTTTCGGCGGCGTGCGCTCTGGCCGGCACCCCTCCTTGGGAGCTGGAGGCGTGGGTGCTCGCCAGAGTGTACGAGTGGACGGCGCGCCGAAAGGCGCTCGGGGAGCGCCCCACGGGCGAAGAGCGGGAGGCGGTGCGGCGAGAGGCGAAGGACGCTATCGTCCTCCATTGGACGGAGGACCTCGCCAGCGCCGCCTTTGGCCGCCGGACGTTGGACGCGCTCGGTCCGGTCCTGAAGGGCTGGCTCGAGCGGTCCCACGGTTTCCTCTCTTTCCGTCTGGTGCAGGTGTTATCCGGACATGGCAGTTTCGGATCGCACCTGCACCGGATCGGGAGGGAGGAGACCCCGGCGTGCCACGACTGCGGCGCGGCGGAGGACACGGCGCAGCACACCCTCGAGGTGTGCCCGGCGTGGTCCGAGCTGCGCCGCGGTCTGACCGCGGTGGTCGGACCGGACCTCTCGCTCCCGGGCGTGGTCGACGCCATGCTGGCGAGTGAGGAGGCCTGCAGGCTTAGCCAAGTTACAAACGTTTCGTATCGAATCTCTTTCTACAATCGTTAACGCCTCGGCGTACGCGATTGTAGAAAACGCTAAGTTGCTAGCCAACTTGACACGACTGAGTCGATCGCTCGTTCTACAACGTCAATAGAAAAAACCTATACTTTAGTCTATGGCGAGCGTTCCTATTAACGTCAAATTAACGTCAAAGTTACAGTTCAAACAGTTGTTGTATGGTCCTTGTGCGCGGGCTGAACTTTTGTTTTGGTTTGTTAAAGAAAGGAATAATTGTTGTGATAAAAAAGTAAGCGAATTAAGCTACAAGTTCTTCTTATAATTGGTTTATTTTAATATCACAGTGCGGAATTAAATTTAAAACATTACTGTGAGTCGAAATGTTATACATGATCCTGCCTTTGAACGAAAGATACCTTAAATGAAGTGATAGCAGCTATCATAGGATGGAGTCTAGATCTCGAGCAAGCCCAACACAGTTCGCAGCTTTATTGGAATTCATTGAAAGGTACGTAAATTATTAGTTGGTACGTAAATAACTTCCTTTGTTATTTAAAAATCTATCATAGTCGGGCACTTGAAAGTTTGAAACATAAACAATGACGTGATACGCGACATGAACTAATTAGTATTATTGTTTGTTTCATAAGTATATATAACTATGTTTCACGCTTTACTTAATCAATAGACCGTTTCATTGGTCAAGCAGGAATTGAGGAAAGAGGCTTTCATGTTAGATTTTTCTTTATTATATTTTCTTTTTTACACAAGTGTAATTTTTTTTTAATTTATATTCTTCATCTTTTTCAGGAACCACCATCAGACAGAAACTCTATACCACCAACAACCAGAGATTCTGTACATACTGTCTGTCCGTCCCAAATTTCTGCCACAGATGAAATTATGTTGGATTTTATGCCATTTTATTCCATACAAGGTACATTTTACTTTTATTTTAAAGATGCAATGTTTTGGCTAAATAATTTATTTGGACACAATTTAATATATGACTATGATTATTTATTTTTAACAACAACAGCATCTACCGTCCCTCTTTCACTGCCACTTCCCACCAGAGGCATACCGGGAACAAAATATCTCAAGAGGGGGAGGCTGCGATCGGAATCAAGAAGAATTGAAATGGAAGAAAACCAAAGTCCAATTTAAGTCGTTTGGCTCATACTATACATATAGACAATTTGATATAAATTTTACCACAGTTGAGGCTGTCATCACTTCCTTCGACAGATATTATCCCTTTAGATGGCTTAATGTAGTGATAGTGGTCTCAGCTGTGGGCTATTGAACATTTCAAATTGCCAACAATATCAGAGTAACAATTAATTTTTATTTCAATTGTTTGCTATTCCAATCCAGTTTACTTTTCCCTTCTCTAAAATTTTAATGTAGGTACAAATGGTACCTATGGATAATTTTTGTTTGTTTTCATTAGTGTAATTATTGATCTTTTTATAGTATTGAACAAAACATATTTTAATTTAGACTTGAAATGTAAGAACTGTAGGTAACCAATATATATGTACCTAACTGTTGGTAATTGGTAACAGGTAATTGATTTTTATGTATGTAAAATATTTTCTAACAATAATATCTAAAATGTATTGAGTGAATTGTAAAAACCAAGTATTAGATAACTGAAAAATCCTTCCTTATCTACCGTGCAAGCAACCACCATATTTTGAATGTCAGTGTTTTAGTTAAAATAATAAACTGTTTGTAATAATACAGCTCTTTTATTAATAATTTAATATCTTAGTAAATTACAAATAAAATTAAGGGGTCATCCATAAGACAAGGGGTGGTACAGTATAAATTATTAATATTTTATCTACCATTAGAACATTTAATGAATAATGCTCTTCGTTGTTTGGATTAACCAAAGCTACATGGGTACAATTCTATGCACCCAATTACACCATACAGTCCAAATCTTTGGAACCTGAAACAGTATTATTTGTTCATTTAAATTTGATGTGTATAATGTTACATGCACTTAATAATTTCAATATCGTTAAATTGTTTGTTAAGTACTGACTCTTGTTTTATAAATGCTCTTTCTTGTCGTGTTTTCGGAAACAATCCATTTTGCCATGATCGCAGGGTGGTTCAAAGCATCAACAAGTTGTCTGATGCACCGACTTGCTGTGCGTTGGGCAAGATGTTGAGTGACGCCAACAATTCGCTGATAGGATCCTGTGGCTAGGAAACTAAGAGCGCACAACACCTAAAACACACATTGAAGAAATGAAGATCTTAGTTAGGTTAAGTTTCCGGCATTTCGCGTATTGTTTCCATGCACTGACGATTTATGCCTCATTTTCGGCGCCTAAGCCACACTTCTTCATTATGAGCGCACCGCAACATATTTTAAGTGCTAAATGGTAAAAACAAACCAAAATTATGGCAAATAAACAAAGCATTTTCCCGGTCTCAACACTGATTCATATAGACGCCATTTTTTTATCGTTTTCTCCTGGGTCTCGGCGATCGCTTATTAGTCGTTCCAAAACTTCGACATCGCTTCGTTAGCGCTTGTCAAAACTGTAACTTGGCTACCATTAGTATGGGATGTAGCGATCAACATTGTAGAAACGATTACATTCCATTCTATCATTTTGAACGTTACGATAAGTTGTAAACTTGTCTACGACTTTTCTATTCGTTTGTTCTGACCACGTGACATAACGATGAGATGACGTCATCTCATCGTTCCCATACATTTGATTAGGTTTCTACTAGCGTTAACGATCGACAATCTACAGATTGTCAATTTGGCTAAGCCTACTGGTCGGCAGTAGCCTCCTTTTGCGAGGACGTGATGTCGCGAAAGGAGGAGGCGGAGCGCGCGCGGGAGGACGACCCTCTCGCTGCGCCGCTCCGCAGACGAAGAAGGGGGAGAAGGCGTCGTGCCCTCCCTCCTCATGGTGACGGGCGGGCGACAGGTGCGGGGGTGCCTTCGCCCGCATTGCACCCGTCACCTTCGTCGGTCATTCCCGACCCCCCACATCCGTGAGGGTGTGAGGGGGTCCGCCTTGCAATCGTCGGCGGAGGACTGGAAGTAAAGGCTGTGCCGGTTTCCCAGTCCCCCGCCACTCTGACGAAGCGGGAATGCGCTGGGTCGTTTTAGTGGGTATACCGGGTCCGCCCGGGGAGTCCCACATACCCCTCCCGTCCTCCGACGGGAGGGTATGCGTAATGCATTTTTGCTTTTTTTAAGCTGGGACATAGAGATTTGTTCGAACATGCACTTGTATTAGTGACTTGTTACAAAACGTGTTTACGGTTGAACAAGATTTAAATAGTTAACTTATTCCAGGTAACGAGTGAGAACTATGTATGCCAAGCATGTTGGGACTTGGCTCAAGATGTAGTTCTTGGGAGACGTGCGATTGAAGCAACAACCCAAGTTGACCATTCCAGTGTTTGTGTCCGCTGCGGTCGTTCACTGTTAGCACAGCGGTACAGCCACCTTCTTCGCAATGATTCTGCTCGTGAATCTGCGATATATAATGTGATCAGAGAGTGGATACTGCCACAAACAGTAAGTAACTTTAGTACTTATCTTAATTTACTCAAACTGTATTTCAATAATAAAAGATTTATTTGCAAAACTAAGATAATTTACAATTATTTTTGTTTTTGCGAATACATTTCACATTATTATTACATTAAATATAATGATTTTCACTATATTATTATATTAATGTATGACATCAAATCTCTCTGTCCCTCTAAGGTTTCCTGATATAGAAAATGTACTTATATCTGATCTGATCAGTAGGTACTTACATTATAATTGTGGATTTAATTTTCCTTTTTTTTTATAGGTCGGTGAGGCAGATCGTTTATGCCACTCTTGTTGGATATTAGCAGACAGAGCTGCTGTTAATATGAGAACCGGTCCCTCAACTTCCTCACAGAGTTACCCGCCACCAGCCCAATCGTCAGTTGGTGTTTCTGTTGGACAATTGGATGGAAATCAGGACAACAGTCTACGTGAACCTGCAAATGTTTCCATTCAACCAGAAGAAAGTCACGGTAATGATGTACATGATCCCTCAGTGCAACCACATTCACCAGTTGTCCCAATTGTGGAACCAGGAAGGCAGAACCCTGAATCAACAATTTTATTGCCAGATTACATGCGGGCAATTGAATCGGAGCGACATTGCTTCATAGAAGGTTGTCAGAGAACTGAACGTTACAGAGTTCCTCTAGCAACAAGAAAAATGTTACTTAATGAGCATAAATATTATGTGCCACAAAATAATCGTCTTTGTGATACACATTTAGTTATTGAGGCATGGGATTTCCTTGATAGTTTAAGAAGTAATTACTTACAAACATTTACTGCGAGACATATCCAAGATATGATGACATTAAAAGAGTCCCCTAAAGAAAGCTTATTGAACTTTGGAAATATTGATGATATGGAAGACCATGTTGTGCATACCTGGGTTGGATTGACTAAAACTCAGTTCCGTCAAATATTTGATGAGGTGCCGCAATTGTTAGAAATACGCAACAGTTCTTCAGTGCTAGCAGCCTATCTTATGAAATTAAGAACTGGGGACTCTAATGAAAGATTGGCAACATTATTTAAAATATCTAAGAAAACTCTAAGGAAGTGGCTGTGTCAAGCCCGTGAGATATTTACTGAACATTTTGTGCCCCAGCATTTAGGATTAGGACACATCACTAGGGAACTAATTAAAGAAAGAAACTTAGCCATACCTAGTGCTTTATATGAAGGAGATTCTAGGCCCATTGCTATATTTGACGGAACATACTGCTATGTAGAAAAAAGTTCGAATTAATTAAATCAAAAAAAAAACATACAGTTTGCATAAATACCGAAACTTAACCAAACATTTTTTAATAGTGTGCACAGATGGCCATATTATTGATGTTTTGGGCCCCTATCCAGCAACCACGTCAAACTCGGATATAATGAGACATGAATTTTTAAGTGAAAACCCACTCCGGGAATTTTTTCATCATGGTGATGTATTTATACTGGACAGGGGCTTCCGAGATTCATTACCATTATTAAATCAATGTGGATTTAGGACATACGTGCCTGCTACCATGGCGCATGGTGAAACACAGCTGTCAACACTTGACGCAAACAAATCGAGAGCAGTCACCATTTGCCGTTGGGTGGTAGAGGTTGTAAACGGCAGGTTTAAAAGAGATTTTAAATTATTTAGGCAATGTTATTTTAATACAGCCTCAAGAAGTTTATTTAAAGATTTTAAGGTGGCTGCTGCTCTCATAAATAGATTTCACCCTCCCATAACGATAGAATAGACAGTGGGGATATCATTAATATAAATATGAATAGACATAACATATTAGGTGATTTTATTGTGAACAATCAATATAATAGACGTAGGGCTGATTTTGAAGCAATAACTGTTCAAAATGATAATTTAAATGATTTTCCCCAGTTGTCATATGATGAATTAATTCTTGTATCCTTGGGTACTTATCACTTTGACGACCCGAATGGCGCAGCGGTAGTGAGGCTGCCTTACGTTCATAGGGTTCCGGGTTCGAATCCCGGTAGGAGCAAGTGTTTGTGTGATGAGCATGGATATTTGTTTCCGAGTCATGGATGTTTATATGTATAATAAGTATGTATTTACAAACAAAAAGTATCTATGTAGTATATCAACTATCTGGTGTCCACGACACAAGCCTCGTTGCTTAGTGTGGCACCAGATGGCGCTGTGTGTAATGTCCAGCGATTTTTTTTTTTTTTTTATCAATTAAAGGAGGCACGGTCCTATTTTGGTGAACATATGCGGGGAACTGATGGGTTCATCATAGAAGTGTCTAGGGAGGTAGACAGTAGCCTTCTTCGACAGCTGTCGGCTTCTAATACTTCTTGGTTACTGCGGGGTCGAATACAATCCCGCCATATAAGTCGCAAAACATATTTTGTTTACATTTTAGTTGACAGCTGTCGAAGAGGACGAGATTCAATATTAGGGTATTATTATAATTGCATTGTAGGTAAAAGGACTGTAAGCTGCTGTGCCCATGTAATGTGCATAATATGGTATCTCAGTTGGGCAAGATACCAAGAAGATATCGTACCCCCTGCACAATTCTTAGACGATATTCTCCTAATTATTGAAGATGAATAATAAATATTTTAGTCATATATTAGTGTTTTATTTTATATCCTCCTGTCCCTTTTTTAGTTTTTAAAAGGTAGGTGCCTACTGCTTCTAAGTTCAGGATATTGGATGAAGAAACTTGTCTTCGACTGTAGCGACTGTCCGGGGCGCGAGAGAGCCAAACGTGTCAGATCTTTGACTCTTTACACACGCTCCATGCATAAAACCATAACACAACCAAAGCCATTCAAAAGTATTTCGTAAAAAAACATAAAAAACTGCAATGTTATAATAGGTCTTTACCTATGTAATTGGAGATTCTATAACCAGCATTATCAGAATTAATTATCTGTGGATTGGCGCGCAATTCGAAATTCAAATAAATTTTAGTCGAAAGACGTGTTAATTTAATTTCAATTTCAGTCATTTGTTTTTAGATAGTTTTTTGTTTTTGTGACATTGTGGTAGTTTTTTGCGCTATGGATAAACTGAAAATTCGTACAATTTTCGAATATGAGTTCCAAGTTAAATACCGCTGCGCAAACAACACGAAACATCAACGACGTGTACGGGCATAACACTGCTTGCATAAACACAGTCCATTATTGGTTCAATCGTTTTAAATCTGGAAATTTTGAGTTGAAGAACGAGCCTCGCGGTCGGCCGGTAACTATTGTCGACAACGACGAATTGAAGGCGATAGTGGAAGCGGATCCATCTCAATCTACGGCTGAGCTTGCTGCGGGCCTTGGAGTTAGTGTCAAAACAACATTGAAGCACTTGCGTCAAATCGGAAAGATAAAAAAGCTAGATAAGTGGGTGCCACACGAACTAAGCGACCGACAGCGAGATTTACGTGTCGAAGCATGCATAGCACTACTGAATCGGCATAGAAACGAGGGAATTCTTAATCGAATTGTTACCTGCGATGAAAAGTGGATCCTGTACGACAACCGTAAGCGTTCGTCTCAGTGGGTGGACCCGGGTACAGCACCTAATCAGTGCGCTAAAAAAAAGATTACTCATAGGAAGATGATGGTTACTGTCTGGTGGACCAGTGCCGGACTTGTACATCACAGCTTCTTACCGAATGGCACAACAGTGACGGCAGATGTCTATTGCCAAGAATTGCAAACAATGATGGAGAAGCTCGCAATTCAACAACCAAGACTAGTCAATCGCTCTTCCCCATTGCTTCTCCACGACAACGCGCGAGCTCACACTTCACGACAGACCATCGCAAAGCTACAAGAGTTACAGCTGGAAGCTCTCCGTCACCCACCGTACTCATCGGACCTTGCCCCAACAGATTTCTACTTTTTTCAAAATTTAGACAATGTTTTAAGTGGGAAAAAATTCAACACCCGTCATGCAGTACAAAACGCTTTCGCTGACTTCATCGCCTCCCGTCCGGCAGACTATGATTCCTTACATAGGATCCTACACTTGATCATACACACACCCCCGGCAGGTTACAGTTTAAAGGATTGATGAATCTTATGATAGACTGTTTTGATTTGTAACAAAAAATTAGTGCCTTAACTAAAAACCATTAAAAAAAAAAAATTACTAAGTTTTTCTCAGACTAAGTAAAGAGATTGTGTTTAAATTAATAAAATTGAAATTTCATTTAAATTTGATTATTATATAATCATATACAGGCAGTTTAGTTTAAGGGTATGTCATACCCTGCCACATACTCGATGAAATATTTTGTCACCACACTCCCGCCAGGTTAAATAAACACTTCAAAAACACTTTTATAGTAATTTTGGTATCAAATTCACGGTTTTTCTTAGCAAATCTTGAAAATACTAGTAGAGCACAAGTGCCTCTGACACAGGTGACAGCCGACAATCATATATTATTATTATTTTTTTATTTAAATATGGTACCCTTCGCTATGGCTGATTTTCAAGACTTCAGGCCGCTTACTACCTGTAATGACTGTCAAAGATCAACAAATGACAGTCGAGATCACCAGTTTAACGTGCTTTCCGCGGCACGGAGGAAACTCAGTACATAGTGATGGTCGCCCATTCATAGATCAACCTTGGCAGGCGCGGCTTAACCTTGAAGATCGACCCGTGCGGCTGTTATTACTTAGCCACAAGCTCCTCAAGGACAAGGACCAGGACAAGTCAGGACCAATATAGTTTAATGCGTTTTTTATTCATGTTTTTTTTATATTATTTTGTTTTATTGTTTTGACATGTGCTAGACAAATCGTTGGCTCACTATTACAAGGTTCTATGTTACAATTTTTGCGCTTAGTGAGATAAGAATGCTACAAGGTTCTATATATCATTAGCCACACATTTCAAAAAACAAACCACTAGATGGCAGCACTATTTACTACAAAGTTTCAATTTTCCATAGTCCTATGTTGTATTTTTTCTACGCAAAGAAATAACGAAATTCCATGTTAAACATAGAACTATCAAATTTTGATTTTATTCATTTTTACGATAACACGGTTCTATGTTAAACATAGGACTTTGCTTAGAGAAAAAACATCAACGTGTCTATGACCAAAGTTCTATGTCAGCTGTCAGTGTCAAAATAATCTCAATTTCGCGGGTAATGCTACGGGTTTATTGTGTCATTATAACGGTTATCCCTTCAATTTTGTGTTAAATGGATGAGCGGCGTATATTTATGGACTATTCGAGTGATGACTCAGTGGCAGATAAAGATTTCGTGCCTCCATCACCTCCTTGTCGTATATCCTCAAGTTCTATGAGTTCTACAGATTCTGACGAAGATGTGAGTTCATTTCAATTTCATACCAAACAGTTCAAGAAGTTTTTCAATTGATAATTTTCATGAACTAAACTAGTTCTTTTATTTTCAGATCTGTACACAATCAATCCAACGTTGATGAAGGAAATGTTGCGTGGAAGCACAACCTAAAAAACGATCACGTAAGCGACAGAGAAATGAGCAAGAATGGAAGGTTAATAAACGAAAAGATGCAAGAAATAAGGGGTTAGAATACGTGTCTAGTCGAAAGAAGCTAATGCCGGCAAAGAAGATAAGAAAAAGCAAGGATTGTCTAAATAAATGTGTGTTTAAATGTAGCCAAAAGATTACTGATGATGAAAGGTTATCAATTTTTACTAATAGGCTATTTGACTAATTTGTAAATAAATAATTCGTACGTGGTACTTACACTGCCGTTTTTACATTTTTAAGTTCTGCACCATAATAGTCAGCGTTATTCTTAAAGAAAAGTGCAACCATAAATGCGTCTATCATAGGTAGGTTACTGTTATCAGCTCGCACAAAATTTGACACCATTATGATATTAGAAACGACCCACTGCCCAAGATTTATCAAAAAATATCACAAAACTAGCTGAAAGATAGAATATAGCACCTAGAAAACATACAACGCGAACTCTATTCAGTCGTGGAAGCCGTATTTACTTGCGTGTGACGTCACCAGAGTGCAACCAATCGCATGGCGTTCTATGGCGTTCTCGTCACAGATAAAATATCAAGAAATATTTTATTTGATTTTCGTGTAATTTGCAAAAAATATACATAATTTGGATTGAAATACAGTCAAATATGCTATAATACGCCATTACCTGATAGGATGACCAAAATTTGTGGTATATTTTCAACGTTGTCAAATAGCCTATTATTATAAATTATCTTCAGAAGAAAAACGAATGTTTTTGTTGAATAATACGAATTGTTTACAACCTGACAGGAGACGCAAAGGAAAGAATGACGAAAATTCAAAGAAAAAAGTCAGCTATCAGTTTTTTTTCACTGTGAACTCTGCAAAGATAAAAGTGTGTAAGAATTTCTTGTGTGATACTTTAGTGATTAGCCAGAAACCAATATATAATATTCACAAAACAAAGAATAATATCTCAAATACTCCTGTACCCAGTAACCAAGGGAAACATACAAAAAGAGCCACAGCTGAAGAAGATAGACCGCTTGTTAAGGAACACATTAATTCATTTCCCCGGGTTCCATCACATTATTGCAGGAAAGACTCTTCTAGAGAGTATTTAGAAAGCTTTTTGACCATCATAAAAATTTATTCTCTGTATGTTGCCTGGATTGCAGAAAAAAACAAGCTTCCAGTTAAGCAAGAAGTATATCGACGTATATTCTGTAATGATTTCAATATCTACTTTCAGAAACCTAAAAAAGACAGATGTGATTTATGTGAGGAGGTTGATATAAATTACAAAGAAGGACATACATTAACATCAGATTTACAAGAGAAGATAAACAGGCACAAAACAGAAAAGATGGCTGCTAGGTCAAACCGTGATAAAGACAGAAAAGGCACAATTCCGGTATGGTGCTTTGATCTAGAGAATGTTTTATCTTGTCCCAAGGCAGAAGTAAGCAATTTTTTTTACAAAAGCAAATTTTCTACTTACACCATGACTGGCCATCTTTCTACGAATAAAAAAGTGTACTGTGCCATTTGGAGTGAGAATACTGCTGGAAGAAGTGGAAATGATATAGCAAGTGCAGTATACAAAATTTTGACACAGGTTCTGCTTGACAACCCACATTTCACATCAATTATATTATGGAGTGATAGTTGTGTTCCACAGATCCGCAACAGCATCATGAGCTTTGCTTTAAGGCAGCTTATTGATAAATTTTCTACATTGGAACAAATTACCTTAAAATTTTCAACACCTGGACATTCTTGCATTCAAGAAATTGACAATGTGCATAGCTGTATTGATAGAGTCCTCCTAAAGGCTGAATATTATTCACCTGTATCTCTCATAGGATTATTATTGCAGGTAAATTCAGCTAAACCCTATTCTATCATGCAAATGAGTGGCAAAGATTTCTTTAATTTTCAAGAAGCCTGTTCAAGGCTAAAATATTCACTAGTTCCTTTTTCCAAAGTGACAGAGCTTCAATTTACGAAGTCACAATTAGAAGTGAGTTTTAAATGATCACACACTGCAGAATCATACACTGTAGCTAATCTGAGACCCCAGAATACCCGAAGGAATGTAAACACGAATTTTTTTACCGAACCAAAACTGTTAAAAAGACCTGTATTGTGCAAGACTAAAACGGATAATATACGGTCTATGTATCGGTGGATGCCTACATTGGACAAGGAGTACTATGAGGCAATATTCAGAAAATAAAATGTGACTCGTAACTTTTTATATTGTCTAAATTTAACTTTTAGTGACTTATTTTGTCTAAATAAGCATACTTTTTATGATAAATAAAGATATTAATGGTATACTGTTTTTTAATGCTACTGTGACATGAAAAAAAAGGGGAGGCCTATACTATTAGGTACCCAGCAGTGGGTGATTCTGGGCTGAAATGATGATTTCTTTCACTTATTTCAGAGGAACAAAGTCCTAAGTTCTGGTTTGAAATAAATAAATAAATATTTTTTCAACCACAAAGTTCTGTTATTTTAATTTCGTTAATATTTCAGAGTATAAAAGTCGATATCCATTTTTTTGTTCCTAGAAAGCATTATGTAGTCCTAAATTAAGATATTTAAATGTAACTTAGGCATTAGGGCTACAAGTATACATTTTACTAAAGTCAAAAATTTAAAAGTCAAATTACTCAACTTCATTAAAATTAACTTAGAACCTTGTAATAGTGAGCCAACGAAATAATACTTTTTCTTTCTTTAATTTCAACTAGAACTACAAGAAGAATACTTGTGCAAAATACAGAGGAATGTATTACAGCAGCCGTACATTATCATCTGCCTAGCCTCCCCCAACCAAGTTGAGGTCAGCTTCCAGTCTAACTGGATGAAGATGAATACCAGTATTTTATATGGAGTGACAATGTATCCAATCTGATCACACTTATAGGATGTCTCCCTGTTACAAAAGCTATATATAAGTTTTGCAACTTTTTCAATTTGTAAAAAGCTAAAAGAAAATATACATAATACATAAAATAATAATAGGTATTCAGACAACTGAAACAAAAAGAAAGCACAAGCTTTCATTTTGTTTACAAAAAAATATAATTTATATGCATGTTTGATGAATAAAGGAAACAGTCATGAGAGCAAGTCTACATGAACCAAGAATCTAATAAAACTCCTGCCAAATATTTTATACATTTCACTAAGAAACTTTTAGATTTCAACTTGAAAGAGTCTCAAAATAAGGAGAAACTCTTCATGACAGAAATATTCCTAAAGCATCTACATGACTTTTGGGCAATACCAAAAGAAAACCGTTACAAATATAGGAAAGATGAACACATAACCTCCCGATGTTTGAAAGTTGAATAGGTACTTCCTACTGTGGTATTTTCTAGACAAGAAGCTTATTTCTGACTTAGATGACCCTCTAATAAGCTGTCCACATTTAATCCTTTCACAGAAGATGTCAAACACAAAATTTTGGAATGAATCCATACAACACAACAATAAAAAATCATTTTTAGGAATGCAAAATCTTTGGTTTCGTCAGTCTTAGTTTTAGATACCAATATTTTAGGTACCAATAAATATTAAAAAATAAAAATAACAACATGAACTATCCTCTTTCATTCAAAAAGGTTAGTGAACATGAGAGGAGCATCAGTCAGTTTCCAAAGACGGGCTAGCACGATAAGCAACGTATTAAACAATAAAAACTGAACATGAAATCCCATACCCTGTTCAATTGCTCGAAAATAGAACCGAAATAGTAAGATCAACATAATTAAGTACTGAACAACCAATTCACTGTACTTTTTAATCAAAGCACGAAGGCTTTGCTTTTTTCCTACACGACACGAATCAGATCTCGAACTTTCAAGCCATTCTTCAATTCAATGATGAATTTCACTCTGTGTGAACTATCCAGAATCAACAAGACCTGAGAATGATACGTTTTCTCCTCTCAGAACACTTTAGCGACCAATTATCAGTGATTTATAATAATGCGTGCACAAAACAATGTTGAGTCTGTCAAATGGCGGTTGTATAACTTTTTTATTCCCCCGACCGATCGATCGATACCCGATTCGCACGAAAACCACACAACGAGAAGGAAACCATCATCATACTTGACGTTTTACTCTGCTCTGCGTTGCAGATTCACACCTATGTTGCCACAGAAATCACTTGCGCTTGCGGGAGATGGTCAGTTTCTGACTAATATATAGTTATCTGTGGTCAGTTTCGTTCACAGACAGGGTTACTAATTCCTAAAAATATTTACCCCTAAATATAAAGTGTAAAATACCCCTCTAAAATCACCACAGTAACTTGGAAATCCCCCTAAAAGTAAGTACACTTTATATTTTATAAGATTCCTCACGTATTAATTATTTTATATTTGAAGTTAAAATGTAGAGCGCCTACATAATCCCAACCTACTTATTTATCCCCTAAATTTGAGGGAATACTACTAAGTTGGGAACCTTGTCATAGAATAATGCTTCTGAATCACAGTAACTTCATGGTCTCTGGTAAATATGGAATTATTAGTTACTAGGTAGGGTACACGATTGTTTTTATCTAGCTCTTTACCTAGTTTAGTTTTATTGCAATAATTCTGTTGCACAAATAATTATATATGTGTATGACGGAGCATCACTTCAGTCTTCAAGTGATGCTCTGTCCTCAGGACGGCTCAACCGATCGACAGATATTGTGGAGGAAACTTTGATACTTATAGTTTTTTTTTACTAACGGCCCTGCTTTTTTCTTCATTAGCACACGTGTTATTAACATTTTTATTCCCTCTACAGAGATCCATTACATTATACGAGAAAGCAAAAAAGACAATAACAGAAGTTTTTCATAGTTTTAAATTGTACATAAACATTCATCACACCTATGAAATCGTAGTAGCGTATTAAGGGGAAAGCACCAGTGTAGCCCGCGAAATTTAAATTTTCTTTAGGTTTTTGCAATTTGTAGGACAGTGTCGGGCTGTATGTTGATCAAAATATGATTTTCGACAGTAACATGTACGTAATTAAAAAAATTGTAATCATTCAAATCATCAATACAACCCTCTCAGTTCATTTAATCCCATTCAAGGACTATTTCATGAAAAAGTCATTCAATGAACTTAGAAGGTTGTATTGATGATTTTAATGATTATAACTGTAGCCATTATTTGTTATGGTCGAAAATCCTATTTTAATCAACATGCAACCCAACACTGAGCTGTAAATTGCAAAAAACGTAAGAAAGGGCTTTGAAATTATTTGGCTTGCCTAACTTTAGCCATTTTATTTTACTTTCGCTATTCTGATAATGCACACTAATCGGCAAATTGCAAAAAACGTAAGAATTTGAATTTCACCAAAAACGTAAAATAGTAACTAGATAAGCAAAGCGAGCGTTGCTGAGACAGCAGCCGGCTAGCGCTACACCCAAGTTAGTCGCTGTCGCAGTGTATTGCTTTGTTTGAGTTAGTATACCCTGACACAATAAACCAGTAAACCGGTTTGTTCTAGGACAAACTAGTTTGGCCTGAAATCGGATTTGGCCGGTAAATATCAGAATCTAAGGTAAGACTTTGGCAGGCTAACTTATTTTCTTAGTTAGTTTACTAGGCCATCACTATCAAAATTACATTAATTTTTATACTCGGTGTAACATGGTAGCTTTTCGGTTGCTGCCACTGACATGCCTGACCATTATCTAATAGTGTTCTTTTTTATTTCAATAAGGTTGTTTTTGGGTTTCTGTTGGGCGATATAAACTAACTGTGAAAGGACTGTACTCATGATGCCAGCATAGAAATGTAGTGGCCCTTTTGGCACGTGGTCATTGTCGGAACTAGCGTGGCTAACTTGTATATTCAATATAATTTCACATACGATTACTACGGGTGGATGCGGATGCACCTATAGCAACCTATACGGAAAGGTGCGCGACGTTGCATACGATTTCATATAAAGATTTATAAAATGCAATGACTGCGGCGCGTCGAGATGCGCGTCTACCTTAAGCTCTGAACAACCATAAGGCACTTTAGTTACAGTCTTACAAACACCCGGCCGATACTAGAGCCGCCATATCGGTGCCAGTAAAAATCGCTTTAAAGGATTCCAGATTTACCGTCTAGCGGACATCTCGGACACCAAGATGCTGTTGAGTGACTATATTGCCCTCGCAAAATGGGAGTTTCATACTCAAACGTTTCTCAAAGTACGATGGCGCATAGGACTGAAATGTTGTCTCCGCTATATGGTAAATCTATTTGAAAACCAGTTTTAAAAAAAAGACCATTTTTTTTACCGTCGTTTATAAATGCACAGATTTATTAATAATTAACTATTATCTTGTGCTTATTACTGGCCATGAGATCGTTAGTACAATCGTTGAGTTTAGATGCTAACGTGCATTCATCTTGATGGTGAACGCTAATTTCAATACAACGATCTAAGTTCTTTTCCAATTTCTTCATGAGCTTATTATCTTTGGCGTAAAACTTGCTAACAAGTGATATCAAATTATCTAAAAAATAAATAAGCAATTAGCATAGGTATTTAAGGCATAAACAATTAAGCTTAAGCACTGTACGCGGCACGTATGTGGCACATCATTTTAAGGGAAGAATCGGCGCTTTACAAAACCAAACTTTTGCAACTCGATGTTGAATGTTCCATAATTACGATCGAGTAGCGACCGAGGTTTAGTAGGTACTTCAAATATTTCAAATCTTACCTTTGTTAACCTTTCCATGTATAATGACACCGTTGCGTTTCAAAACGCATGCAATAAGACATTCCCCATGAACTGGAGACTCCATTTTTGGAGACAAACGCTTAACCGGTCGTTTGTCGCTAGCTTGTACCTCCTTAAGACACTCCGACATGTTTTTTTTGAACTGTTCAACATGAACAGCTACCTCTTGAGGGAAAGGCTTGTAAGACCAATCTGGCTCTTGATCCTCCTCGATTTTGTTAGAAATTGCTTAGAAAAAGAAATAAATACTACAATTATTCGTCGTCTTGATAAAAACTTTAGGCACTGCATTCTAGTGCCACAGTTCCACAAGATTTCGACATTGATGGCCAACATTAAATCTCCAACTGTTTAAAGGAAGAGTCGGTACAGGAACTGCACAATAATCAAGGTGAGACCGTTACTTTGTAGTATTATATAGTTAGTTATTGTGTCAACCGTACATAGTTGTCTAAAATATGACACAAAGCACAAACCTCAAGGATAAGGATAACTGTCTCAAGGATAAACTGAGTTTCATAGGGACGAAATATTACTAGAACCTACCTTTAAGTTGGTATACCAAATAATATTGAAACGGGGGCTGAGGGTACAATGTAGAATAATATTGTCATGTCCAAATAACGATAAATAACTATCATTTCATTACAGTTCTCGTTATTTGGGTCGGACGACCCACTGACCCAGGACCGGTCTTGCAAAGTAACAATACTTGGGGATGGCGTACGTCTAGCATTGGACGTCTTTTGGGCGAAATGATGATAATGATTGATGATGATGCACTCATAAAACATATTCAAATAGGCTTACGCTTTTGCCCGCGATTTCGTTTCTCCAATTTTAAGTTACGCGTTATTATTGTATCCTTATCAATCTTCTTAGATTTGTCATGGACAGCATCTATTCCCATCATTCGATTCTTCTCAGGGAAATCTGCTTCAGTTTTTTTATTAATTTCACCATTCGTTAAATAAACAATGGCGAAAAGTAACAGCATTTGGCGAAACATTTTGACTTCATGCAGCATAATACTGTGGCAGAAAATGTTCAAAAATACCGTGCAATTAAAAGTAAAAGAAATGTAATCGATCGTTAGTGCGTTCACGATAGAATTTTATTGCTATCGTTTTTCGTTACTTAAACGAAATAAATCAATCAATTTAGAATTGTTACTGTAATAGAGAAAACCTGCCAATAAATAAAGTAACTTTTATTGAGTGTTTCGCTTTACTTCGTTATTTCGCCCAATCTTGTATAAAATTAAAACATGTTAGCATATTGTGCTATTATGATCAATTGATTTTGATGTTATACAAATTATTATTTTCTGAGGGCTCAGAATAATATCGTAAATATTTTTCGAGCCATTGTACACAGGCGCGGTTCCAGCCAAAGACTTTGGGGGATCAAAAGGCCATAGCCATGAATTTGGTTGGGAGGGGTTACCCCGAAATAAAAAGGCAAAGAGCAAAGCCCCCCCCCTAAACACGATTAGGAACGACTTTAAAAAAATATACCGATCATTTCTGGATTTACCTCCGACAAGTATATCCAGGGACGAACCCTCCCCGGTTTGTCTTCAGCTTTCCAGAAAGAGCTTGTACTCCACAAATTTCGTTTTTAGTACACTACATACACAGACTAAAATAAATGTTCCAAGTTTTACATATCGATGCAAATGTCGATAAGCAACGCCACCTTGAACGGCACACTTAAAGTGGTCATACGGTATGGTATGCATTTGCTTTGATTTAGACATGTTGCCGTTTGTACGAGTATATTAAAGCTAAGTAGGTATCAGATTATTTTTGTTTTATTCCTCATTCACAGGATACGGACAATATTGCAAGGGATCTTCTTTCTTTTCATTTTTCTTAATTTGCTCCTGTCATTTAATTTTACAATCACTTGGTAGGCGAGTGGAAAATCACAACGATTATTAATTTCAAGTACCAATATGCTAAGTAATGTGTATAAAACCTAAATCGGCGTAAATCAAATGGTAAGACTTAAAAACGATAAATAAAACTCTTTGTCCACTGATATACATATATTTCTAGACTAAACATATACATACAATATTTGATTCCTGATTATAATAAGTATTAAACATACACATTATTTACAAGCATAGAAATTATCCGAAAAATTTACACAATATACATTATTCTTAGTTTTCTACATGTTTTTGAACTTTTTCTGTATTATGAAACTTTTAATCAAAGGATAAAAGGGTAAAGTTGTGGCCTCCCCTCTGTAGTTAAGGAAGCTCAATGAAGTAACCCTCGGGCCAGGAGACATGTCCGAAAAACTACTACTGCCGAAAAAAATCGGTCCAAGAGACCCCTAGCGCCTCCATACTGCCGAAATAAGATAAACTCGGTCTATGAGACTCCTCTGCGCCTCCACCACATCAACTTTCTTCTTCTCGACTTGTCGCAAAGTCCACGTCTCCGTAGCGTATAAAAATATGGGATAAACAAGTGTTCGAGCGAGCCGGATCGTAGTAGCTTTAGTGGAGGGCACCAGAGGGCGAGGAAAGTCACCCGTGCGAGGGGCCGACCAAATTAACAGCATGGCCATGGGAAATTCATTAAATAACATTACGCCTGTAATCTCCGAAGGGTAAGGCAGAGGTGTACCTGATAGTGCACCCACATTTCACCAGTTATGTTTAAGTGTCATGTAATAGGGGACGAGCTTATTGTAAGTGTGTAAGTGTGCCATGGGCGATCTCTGGCACGCGACTCACAAACGGTTCCCACGGAATCAGTATTTATCATTCTGAATCCCCTCCCCTGCCATGGGGTCGAAAATTTTCAACGGTATTTAAAAAAAACATCTGCTGTTCCATACATTTTGACCGCGTAGGTGTTGCACTTTTGTAGGAAACAGCTGAAAATGTGGGCGAAGTAATTCTATGTTCAGAAATTCAGAATGAGGGACTGAATACGTGGTGACCATTTGTGCGTCGATGGTCCCTCCAACCTGTATGTCGTGACGTTTAGAGTACTTATGAATGGAGTAATTTTTATTAACTAAAAATATTAATAACTACTTTATCAGGTGAAATAGGCATTCAGAATCTTTCGAAACATTCAGATTACTTTAAAACAGCTATTGATTACATCGAGATCGTAGCCATAACTAAAGCTGTGCAAGGATCTTTTGGCGCGTGGTCAAAAATGGAACTAAAATTGCCATCTTGGTTTTTATTTTAACAAGTTAACAAGCGCCAAAATATTCCTGTACTCAGTACTCTCAATGCCAACAAGTAATAAGCTAAGGGTAAAGGTTTCAATAGCCAGAACTCCGATCTGCCCATTGAAAAACCGACCCTATACAATCTATGTTATGTCACAATTTATAATATATTAAACGAGTATGGAAGAAGCCGACCTGTTGCGACGACCCCAAATAAATTGGGATAGGGATTGGAGAATAATGATACTTATGACGTTGCGATTTATGTATTACTAGCGATCCGCCTCGGCTTCGCACGGGTGCAATGTAGATATTAATGTTTTCTCTACTATAATATGCATGTATTATATATAAACCTTCCTCTTGAATCACTCTATCTATTAAAAAAACGCATCAAAATCCATTACGTAGTTTTAAAGATCTAAGCATACATAGGGACAGACAGCGGGAAGCGACTTTGCTTTAAACTATGTAGTGATTTAGGCTATTTAAATGGGGTACTCTGGATGACATAACATAAAATTATGCCTGTAATCCCCGAAGGGTTACGCAGAGGTGTACCTAATAGTACACCCACATTTCGCCACTTACGTTTCAGTCGTTTAGTCGTACGTTTAAGTAATAACAGGCGAGCCTATTGCCATCAACCGGGCACGATTCCAAGCTCAGTGGCTGCTACTGAGAAATTTCTAATGGAAAAACCCAATAACAATTTGCTCGACTTTTGGTTTAAAAGCTATGAAATTGTTAGCAAAATCCAAAGAAACATTCAAATAGGATTTTTTTTTTTTAATAATTTCACGCGGACGGAGGTCGAGAGCAACAGCTAGTCTATAACAAGTACAATTATTGTACAGATAGATTGGCATCGAGAGATTAACAATTAGTACATTAAAATGCAATGTAAACCTGCAATAGAGAAATTAGTTACAGAATAATTTTGAACTCATTGGTATTCTTCCACAACCTGTGAATTTTTCGATATAACCAAGAAAATTAGCATCTGTCTCATACAATTTAGCGTCGCTCTAGCCTTTCCCCAACTATGTTGGGGTCGGCTTCCAGTCTAACCGGATGCAGCTGAATACCAGTATTTTACATGGAGCGACTGAGTATTTGATCTCGTATACGATACCCCTTGCTAAGACTGATTTTCACGCCTTAGTATTTTAAAAGTTGTTTAAATTCATGTATACTCTAGCCGCTCGGCAGGACACCAATGAGTTCAACTGTACAGAAATATTTACATAGTATTAAAGTTTTATTTCGCCGTACATTCTTAGGATAATACAATGATAAAATTATTCATTTAATTAGACTACTTTTCAGGGTCGAATTAAATTATGTAGCTAGAAACACTGCAGTAGTGATGAGTATCTAAATCTAAACACTACACAATGTGTAAACGGACCCTTCACGAAGCCGTCAACCAAGCATTCTGTACATCAAACTAAGTAACTCTACGCAACAATTATTGCTGGGAAACGACTTTTTTTGTAAAAAATCATGTTTTACGGTAAAACTGTTACGCAATCAAAACATCGTGCTCTTGGATGCATTGAACAGTACGCGGGTCATGGAGATATTTAAAGTTATAACCTTAAAAAACGAGTATTTTAAAAAAAGGTTGTGAAAGGGGTATGGTCCAGAACAAACAAAATTATCGCAATGACGGGGAGAACCTTTCCGCTTTGTTAAGGGTCTTTTTACACCCTTTATGATAAAATGTTCATTTTATTAATTTATTTTAGGGCCTCTAAGCTCCACATTTTTTTTGTTGTATTTTTTTTTAATATTAGATGGGCTTGCTCAATCTTGTCCTGAGAACAGAGATGAAGTCGAGGAACGAGCTTACCCAAAAGAAGCCTATTAACTCGTGACTTAAATGGAATTAGAATTTCAAAAGTCAGTTATAAATTTTATGTTACTCAAAAAGCAAAAAAAAAAACTATTTTCAAAGCAACAATAATAGTACTCCTTTTTATCTGTATTCTTTCTACTGTACCTCTTTATTTACCCTCTCTGAAATCAGAAATATTCTATTTCTTCCAAAATAACGTTGGCAATCCTAGCCTCAAGCATGACATTTGCTTTTTATCTTGATCATGTTTAGATATGGAAAACCATCACTTCTGCAGTTTCCCTAGCTAATTTAATTTCACCTGTTTTAAGCTTTCACGGTTTATAAACTAAACTTTCACTATGACTTACGGGATATCTTCCGCGATTAATGTTTATATTGAGACCGCCATGACAGTCATCAATGATGATGAATGATGATAAGTCATCTCGTGATCATGGCGCTTGCAACAGCGTCGAAATATCGGGAGCTCAATATAAACATTAAACGCGGAAGATATCCCGTAAGTGATTGTGAAAGTTTAATTTGACCTTTTGTATATTGGGCGCTGTGTATATGGTAACTAACTTTTTAACGAACGCATATGATTCTTGATGTACATTACTAAGTAGATACAATTCTGCATTATTATAATAACACAGTTAAATCAATACTTTTGAGGATTACATTCAAAATTGCATATTTTTTTAGTTCTTCAGTTAGATGGTGTCAGCATTTCTGTAAAAGAAAACATATTTCCGGTTCAATATATTTAAGTTTGATGATAAAAAGTAGCTTATTTATAGTAAACAAGAGTCAACTAAAAAATTTGTTAATTATTAAGGGATATTATAATGTTACGGAGTTTTTGAATGACGAATTTTGAATCTAGATAATTTAATAATGTATTTTAGTTTTATTGTTTTAATTATTATTTTTTAAATATTTTTGTGTGGACTGTAAATGTATTTGAATTGATTGAAGTTTGACTATAATTTAACTATTTCCTGATTTATAATTTCAAATTAAGTATTATATACTATTTTGTACGCTGAATGTGGCAAAACATGTTGAAACACCATTATGAAACTCATTTCCATCCATGTTTATACAAATAAATGAATCTTTATCTCTTAAACTATGTTGTCCCACTGTACAGCAAAGGATCTGTCTATCCTATTTCCATTCCGAACCTTACGCTCAAAAAAGTTGAAAGGCAATCATCTGTCTTGGCATGTACATGCGATGAGTAGGGATGAATCAGTGTGTGTGTCAATGTGATTAAAGAGTGATGAATATAAATTTTGATGGGTGGAGAGTGAGAGGAAGATCAAGGAAACTATGGATGGATTGTGTGAGGAATGATATGAAAGAAAAAGGTGTAAATAATAGCGTGATGATTGACTGAGGGAAATGAAGAAAAAAACGTGTTGCAACGACCTCAAGCGATACGGGATAAGGGCAGGAAGATGATAATGATGATTAACCTTTGGTATACTGGAATGTGGATCCGCGCAATCCCGCTATACTGCTGGAACGCGGATCCACGACAAAATGATATCGCGTTTTTTTTTAGATAATTTTAGTTTAGTTCGCGGATTTATGTTCTGGCATACCAAAGGTTAAGAACCTCACACAAACAGAAGTTTTTCATACGTAATTTAAAAAAAAAACTGTTCCATACATTTTGACCGCGCACGTATTGAAGATATAATCATATATAGATTTAGATATATTTATGATATATTCGTTTGAAGGAAACAGCTGTTTTTCTTTTAAATTACCGATGTAAAATTTATATGTGGGTGTAGGTAATGATGTACTGAATGGGTGGTAATCGTTTGTGCGTCGATGTCCCTCCAGGCTGTATTTAGATGGAGGTGAGACCTTGCGCTGCGTGGCGCGCGTCGGGCTCGTCGGGGCGGCAGGCGGCGCACAGCGGCGCGGCGCGCGGCGCGTGCAGCGCGGCCAGCGCGGCGCGCGCGCACACGCAGCGCGTGCACACGCAGCGCCCGCAGCCCCAGCAGTGGTGCTGGAACAACGACAGGACTCGATCAACTCTGTCTTACATGGGACCTCTTGGCTGCAGGGGTCGATCTTCAAGGTTAAGCCGCGCTTGTCTAAGTCTGTCCGAGCATGGGTAACCATCCATTACATATCGAGTTTCCTCCGTGCGTCCAAAAGCACGCTAAGCCGTTAGTCCGCGCTGTCATTTGTATGTAGATCTTTGACAGTCGTTACGAAGGAGTACCGTAATTACCTAATACTAACTGAATTGAGGAGGTCAGATAGGCAGTCGCTCCATGTATAATTCTGGGATTCGGCTGCATCCGGTTAGACTGAAAGCCGACCCCAACATAGTCTGCAAAAAGCTAGGTAGATGATAATATACATTAATTAGTAATCTGCGCGTCGGTATAATTCTAGGCTCGAAGTAGAAAATTATATTTTAGAAAATGTAAATAAATTTTATGAGGAATTCTTTTCGGTAGTTTACACAGAGTTTAATAATACAATAAAAATTAAAACTAAATCTATTTGCCCAAAGTTTTTGTTCAGTGACTGGGCAACTAAGGGTATCAGGAAAAGTAGGGAGCGATTGTTTGAGCTGTACGGCCTTAAGCCTTATATCAACTCAGAAACTTTTAATAAATATGTAGCGACATACTCAAAAATTTTTAAAAACACTTGCAAGGTAGCTAAAGCCTTATTCATTAGCAACAAGATTAAATCAGCCGATAATAAAATAAAGACGGTTTGGAAAATTATCAATAGTGAAACTAATAGAAATAAAAAATATAATAATGATATCACACTAGAGACCTCACGTGGTCTTCTAAGCTCTAAAAACGAAGTTGCTCAAGAATTTGTAGATTTCTTTACCAGTATCCCACTTAAAACTACCGAAACCTTAAATTCCTCACCCTCGCTTTCTATTGATTTATTAAGAGCGAACGTTTCAGCCTGTCCGGTTGAGTTTCAATTCAAGCATATAAACCCCATAGCAGTCATTAAAGCCTTTAAGGAAATCAAAATCAAATTAACGGAAGATCTATGGGGAATGTCTATTAAAGTTTGTCAAGCTATTATTGAGACTATAGCACCGTACTTAGCCTTAATATTTAATTTGTGTGTAGACCAAGGAGTCTTCCCGGACCTTATGAAATACAGCAAGGTAATACCACTTTTCAAATCCGGGGACAGTAAAGATACGAATAATTATAGACCCGTATCCGTATTGCCGGTTTTCAGCAAGGTGTTTGAAAAGGTAATGCTTAATCAGATGCTTAACCACTTTAATACCAATAAGATCTTACATGAGAAACAGTATGGTTTCACCAAAGGACGTTGTACGACTGACGCCGGTGTCACATTATTAAAACACATATTCACTGCGTGGGAAGAGGCACAAGATGCCATAGGAATCTTCTGTGACCTCTCGAAAGCATTCGATTGCGTAAGCCACGAAACCCTTCTCTTTAAACTTGAGCATTATGGTTTGGGGAAACTTGCACTCAGTTTAGTGAAATCGTATTTAAACGATAGACATCAGCAAGTACAAATAAATGGTGTCAATTCAATGGGTTTAAAAGTAAGGATGGGTGTACCACAAGGCTCTATATTGGGTCCTTTCCTCTTTTTAGTCTATATTAATGATCTACCCCATTTATTTAAAAACCAACCACAAATGGTGTTGTTTGCCGACGATACTTCTTTGATATTTAAGATAAACAGACGTGCCACAATTCTTGACGACGTAAATAGCGCCCTACTGCAAGTCCATAATTGGTTTACCGCGAATAATTTAGTATTAAATGGGAAAAAAACTAAGTGCATAAGATATGCCCTACCAAATGTCAAAACTAGTGATTGTGACATAGTATTGAATCAAGAGAAACTAGAATTCGTCGATGAAACTGTTTTCTTAGGGATCACGCTCGACTCAAGGCTACAATGGGGTCCTCATTTAACATCTCTTGCAGGACGGCTGAGTTCAGCAGCATATGCTGTTAGGAAAATCCGTCAATTTACTGATGTAGATACCGCGAGGCTAGTCTATTTTAGTTATTTTCATAGTATTATGTCTTACGGTATTTTACTATGGGGACGGGCTGCAGACATCGAGTCTATATTTATTCTGCAGAAAAGAGCCATCAGAGCCATATATAATCTATGTAGGCGCGATTCTCTAAGAGAACGGTTTAAGGAAATTAACATCATGACAGTACCTTGCCAATATATCTATGAAAACATCATGTACGTTAGGAAAAATCTGCATTTATTTAGTAAAAGAGGCGACAGACACCACTATAATACTAGAACCAGGGACCATCTAGTTCAGCCAGGTTTCAGGCTAGCTAAAGTAGACTCATCTTTCATGGGGTACTGTTTAAAATGTTACAATAAAATTCCTCCCGGCATTCTACAACTGAATGAGACGAAATTTAAATCTTGTATAAAACGCACACTATGTAGGCAAGCATACTATAAGTTGGGAGATTACATTGATGATAAAAATGCTTGGCTCAATGCTAGTCCTGCTCCACAACCATAGGGGCAAACTTATTGGTTACCATGGGAAGTTATTGTGGAAGCTGCAGAAGATTGTAAACATATCTTTGCATTGTATAGATTCAGTCTCTTAGTATTATATAATTGCATAGCACATGTGTGAGTTCTATGTACGATAAAGCTACCATTTACATCTTTTACTGACTCGAATTTGCCCTGGCGGTTGAGAAATGTCATGCTCACTCAAATGTCTCGCTGATGGTGGCGCGTGTGTCGGGTCGTTTAGTTCCCTCCAAAATGGTTGAGTTGAATGATGGCTGATCCATGCGTCATGTTCGTGAACGGGCGCTGTCAGTTGTGACTGGTCATCTCGCAGCTGCCATGGATTATTGTATTTTTGAATTGTTAATTTTATCTTTTTTATTCTGGACGCTCTTACTCGCACGTCTTTCTACATCGTTCTCACATGTATGTTTAATCTCGACATGAATGATGTAACCGAGACTTTGTAACAACATAATGATTTAAAAGAGTGTCCATGGAGTTTCTTGCCCATTCTTCTCCATAGAGATCTACGCTTTCGAATGGGCAACTACAGTACTTTCACAAGTTATTATGCCCTGTGACAGGGACTGTAGCTTAGTTTATTTTTGTGTTTTGACATTCAAAAGTGCCTGTAATGGTCTAATTGAAATAAATGCTTTGAGTTTGTGAGTTTGAGTAGAAATCAACTGCGAGCGAGTAAATGCTATACTAGTCGCAGTAGCTATGAAGAATTTTAATCTATACTAATATTATAAAGCTGAAGAGTTTGTTTGTTTGGTTGGTTGAACACGCTTATCTCAGGAACTACGGGTTCGAATTGAAAAAATATGTTAGTGTTGGATAGCCCATTTATCGAAGAAGGCTATTTATAAGAAAACTAGCAAACTTTTATATTGCTGTTTCTGCGCAACCTTGCAGATCAAATTGCAGTTTAGCTCCTCTTGAACTAAAAAAAATTATAGCTTCTAGCTACTAGTTTTTAGCTGTCAATGGGAAACGCCCTAAATAATAAAATAAATAAATAAATAAATCATTTAAACATAATAAAGAAATCTCGACATTTTGAGCCAATTACTAAAATATTACCTTTCTACTGAAATGGTCGAGGGGCGTGGAACAGCTGCACTCCGTAACGTTCTTGATGCTCTTCCAGTCCAACGCGACCGTGTTCACCTCTTTCTCCAACAACGCGTAGTTCGCCGGTATCGAGTCAATCGCCTTCTGTTTATGAGGAAACGGAATCAATTACAACATAACATCATGCTTGTTTTTCCGAAGGGTTAGGCAGAGGTGTACCTAATAGTATACCCACATTTTTTCCACTATTTTTAGTTAATAAGTATTGTTTGTGGAAGAAAAATAAAGTTTTTTTTTTTCGTTATTTCGTCAGTTACGTTTAAGTCCCATGTAGGCTAGCCTATTGCCATGAACCGGGCACAAATCCAGACTCCGTGACTGTTAATGAGAAATTCCTTACGGAAAAACCCAATAACACTGCCCGACCTGGGAATTGAACTCAGGACCTCTTGCTCAGCAGTCGTGATTACGACCACTAGATCGAAGAGGGAGTCAGATAGAATCAATTTTATTATATTTCCTTTTTTGACGTTCAAAAGTGCCTTTCAATGGCCTCCGTGAAATAAATGCTTTGACTTAGACTATCACACATGAGTGGCCTGAACTCAAGGATTACAAACAGTATCTGGAAGGCATGGTCGGCGAAATGGCTGTACGATTGGCTGATGCACTGCGTGTCACGGGTACGATCCCCGCACGGAAAAAATAATTGTATGACCTACAGGTAGTTGCTCCGGGTAGATTCCTAATGTAGGTTAATGTTTAAACAAAAAAAAAACTTGGTTGTGGAGGTCAGATAGCAGTCGCTCCATGTAAAATACTGGTATTTAGGCGCATTCTGTTAGACTAGAAGCTGACCCCAGCATGGTTGCGAAATGGCTCGGCAGATGACGATGATATTACCTCAGTGATGAGCGGTATCTTGTTGGGTTTGTGGGGAGCACCGGTTTCTTTCAAGGGGTGGTCGTGGTTCGCGCACTCCAGCTCTGTGAGAGTGCCGCCAGACTCGTATAGTAACCTGGAAACGTTCAACACGGAATTTTAAAAAAGGTGGGGGAGAAAGATGGACTGAATTAAATTAAACTCTACAAACCTAACATGAGGTTTGTAGAGTTTAATTGTAAAACCATTGGAGGAAGTCACTGGTCCTGAAACTAGCTTCGCATGCAGGGTTATATTATTTCTGTAATCCGATATATGACAATAAAAAACGTTTAACCGATGCACACCGGTGACACTATTACGCCACAATATGAAATCAATATGAAATCGTCAAATATCAAGTTATTCATAAACGCAAAAAAAAACAAAGAAAATTCAATTTTTTTTTCTTCTCCACACCTCTAGGAACTCAATAAAAAAGTCCCGTTAAAATCCGACCACTATAAACTTCGTTCCACCTATCGAGTATTTTTCGTCTAATTGCACTCGGCTAAAGTATGTGTGGCTTTCATTTCCATTGTCTTTAAGAATTTTCATTTAAAAAACGAGCTGGCTTGCCAAATTCCCGAGTCATAACATAATATTAAACCTGAAATCCCCGTAAGGTTAAGCAGAGGTGTACCAAACAGTACACTCACATTTCGCCAGTCATGTTTAAGTCCTATGTAATAGGGGGCGAGGCTATTGTCATCAACCGGGTACGAATCCAAACTCGTTACCGAAAAAATCCTGATAGGAAAACCCCAATAGCATTTTGCCCGACCCGGGAATCGAAACCCAGGACTTCAGCAGTCGCGTTTGCGAGTTGGGGTTGTGAGCGGTCGCCTGGTGGTCGTGATGGTCGTGGTGCCTCGAGTCAGAAGTTGAAGGTATTATGACTGTCCACTTACTTGTTATCTATTTGTAGGGCTTCAGTCTTCGTCTCAATCTCCACGGAGTTAACGTTTCCGTTTTGATAGTTAACCACAGCAGTATCCTTGCTCTTGTCTCCCCTCTTGCCAGACAGCAGGTTCTTGAAGGTGGTTATTCTCTGTAAAGAGAATTGGAATCTACATTAATATAATGAAGATTAAGAGTTTGTTTGTTTGGAAGCGCTAATCTCCGGAACAACTAGTCGGCCTTGAAAAATTGAAACAGAGGGGCTAAGCTAGTACATACCTAATATTTATCTTCAAAATGATGAAAGAAAACATCGTGAAAGCTGACTAAAATGTCCTAAAACCAAAACTTAAATTCATGTATACAGGGTGGAATGTGGGGGGGGGGCACATGAAACATTTTCCATGGTAATTAAAAAAAAAACAAAACTGCTATTCCATACATTTTGACCGGGTAGGTATTGCACTTTAGTAGGAAACAGCAGATTTTTGTTTTAATTACCGATGAAAAACTTGGGTTTGCCCAGTTTGGACAGAAGTATTGAATACGTGTAATCGTTTGTGCGTAGATGTCTCTTCCAACCTGTATAACTCATTAATTAATTATTTAAATTGCTATCTTTAGTTGTTCTTCGCTGCGTGTCGATGGGCTCAAATTAAATTCGACCAGTCGTTGGCTTCGTTCAAATCCTAGAAAGTGCAGGTGATTATGCAGAATGGCAAGAAAGGAGGTGGGGCATATCCTGCAGCGGGGCTCCACACTGATGGAATTCTATTTGGAATGAGTCGAATTGAAACCCGTTTGGCGAGATAATGCAGCGCGGAGATTTCCAGACTGGCCTCTGCAGTTCGCGACCGATGGAAGCTGTTCTGCTGGATCGCTGAGGTGGGGAGGGGCGGTGTGTGGGGCGGTACCTTGGTGAGGTAGTTGATGTGGTGCTCCAGCGCGGAGCAGTGCTCCACGGCGGCCGGCAGCAGGTCGGCCAGCGCCTCGCGCGGGTGCACGCCGCTCTCGTGCCGGCAGTACATGCCGCGCCAGAACCTGCCAACGCACATGAGGAACCCGTTGTAAAGGGTCGCAGACAAAATGGGTGTACGACCAACAAGATTGAAATCTTCTTTGCGTGTCGATGACAATTCAAATTGAATCAGCCCAAAATTTGGCGACGAGTTTGGCACTTTGAGTAGCGTCTATCAGCTCCTGTGATGTGCAAACA
This sequence comes from Standfussiana lucernea, assembly GCA_964057025.1. NCBI lineage: Eukaryota > Metazoa > Arthropoda > Insecta > Lepidoptera > Noctuidae > Standfussiana > Standfussiana lucernea. The sequence goes on along the minus strand of OZ059792.1, from coordinate 13,612,620 downwards.
ACAGGACAGGCAGGACACGATATCAAGTGCGCCATCGTTTGTGGCGCAACACCACATTTACATTCCAGGGTAGAGTCATCTATGAATCTACACCTGAACAGGTTTTCCTTGCTTCGGCCAACCTGTGTCCGGAGTCTATTTAAAAACCTCAAGGTCAGCCATGGCAACTCGTGTCCTGGTTTCGGTTCAAGATAGAAATATATGCATATCTCAAATCATAGCTAAGTTCTCCAATTCATAGTATTGCGACAAGTTTTGAAGTCGCTGGAGACGTGAGCTACGGTCAATTGAAAATTTTATTATTTCTTGTATTTTGTCGAAAATTTGAGTACAACGAAAACATTTTGCTAAAGCTACTAAGCATGCAGTCATTAGGCCAACCTAGGCCAGTGTGATCCTAAAATCGATTAAGTAGAGGCTGTGTTATGGAACCCCTTTGTTAATCTGTTTATTTTTAGTCCGAATCAAAGTGTTTATGTTTACTCCGGTCAAATCTTTGGCGAAACACAGGAAAAGGCAGTATTTTAAAATTAGTGTCATTATTTTTGTTTTGCGGCGACTAAGGTACTTGTTTTTTTAGAATTAATTCAAGTATTAATTATACTATTTGAGATATATTTCAATTATGTTTGTCTTACGCACAGAGTTCATAAAAAATGCCAATTTATATGGTTTTATACAAAGTATAAATAAACATTACCTGATACTTTGTGCACCTAAGTCCGGTTTCAGTACATCAGGATGTGACTTGGGGTTATACAGGGGGTTCTTGTACTCGTTCAGGTGACTCGCCATGTAACCCCACAAGGAAAATGTACGTTCTGATAACCTGGGAACAGATAAATGTGATATTGATTACATCATACATGACATACTAAGTAATAACAGCCGCTCGGGTCGATCGTCCGGTTAAGCCGCGCTTGCCTGGGTTGGTCGGTGGATGGGTGACCACCCATACATACCGAGTTTCATCCGTGCCTCGGAAAGCACGTTAAGCCGTTTGCCTCGGCTGTCAATTGTAGATCTTTGACAGTCGTAACAGGTAGTCAGTGACCCGAAAGTCTGACATTCGGTCTTACCAAGGGGTATCGTATTACCCTGGTGGTGGTGGCGAGCCTTTTCCCATCAACCGGGCACAAATCCAGACTCGGTGGCTGCTACTGAGAAATTCCTAAAGTAAAAACCCAATAACACTTTGTCCGACCCGGGAATCGAACCCTCAAGTTTCCGTGGGATAATTTCCAACCACAACGCGAGAGAAGTCGCGGGCAAAAGCTAGTGGTGTAATAAAAGCATAGGTACCGTAAGTCGCGCCTGTCTTTCTCGCAGTTGCCTATGAAGGTCCCGTACTGGCAAGCGTGCGCGTGGTCGTGCAGCGTCAGCAGGAAGCGCTCGTTGAACTGGAAGGCCTGCGGACAGCGCGGACGCTTTGTAACGATTACGTACTGTGTACACCGGCCGGCGCGCGTGAGGGCCGCATTTTACAATAATATGTTGAAGGAAATTAAAACGTTTGTCAAGGCGTTAAATGTCATATTTGCATTTACACTGGCTTTTTTTTTATTGGGACAAATCCGCCTCACTATTCCCAAACCACTGCAACTCCTGAAAGCTAGAATCAGCAGTGGTGACAACCAGAAAAGCGCCGAGACAATGTAGCTCGACGAAAGGCCCACTGGCTGTAGCTACTGTAAATTGCAACATTTTTAACAGCAATAGTAACAATCGGAGTACTAACTATGAAATATAGTTCAATTTAACTTTGTGCCTTTGACTTTAGTGTCATGTGCGTTTTATACATTCTCACATACATACAGTCACGCCATTTTCCCAAGGGTGTAGGCAGAAACTACAACGCCACCTGCTACGATCCTTACATACTCCTTTTGCCCCACACACGTTCATATGTGAAGAATACACTTTTTAAGACTGCCACGTTGGTCTGTCTAGTGATCGCAAGCGCTACTGCTGAGCATGCGGCTCTGGGTGAGATTCCCAGGTCGGGAAAAGTGTTATTGAGTTTTTCCATCAGGAATCTCTCAGTAGCAGCCACGGAGTCTAGCTTTGCGCCCGATTGATGGCAATAGGCTGGCCTCCTATTACATAGGACTTAAACATAACTGGCGAAATGTGTGTGTACTATTAGGTAGACCTCTGCCTAACCCTTCGGGGATTGCTGGCGTGACGTTATGTTACGTAAGAAACTATTTTTTTTTTTGTCTTACCTCAGGCCTCTGCCGCAACAGTTGCCACGTGCAGTCCAGTAGCTGCGTGAACACCGGCGACCTCTCGCGGCCGTCGCACGCAATGTGCCCGCATCGCGCCGTGAACTTGTGACCGAACGACAGCCAGTCTTTCTCTATCAGCGCCTGTAACGAGTTCATTAAATAAATTAGTACAGTAGTAGTGTTTGATAGAAAAAGGCGAGGATCGAGTCAAATATTTATGGGTCTATGCTAGGCTGTAAGGATAAAAAAAGCCCAAACGACCATTTCTGGAAAAACCCAATAACGCTTTGTCCGACTCCGAAATTGAACCCAAGACAGGCCAAGACTCTACATGTCCTCTGAATCCCCGGGGTTACAGAGCAGAGATGTACTTACAGTACACCCGTCACCCGTCACCAATTATGTTTAAGTCCCAAAATTCATCAAAGAAACAATGGATGATCTGTTAGAAAGATGACATGACTAGAAACGGAACGACTCATGAGCTGGCGACTAATAGAGAAGTATGGAAGAAGAAGACATGCTGTGCTGACCCCAAACAAATTGGGATAAGGGCATGATAGTGATGATTTAATTAAATAAATAAATATCGCTGGACATTACACACAGCGCCATCTAGTGCCACACTAAGCAACGAGGCTTGTGTCGTGGACACCAGATAGTTGATATACTACATAGATACTTTTTGTTTGTAAATACATACTTATTATACATATAAACGTCCATGACTCGGTAACAAATGTCTATGCTCATCACACAAACACTTGCTCCTACCGGGACTCGAACCCGGAACCCTACGAACGTAAGGCAGCCTCACTACCGCTGCGCCATTCGGGTCGTCAATTGATTGAACAGTAAATTACAGCCAGGGAGCACACCTGCGCGGTGCGGTCCCAGCCGTCGCTGCAGTGCACGCACCGCTCTCTATTGTATACCTGATATCCGTTGATGGTGCGGTAGTGCGGCTCGAGGCACAGCGCAGCCAGGGAGCACACCTGCGCGGTGCGGTCCCAGCCGTCGCTGCAGTGCACGCACCGCTCTCTATTGTATACCTGATATCCGTTGATGGTGCGGTAGTGCGGCTCGAGGCACAGCGCAGCCAGGGAGCACACCTGCGCGGTGCGGTCCCAGCCGTCGCTGCAGTGCACGCACCGCTCTCTATTGTATACCTGATATCCGTTGATGGTGCGGTAGTGCGGCTCGAGGCACAGCGCAGCCAGGGAGCACACCTGCGCGGTGCGGTCCCAGCCGTCGCTGCAGTGCACGCACCGCTCTCTATTGTATACCTGATATCCGTTGATGGTGCGGTAGTGCGGCTCGAGGCACAGCGCAGCCAGGGAGCACACCTGCGCGGTGCGGTCCCAGCCGTCGCTGCAGTGCACGCACCGCTCTCTATTGTATACCTGATATCCGTTGATGGTGCGGTAGTGCGGCTCGAGGCACAGCGCAGCCAGGGAGCACACCTGCGCGGTGCGGTCCCAGCCGTCGCTGCAGTGCACGCACCGCTCTCTATTGTATACCTGATATCCGTTGATGGTGCGGTAGTGCGGCTCGAGGCACAGCGCAGCCAGGGAGCACACCTGCGCGGTGCGGTCCCAGCCGTCGCTGCAGTGCACGCACCGCTCTCTATTGTATACCTGATATCCGTTGATGGTGCGGTAGTGCGGCTCGAGGCACAGCGCAGCCAGGGAGCACACCTGCGCGGTGCGGTCCCAGCCATCGCTGCAGTGCACGCACCGCTCTCTATTGTATACCTGATATCCGTTGATGGTGCGGTAGTGCGGCTCGAGGCACAGCGCAGCCAGGGAGCACACCTGCGCGGTGCGGTCCCAGCCGTCGCTGCAGTGCACGCACCGCTCTCTATTGTATACCTGATATCCGTTGATGGTGCGGTAGTGCGGCTCGAGGCACAGCGCAGCCAGGGAGCACACCTGCGCGGTGCGGTCCCAGCCGTCGCTGCAGTGCACGCACCGCTCTCTATTGTATACCTGATATCCGTTGATGGTGCGGTAGTGCGGCTCGAGGCACAGCGCAGCCAGGGAGCACACCTGCGCGGTGCGGTCCCAGCCGTCGCTGCAGTGCACGCACACGCTCACACCGCTCTCTATTGCGGACGCGATCCACCATGACGTGTCTAAGATTGATCTACAAAACAAAAAAAAAATTAACATGTGGTAGACATGTTCAGCCATGGCGCAATTGACGTTACCCATAAAGACGTTAACCATAAGTGGGATTGAACAGACATGCGACCAACCCCAAATAACTCGAGGATAGTAGGATCTAAATCTAGGGATCTAAGAACTTACTTGATGTGTTTAAGCCAGCCGGAAGATTCCAATCCGCCGAGGAATGAAGACATGGTCGGTGTATTTTGTTCGCAAGCTGAAAACAATGAAATTCAATGTTTAATAATCTTTATAGCGTGGGTAAAAGAATTCTTCGTCCTTGATATATAACTATTATAAAAGAAAAAGTATTATTGGTAATATGATTCGGAATACCAGCGTCGGGCAGTCTTGCTGCTTGGCATTTAACTGAGCTGGGCCTATTTGGCGCAGCCGTGAGACACAGAATAATTTTCTTTACTTTATTTTATGTTTTGTATTTAAAGTTCATTCTTATTATTTTTTGTTTAATGTTGTGTGCACTGGTGGCGTATGTCAAATTAACCTATTATATTTCTTCTTTCTTTCTTATTATTTTACAACTAGTTTACGGCCGCGGTTTCGCCCGCGTGGAATTCATCCATCCACACAAACTGTCGCTTTTATAATAGTAGTAAGATTCTGTAAATCCATATTCATATCCATTCATCATATGATGGTATATCAATCGATTTAACGAGATTAAGGGCAGACTGGCAGCGGTAGGCGGAGAATACGGTGTTGTGGCAAAACTTGGGACAGGAAGAGTTGATTGATATACTTCACTAGCGACAAGAATGACATAACTCGAAAATTTCGATTTTTCGATATTTTTTGTTATTGAATATAAAATTAACGAAACAAGGTATTAAATTAAGTATAACAAAATAAGTGCGTAATATAAACCTTTCATCATTTGATAACGAAAATATTTTTAGTCTAACTTAAAAAAAAACCCTGTCCTGTAATTAATTTTTTATTTATTTAAGTATGCCTTTATTGTCGCAAGTAAGCGTAAATATGAACACTTACTCTCCACCAGTTTCTGAAGGCTCTTCCTCATGACGTGGATGTTGCCGATTCCCATGAACTGGAACTTGATGTTCTCGTAGAAAGCTTCGTTCTCGTAACCCTTGCCGGCCGCGCGGTTCACCATAGCATTGATCTGATGGATATAATTCTTTATATTAATACGTGAAAAAAACTTTGTACCCCTTATTGAGCAAGTCTCGTGTGATTGGGGACGAGCCTTTTGCCATCAACCAGCCGCAAATTCTGACTCCAGGCTGCTTCAGAAAAATTCCTGATGGCAAAATCCTATAACAATTTTTCCGGCTTGGGAATCGAGACCAAGACCTCATTGCTCAGCAGTAGCGACCAGGGCCCACTAGACTATAATAATATGAATACACATAAGGTGTACTAACCCTGGGCCTAGTGTCCACCACATACATGTAGCCGCAGTTTGGGTTCGCTCGCCTGATCAGGTCGAGCATCTGCTCGTCTTCCATGCATCTGAAACCACGTGGACAAATTATTAGAATTAACATTATTATGACATCATTCAGTCTGTTAAAATCTTTTTTCAATGTTAAATCGACTTAGGCGAATATCAACTTTATGGCCCTGCAAATTAACTTGATTTTAGATTGACAAAAACTACTGAAAAAGTATTGAAATTGTTAAGCGAACCGAAGTATTTTTTTTAATATTTTTATATAGTTGGAAACTAAATCGCTAAAGCTTTGTAGGAAGCCTGTATCCTCGAAAAGGAAGACATAAGTGTATTCAGTAAACAAATGTTTTGCCAGTCTTGCTGCTACTCAATTAAAAAGAGACACTACTTCATTACTATTATCCTTTGCTTTTGAGCTTTTGGACAGCCCTAGTTCCTTTGGCCTTGAACACCATAAGAATATATTATACCACTGGTCCGCACGGTAAAACTCACCTGGCAGAAAACCCGCTGAGTGGCTGGCTGCAGCGCGCTATAGCGGCTTTATTGTGGTGTAGGTACGCGAGCACCGGCAGTCGCCCACGTGACCTGAAGCTTGCGCTGCCTAGGAGTACTGCGGTGGAAGCGCGCGCAGGTACGTACACCTCGCTTGGGTATGTGTCGCAGAGCTGGGGAGAAAAGTAAGATATTGCCATCAACCGCTAATCTGTATAGTCTTGACATCCAAACTACAGCTGCGCACTGTTACAGCCGCCAACACTGAACACGGCTCTTTTAATAAACACTTCTTTGTCATAGGAATCAAAGACAGCCCACTGTGCCGAACCTGTATGGAGGAAGACGAGACAGTAGTCCACGTGCTTCTAAATTGCCCAGAAGTCACCTCAAACAGGGCGAAGTACTTCGGTAACCCAGGTACTCACCGCGAGATCGTCAGTAACATCAAGGCGTTGCTAGCCTTTCTCGGGGAACTGGGGTGGATCGAATGATCAATTTTCCCACCCGTACGAAAAATACGCGCTTATACAACACAATAGTCTTCACATATTCTTCTTCTTAGCGTGTCTATGGCAATCTAAATTCTCGCGGCTCAGAATTGAGCCTTGATGAAACACGATAGGGTGCATGAAAGGAGCCTCCCCGAGCGGCGTATCTACTGAGCTAGTATACGTCCGGCGCTCCTTGGGCGGTCAGCGAGTATCCACGCTGGCCAGCTAATCCTTTCACCACGATAGCAATCCAAAGTCTTCACATGAACTGACCGAAACATTGCTTGGACTTTAAAAAAACTGTGTTCTATGAGTTTGTTGCGGTTTTCTTTCTCAGAGTTGTCGGTTAAGAAACTCTGACGTCATAATTATACCTAGTTTAAACAAAAAAAACCTCACCTCATCATTCTTTCGGGAGCTACGTTTACATAGACGAAAACAAATATACACGTTTAACTTATAACACACAAATTTTCGTCGAAGGTTAATTTAAATGTTGACGTGTAATGGAGTGTGTAAGGATCGTAGCAGGTAGCGTTCTTTGGTTTTTGGCTACCCCCATGGGAGAAGGAGGGAGTTTATGTAGATATGTATGTTCTTTTATTTAAAGCGGATAGGTTTTGTCAATATTTTAAATCTATAACACACAAATTAAGGCGTAAAAACGAGCTGGAAGCCACAGGAAAAAAGAGAACTGGGCCCAAAAATAAGAAGACAAAATATTATTATTTACGCGATATAAAAACAATTATACTGTTGTCGACATGCGTATTCTTAGTATTCGGGCGAGCTTATCTCGGAATAATTGTATTTTTCCACGGTAATCCTTAAGGCAATGAAGAGAAAATTATATTACGCACGATATAATAATATAGTGCGTTTACGTATAGAAACTTATCATCATCTGTCTAGCTTCTTCCCAACTATGTTGTGGGCGGCATCCAGTCTGACCAGTATTTTACATGGTGCGACTGCCTATCTGACCTCCACAACCCAGTTTCTGGGTAATAAAATACCTACGCCCTGGTAAGATTGTCAAACTTTCGTGTTCTAACACTGTTTTAAGCTTTCACTGTTTATAACTAAACTTACATTGCCACTTAAGGGATATCTAAGAAACGGAAACGGAAGAGTAAGAAAGAGAGTAGACAGATTTGTCTGCACATAATTTTTTACCCGCATTCTCCAGTCATCCCGCGATCATAGCGTTTGCAAAAGCGTCGAAATATCGGGAGCTCACAAAAATTGAAAATCATGGTAGATATCCCGTAAGTGACGATGTATGTTTCGAGTTCACAATACACGTAACGACAAAGTTTCAAATTCCCATAGCAAAATGGTTAAGTGAAATTGGCTCTTCTTGTACTTACTTCGTAATCCTTGTTGGCAGTGCAGAGGACCCACTGGTCGTTGGGCACGTTCAGCCTCTGGTACTCGGTCTGAATGTCGAAAAAGTTCCACCCTGCTGACTTGGGCAGGTCGTCTGGAGTCGATTTGTAGTAGAAGCAGTATAGCTCGTCTATGTGAACTGGAACACGGTAAATAAAAAAAATGACAAATATGCCCGAATTCCTGAAGAAGTAGCATACACTAATTAGCATTCATATGTTAGCGGACATGCTAACATCAATCGAACATGTTCAATGCCGATGTAATAAGGGCGAGAACACCTAGTCTGAAATTCTAAGATAAGACCGCGTTGGGCCCGCGAGGCAAATTACGGCCGACAAAGAGTCCTCTTCATATAGAGAGTAGCCTTGTGTCACAGCAGTAGTGATCATGCTAAATGAGGAGTCTTTTGCCATTAAACAAGCTAATCTAGACTTTAGGCTGCTGCATAGAAATATCAGACAGAAAAATCCAACACCACTGCTTTTTGCAGAAATCAAACCCAGGATAACTCTCTCAACTTACCTGACTGTAGTTCTGCCAACACTGTCTCTATCGTTCCTAGGTAGCTTTAACTCTAGAATCGGGTATTTTTTCCTCGATTCGTGACAGATGGAAGGATTAGATGAGATGTCAGCATAGGGAAGGGGCCCGCAAGGGCCGATGCCTGCCGGGTGCTGCGGGTTGTTCGAAAGAGATACCGCGGCCCCGGAACACAAAGGGCGATGAAGGAACATGGGTGGGTTTTAGTCAGTAAGAGTCTGACACACCCTCCCGCTCGGCCCAGAGCGGGAGAAGTCATTTGATGATTTCCCATCCGAAAAAAAAAAAAAGGATAACTCTAAGTAGCTCTTAAAGGCCTGATCGACGGTGAAGCCATTAGCTTTCGGTTAAGATTAGAAATAAAGTAAGAAACGACGAGGAAGTCGTCATGACAAAATCTTTGAAAATTAAGCGTACAGTGGCCTTATCCACCAACGAGGCATTTGGCTTGTTGGCTTGTAGGTAAAGGCACTGGTGGGGCATCTGCAATTTACGTAATCATCATTCTTTTGCCCATAACCTAATATTTATTCAAAAATTTATTTGGGGTCGACACAACATGTCTTCTTCTCCCATACTTGTGTACGACGATGCAACTATTACTCATCTCATCAGACATCTCTTTTCCAGTCATATCATCCTTCACACAGGCCATCCATCAATCTTTGAACTTCCTCTACTCTTATAACCATCAAAATTCATACTCAAAACTTTCCTCACGACAATTTCCTGATTTCTCCGCATCACATGCAAATGCAACTTTCATAATATAAAAAATATATGGCATCTGTGACAAACCTGGTTGGCTAAGCCTGAGGAGTGTCTGGTGCATCTCGTGGCAGTCTCTCTCCCGAGGGATCACGAAGAACACCGACTGGAAGGTCTTCGTGCGAACCAAGAGCGGGGAGCCGGTGGTCGTGATTGGCAGCCGTTCCACTGTCGATATGTGCATTAGGAGGATCTGTAAAAAAAGCGTTTTATGTTTTTGGAATTCACAGTTCATAGATTTGTCAAAACATAATATGCCGACCCAAACAGAACGGGACAAGGACAGGAAGATGATAAAGAAATTAATAGATTTGTACAACACTTGAGAGACATTTTGTTGAGGTTAAAAAAATATATGATTATGTTCTGTAGTTTATTTTCCTGTGCCTAGAAAGGGGTGAGTTCTGAGATAACGACTAATAAAGAAGTATGGAATAATAAGACACGTTGCGTCAACCCAAATAAATTGAGATGTGGGCAGGAGAATGATGATGTGCCTTTGCCTATGTGAAATCCCTTCCGGTTCCACAAAATATCATGTTGTATTATTCATGTTGAGCATCACTATTTTCGCTATCAGCGATAATACCGCCATTGTAATCATAAAACTAGCAATATTGTAAAACCGTTGTGTTTCAATTTTGGTGTACAATAAAGTATATTCTGTTCCATTCTATTTGATAGGTCTAAATACCACTTTTTACAAGACAAACATATTATATAAAACTTATCTTGTTTCTTTAAAAGCGATCACGAAAATGATTATTTTGGAGCACCAAGATTGAATCCTTAAAGTGCCCTTAAGTTACCTCAAATCCTCTTCAGCGAACTTTAGGTGTAAAATCAACCGCATGTCCTTGATACCAATTACACTTAGACAGCATCTTTATGTCGTAGCAGTAAAGGCGGTTTTCGTACTACAAATTTGCAGTTGACCGTATCTCCAATTAAGTGTAAAGCCTGGTATTATCCATTAACGTTATGAAGGTCTCATCAATTCAAAGACAACTAAAGCCGCTTTAGAGAGCATTGAATCGTAATTAAATCAATTGAGATTGAAAGCGATGACAGTATAAAGGGTAAGGACACTACTAAAATCTCTAAGGACTCGTTGAAAGCTTTTGAACAATTTTGGATTCAGTATACCTAAAATCCATTCCCGAAATCCATCCAAAGATGTTTTTGAAAATTTCGTTTTTGCGATAAGACCGCCCTTTGTACACATACATTATGTAAAATGTCAACTTTTTTTTTTATACCCGTAATTTGTATTATATTGTGTACTTAATAGAGAGTATCTATCTTAAGCAGGCCCGTCCAACATACGGCCCCCGAGCCACCATGCGGCCCGCATAGGTCTTTCACCCAGACCACAAGCAATTTTTTTTAATTATGATATCAATAATAATTGCGCGAACATTGTTTTATTCCTGTGCCATATTTACTTACCCGCCTAATCTCAACTACCCGCAAATGCAGACCGCATCATCGCAGTCTAATCTGGCGAAGCTTCTCAACGATGCGAGTATTTTGGTTTTACTCTTGTACGATCGCGATTGTGTTATATTGGAGGTCAAAGACTTATTAGCAAGTTTTTTTTTAATACTAGTTTTTAAGGTTATATCTTTACTTAAAATACCTCCATGACCCGTTTACTTTTCAATGGATCCATCAGTAGGTACAATGTTTTGAGTGCGTTACATTGAGTTTTACTGTAAAATGTGATTTTCCCCCCAAAAAAAAGTCGAAAAAAAAGTTTTCCCAGCAATATTTTTTGCGTAGAGTTACTTAGTTTGATGTACAGAATGCTTGGTAGGCGGCTTCGTGAAGGGTCCGTTTACACCTTGTATTTCAAATTGCCTTCAAATACGTTATTGCCATCACCATTAATTAGGTAGTCTTGTTTAAATCACTGTTCAGTTTATGGTTCTTGTCTTTTGTGCCATGTTCCCTGGTGCGCATGACAAGCTACACGTTATGCGAACTGTCAGTAGAACTTCCTTCAGTGATTAAAAACTTATGATGTCCAACTGCAGGGTAAAAGCATCAATATCTCTATTTTCTTCAACTCTATTTCCCTATATGTACGGTCCAGTTCTTTTTGAAGGAGTCCAAGTCATCTCAGTCGGCGAAACAACAACAGCTCAATGGGGATGCTTTGTTGTAGATGATGTGACCATAGCTGAGTCCCGATCTGACCAATGAGGTCAAGCTATTTTAAAATATAAAATTCCATTGACAGATTTTCAATCAATGATGATCCTTGGAACTAGCTATGCTTACATCATTAGTTTTACAGGTGCCATTCCCATTAAACCAGCTAAATTATATGAAGGGGCCTTTAGAAACAAGGGGTTAAAAGTAAAATAGTAGGTACATACCCATGTTTCCTTCCTCATCTCATGATCCACGAATATGAGGTGTGTAGTCGCGAAGTACAGGGTCCCCTTAGACGGGTTCCGCAGATTGTATTTGTCCAGTAGCTGCACATTTTCCAACTGCAACAATGAAATACATATTTTACTAACTTCTTCTAAATTGGGTAAAAAGTAGACCTGTATTTTGTTTCTGTAGATGACGAGTTCAATTTTAACAAAGGCTTTCAAGAGAGAAACTGAATTAGTGTGTTATCTGGTGACAAAAATAGTAAAACCATAATTGGTATGAAAATTATAATTTACTTCCTTTAGCTTTTTTAGCTTTGATTTTGCATCACTGTCAAAATGAATACAAATCTTTATTGGTGTATAAATGAGAAAACATTGTACTTCAACTAGATCTACTTGATTATTTTGTCAATGATTTAAACTGGCGCTACGTACACGGAGCTTTGCGTTTGTGTGATTGCATATCACGCAAGTGACAACATTTTGACCAGACAAGTTGAAGCGTAGCTGAAAAATTTGAAAGATAAAGGAGATGGGACAAGGGCTGAAAGATGGAGATTGAAGCGCAGCCGCAGGTGCAGCGGTCTGCCAATAGCGTTTATTTATAACGTGACATTGTTACGGAGTTTTTTTTAACTGTCCCACTCATGGGCAAAGGCCTCCCCCATTCCTTCCACTTCTCTCGGTGTTGTGCCTCTTCGCGTCAATTTGTGCGGTTAATGTAAAGGGGTTAACAAAAAAAATATCACAGTCTATTTTATAGCGGTACCATTCTAGAAATTAAACGCCCATGTTTACACGTTGTAACAATATAAAACTCGTATAAATTTTATTAGATACTTGTCTCGTTCAAGTCGTAAGGGTGAACTGATAGAAGGAGCAACTCTTTTATTTATTTACTACTTAAAGTTGCCAAAGAAGACACTTCTCAAGTTTTGAAGAAAATAAAATGTCTATAAATTCTTTGTTACATCACAATATAGGCTGGTGAAATGGTAAACCGCCAGAATTGAGTCAATAAAATAAACCCTTTTCAGGATTACAACTTTAAGGCTACGTACGCATTGACAGGGGCCTTGCTTAGCACTTAGTTACTTGTTAGGATACAAGGTGGCCACACTGGGAGGTGACTAGAAAATCCTAGAACGTTCGTTTCACTTCGCTACTCGCTAGACTCTAGGCGCTAAGCAAGGCACCAGTAAGTGTGTACGAAACTTTTGAGTAAGTAAGTACTGTAGAAGTTTAGTCTGGATAGCGTTGCCAAATAACCTCCACGAATACTTTATAAGTTAATGGCATGTTTTGATGATAAACACTATACCATAGAATAGGAAAGAGGGTAGACAGCCTGGTCTGCCCCTACGGCTGCGACTGACAGCAATGTATTTCAACATAAAAGTAAAGTTATAGACGGATCTTTGGCGCGTGGATAAAACCAGAACTAACACCGTAATGTTGTTTTTCAATTCAACATTTACACAAACCAATTTCGCGCTGTCAATGTGATTCAAGTGCGCAAAAATCATTAAATTTAGACCACTTTTACAAATTAATTTAATCGTTATCAAAATGTACTCGTACGTTCCGTTTACCGCGCGTTCCTACTACAGGTAGGATAATATCCAGCCAGTCTTGTTATTTAACTTTAACATTTATTTCTGGAACTTCCCAGCTACGTTCTTGTTACTTACAAAAAGGTGAGCGAATGTTGGTCCAAAAACAGCCCAGAATACCCAGGCATACATACAAGTTTACAATAAATTGCCTGAAAATAAACGGTCCACAAAAACATTGTGTGTTTAAAGCTAGATTAAGGTCGTTGCTCTCGGAAAAATGCTACTATAGTGTCCAAGAATTTGTGGAGGATGAAAAGCTGAAGTAGAGTCCAAATATATATGTATGTGTGTGTTAATTATAATATATTTCCTTTTTTCTATGTACAAAGTTAGATTTAATTTTAATGAATGTAATATCTTATTGTTAAAGTTCCTATTTTACGCCATATTAGATTATAATAGATATTCGTTACAATAATGATAGTTTTAAGTTATCTTGCTGCGCCCTAACAGGGTCATGTACGCACTAGTTTTAAGCCCAGCTGTAACTATTTATGCTTGTGTACATTGTCCATTAAATAAATAAATAAAATGGAACGGGATGATTGATAGCATTTAAATGTTTCAGAAGTCAAAAAACATCAATTACATATCCGAACACAGTTTCTACGCTAGAAAATGTCAACCGCAAGTCTAAAGTAACACTTGAACTATGAAAACCAGCCTTATCATCTATAACGAACTAAAGTTTGTTTGTAGGGGTAATCTGAACTAATGATCCGATTCCGAAAATTCTTTCATTAATGGAAAGCTATAAATAATATCCATGAACATCATAGGCTTATTAAAAATAAAGCTTTTTTGAAAGCTGGTTATAATATGAAAAGTAGAAAATTAGGTTTACCTATCAATATGGAACGTATACAAAGTTTCGTGTCCGTGCTATTAACCGTTGAGGAGTTCTCCCGTGACGACGCGATCCTGGCTACAGGATCAAATCATGTCTGTCATAAAACTGTATTGTCACCAGGACCAAAAGTATGTGCAAAATTTCAATTTCAATCGGTTTGTGGGAACTGATTTGAAATTACAAAACAAGGCAAGTTAAATAAAAGCTTATAAGAAAACAGGACCTTGGGATAATTGCGGACCATAACATGAGCGATGCCGCAGGCAAAAGCTAGTTGCGAAACAACCCAGCAGTATTCTATTTTAGAGCACTAAATCAATCTTACCTTGCCAGCAACTTGTTTAGGGCAGTTTTCTCTGCATTAATTAAACGCAAACGTTTTGCTTTGTTCATTGCTCCATTGTTCAACCTTGAGGTCAGAACAATTGTTATTTTTTTTTTAATCGCTTCTCATCTTTGCTTTGGAAAGAGGACTTTTGGCATTTTTTTCTTTTTTGAATAATTATTTTAAATAAATAAAGTAAGGAATGAGTATGTTTGAAAGTGGCGCCTGTTACAGAAAAGATGAAAGGAAGTCGTCTGTCTTGGTATGGACATGTAATGGATGAAACGCATGTTACTAAAAGAGTGATGGATATTAATTAATGTTGATGGATGGAGAGGGAAAGAAAGGCCAAAGAAGAGATAGATGGATTGTGTGAGAAATTATATGAAAGAGAAATGAGTAAATGATGCCGTGACGTCTGACAGGGGAGAATGGAAGAAGAAGACGTTTGCACCGACCACAAGAAGAATGGGACGAGGGCAGGAACGTGGTGATGAATAATTATGTCATGTGAAATATGCGGCGAAGGTGGTGTGACGATCTGATCTTGTTTGCGGGTGAACATGGCCAAGGATTGCACAGAATAGAGAGGTTTGGATAGAGAAAGGGGAGGCCTTTGCCGTTGCCCAGTCGTGGGACACTCAATAGGAATATGTAATAAAAACAACATAATATTAGGCATATCTAATACAAAGACAACTGTGACTGGTTACTGACGCCCTGAGGGACATAATACCCTTGGTAAGAGCGGTTAAAACAGAATTTGTATACAAGTAATAGCCCCATTCCCTCCCACAGAGCCGCCATAATTAACTGAGACTATAATTCCACGTTTTTATTTTGTATTTTTACGACGCCATAAGCCCTTAGCAGAGGTTTAATTAAGTAAGATTTTGTTACCCGTGATTCGTGAGGTATATTTATTTTTAAGCATTACACATACTCGGATTATCTAATATTATGCTCTGGCTGTTAATGTTTGTACGGAAACAACTTAACTACGGCTTTAAATAAACAATAATTGATGTTCCGAAAAGCCTTGCCTACCTAATCTGGAGAATTTAACAATGTTTTCCTCAAAATAAAGAACTTGCTAGTCCAAGTACCAAAAGAAATTATAATACACAGTGGAAGACACCGACGCACAAACGGGTAAACCACGTATTCTATACCTACAACATTCTGAACACCGCCACATCGAAATTTTTCACCATTTTAAAATTACCGGTGAAGATTTTCTATGTGGGGATTCAGAACGATGTACTGAATATTTGGTAAGCCAGGGCCCAGAATCAGGCGGTTTTATTTCTTAAGTCAACTGTACGTAGAAGGAAAACGCCCAAGAAATATCAGTAGTTTATTATCCACTCCAGCTAAATATAACCTCATCCGCCTTGGGGTATTGTTTTTTATTAATATTGTGAACAAAGAATGATCAGCATAAAAAATACGTCAAATACGTTTATCCCAAATGTTATACCTAAATGAAAGTCCCGAAATTCTTATGCGACATAAACGTTTAGATTAAATTAGGCAGATAGGTTGCTTGATAATATCTGAATACGTTTCTTTTCCCTCCGAAAATTGTTTTGTATAAGAAATAACAATTTCATAAGCAAGAAATTTTCAATTTGAGAGTTACACCATTTGATTAAGAAATAAACCGTTAGTGTTACACTGCTCTTTAAAATCTTAGACTTATAGACTTTGATAATTTAGTTTTAACTTTATCACTGTATACAATTTTTGTCATAAGAAGTACCATTACAGCGAACAGAAACAATGTATCCTTATCTACTAGAACTGGTTACAGCCATACACATTCTGCATAAATACTTTAGTTTATAGCTTACACTTAGGTAGGTATACAAGTTTTAAAGACTAGTCTATTCAAATAAATGAAATTGAAGTGTCTGTTTGTAATTTCAAAATGACAGCTTTTTACTGAATGCATTTGAAAGTATATACGGTACTTTTAACTAAAATACATTTATTTCAATTTTTGTCTGTCTGTCTGTTTGTTCCGGCTAATCTCAGAAACGACTGAGGCGATTTTGACGGGACTGGCAGATAGCTGATGTTATAAGGAGTAACTTAGGCTACGTTTTAGAAAAAAAAACAGGGTTTCGTGCAAAAACAAAATTAAACCCAAGATTAAAAAAAAAAAACGATTCTAAAAGGGAAGCGATATTATAAAATGATTTCACGCGGACAAAGGTCGCGGGCAGAATAATTACAATTTTTTTTATAAAAAAAATCACAAAACATCTGCCTTTCAGTTACCACAAGAGTTGCAATAACCCTGTAGTGAAACTAACAAGCATTGGCTTTTAAAGCCAAGCCGCATATTCTGAAACTTGCTACCGCCTGTCTGGTCGCAAACTTTTCGAGGCTCTAAAGTTTCTACGTACTTTGTATAAAGTAACGAAATACAGAATAATAGTTTAGACTTACATACATTAGAAGGGTTTAATTAAAACGTTTAATTTAAGACAGCTGAAATATTAGGACGTTTCTTTTAGACGGAACAGAATTTAAGCCTAATGTTGAATCAATTTTTAGGTTAACTCTTCAAAAAGTGTAAACCAAAGTCATCGTAATTATTTTGGTTGTTTTGGCTCTTGAAGAAGTTTATGACCAGCAGTGGACTTATAAATGTTACTGTTAGCCTGTATCATCCCACTGCTGGGCAAAGGCCTCTCCCCATGACTTCCAAATTTTTCGATCCAGGGCTAAGGTGGACCACTGATCGTTGGTTTTGTCCAGCTCGTCCCACCATCTCCTGCGAGGTCTACCGCGTCGCCTTCTGGCTGTGTCAGGGCCCCACATCGTGGTTATTTTGGCCCACAGCTCGGCGGGCATACGGCAAACATGGCCAGCCTTCCTTCCTCCTTATAAATGTTGATGATGATTATTTGGAGTAGCAGCCCCGTCTGTATTAGTGCCCGGTCGATGGCAATAAGCTCGCCTTCAATCAGTTATTGCGATATGAGGGTGACTTTAGATACACCTCTGCCGAATCCTCCGGAGAATACAGGCGGGGCGTTGTTGTGTGTTATGATTACTTATGATGCTGATATGATAACACAAATGTAATCTTATTAATCCATGAAAAGATCAGGAGACCAAGTGAAACGATTACTTGCGAGGCTACGGGTTATATATATTTTGGAATTAACGTTTCACGAGAACTTATTTCTAAAGAGAATTAGTACTTTTAATAGATAAAGTCATGCGGGTTATTAACGTCAGACTGAAATTACACTCTCCAAATTCAATCCTAGGGGCCTCCAGCCCAAAACAAGGTTGAATTTAAAATAAAAGCGGCGAGAATGGCCGGTAACCGCTATTTGCATTTCGAAGATAAAAACCGTCCCGACAGCGGCATGGGAATAACTTAAATGCGTACGTGTCTTTAATTCATTGTAATTCCAATAGAAATAGAAGGATATGTTTCACAGGACATAAGTAGTCTTTGTATTTCATCATTCAGGTATAGAAATATCAATTCTTTCAATGCGTTGGGTCTGGAAGCTTCTTTATATAGGAGATCCTTTAACCTTTTGACCGCCAGGGATGCCTATGGACGTCAAATCAAAAAGTGCTCACGACGCCACGGACGGCATAACACGTCTAATTTGGATGCGGTGAAATTGCGGCTTGGCGTGGAGGGCACGCGCGTGTGTTTATGCTCTGGCGTTCAAAAGGTTAATAAAAAGGCGAGCACTAAGGAAGGACTTCTGAAAAAAAAGGATGCATGGAAGTTCATCAATTTTACCGATGCGTATTCCCATCGGGGCATACGACATACATGACATGAGGCATACGCTTGAAAACCTATTTAACCGTTGACTAAGAAAAACTTACCTTCGTAGCACATACTCCAGAAATGATAATGTCTTTACCTATTATGGAGTAGGTATGTAGGGTTCCTTCGAGAAGCGATCTAGAGCTTTTGTACTTCAAATAGGTATTCTAAATGTACTATATGTATTTAATCATTTAAATATGACTTAGGTGGGGAACGCGGTGAACAATTTCCTTTGTGAACCCTTTGGGATGTTCACTTCGACAAGGCTTAACGCAAAGGAAATAATCATGTGAAGAATGCGGGTGAATTATTTGCATTACAATAGAAACATTTAGGGGGATGTGATCGGAAGGGGCTTCATCATCTGCCCAGCCCTTTCCCAACTACTGGGAGTCTGCTTCTAGTCTAACCGGATCCAGCTGTATACACGTAGAAGTACTGGTTTTTTACATGGAGCACCTCCTATCTGACCTCGTGGCTAAATAATAACAGCCGCTCGGATCGATCGTCAGGTTAAGCCGCGCTTGCCTGGGTTGGTCCGTAGATGGGTGACCACCCATGGATACCGAGATTCCTTCGTGTCTCGGAAAGCACGTTAAGCCGTTGGTCCCGGCTGTCAATTTAAGATCTTTGACAGTCGTAACATGTAGTCAGTGACCCGAAAGTCTGACAACCAGTCTTACCAAGGAGTATCGTATTACCCAGTACTAACTGGGTTGTGGAGGTCAGGTAGACACTCGCTCCATGTAAAATACTGATACCTATTCAGCTGCATCCGGTTAGACTGGAAGCCGACCCCAACCTAGTTGGGAAAAGGCTGGGCAGATGATGATGACCTGCCTATCTGACCTCTCACAAATCAGTTACTGGGTAATACGATACTCCTTGGTAAGACTGATTGCCAGACTTTCTGGTTCTAACTACTCAGGACGACTGTCAAAGATGTACTATTGACAGCCGGGTCCAAGCTTTACGAGACACGGAGGAACTGCAATATATGTGACATGTTGTTTTCTTTCATTTCTAGAAAAAGGAGTAATTCACAACAGACATGGCAGTGTCTGCCGTCACACTATCAATTACTCTTTTTCTTTCATATCATATCCTTATACTAAAGAAAAATTACAATTCCAAAAAATCACCTTTATTACCTACCTAAAACTTATAAAATACAGATAAAACCGACCCGAATTTATCTCCGAGTACAAAGTACATTAGGTACGGGGTTAATTACAGCTTTGAAACCAGGCACCGAGAATAATTAGAAATTGTAAAACATTGTAACTATTAATGAGTTGTGGCACTTGTAGCAGTGCCGAGTTACATGGCGTTTGGAACTTTACAAAGCTATTCTAGAACTTTCGACTTTTCAACGTGCATTGTTTCTGTGTAGTTGCTTATAATTTTAACAAGATTAAAGGAAAAGTTGTATGGGCATGTGATGAGGAGAATTGAAAAGGAAAATATTGATTTCTCGCAAAGACATGAAGTGCTAACAAAACAAAATATAACTGGAAAACACGTACAAAGCAAAACAAATATTTATAAAAACTAAAGGACGGAGCAAAATACACAAAAAACAGGAAAATGTCGCGTGTGAAAGTTTTGAGCATAGACGTGGAGGGCTATAAGAGAAGAGAAAGATCAGAAGAGAGAAATCACTTCCCTATTTGAATCGGATTTTGTTAACAAAAAAATTCGAGCCCTTGAAGGGTTCCAATTTTTTTGCAGGGAACCCTAACCCTTTTTCTTTTCCTGTTCTTTTTGTTATCTTTATCTACGTATATATGGATTCAGTAAACATCTGTTATTCTGAAATTACAAATAGACACTTCAAGTTTATTTATTTGTTTTTATTTGATTCATTTCGTGTCATCTAATGTTAGTGAAAATTCATTACATTCACTGAAATAACCTGAAAAGCAGTGATGTTTTTGCCCGAGCCCGAACAGTCGCATAAAGGGATTTATGTAAAGGAAGAGTTAGGTAATTTGAATTCACGGTTCGCCTGCTTGCATAAATAAAATTATTCTAGAAAATAGAAATGAATGTTGTTTGTATTTATAATATCTGTGAGTGTGTAAATAAATAGATAACCAAGCGTCAAAATAATTAAAATGAACCCATTCCGTCCTGGGATGGTCCATAACCAAAGAAGGTATTTTTTTAACACAAGACAGATTCACACTACATGACAGCCGCGGTAGCTAGGTCGGAGAGTAGCAAAACAAAAAAAAAAACGGCTAAGTGAGAGTTGGACTCGCGCACAAAAGGCTCCGTAGCACGGAAAAACGCTCATTCTTCGGTCAATTTATATTCAACAACAAAACTAAATTTGTTTTTCTTAGTATGTTAATGAAAAACAAAGTTACTGCTGCAGTTTCAAGAAAAAGTCCCATATCTCAAAAGCTAAACATCAAATCTTATTTAAACCAATTTTCGTTGAAAGTTCTTTTTACCTTCTACAAACCCTCATTTTTAAAGTTCTCTTAATTTAAAAACTAGAGCTAGGGGGACACAATTTTATGGCTTTAGAAACCATATATCTAATCAACCACTGTCTTGTGAAAAAATATTTTAAGAACTTCGATATAATTTTTTAAGAGGTGCCGGTGAGTACATACGTAGAAAAAAAATGTTTCAACCTTTAGTGTGGCGGTCACTTTTGTGTAGCGGTTCATAGAAGACACCTGCTCTCCAAACAACTGTGTCGTGCCAACAGTCTCGGAGTAAAATGGCTGTGTAAAACACGGACGGACAGACATACAGCCGGACAGGACGAATCTATAAGGGTTCCGTTTATTGCCCTTTGGCAACGGTACCCTAAAAACTATTTCCGAAAACAAAACTAATGGGTCGACCATTTTTTATAAATCAAAGAAATAACTAGCATTAACAGAAGACCTCTTCCTAAGCGCCATCCCTGAAGCTCTTTTGATCAAACTCAAAGAGCTCCCCAGTCTGCAATACCAACTTTACGTTTTGCAAAGTTTAAATCAATGTTGGTACAAAATTAATTACGAGTTGCAGGTCCATACTTCAAAGACTTCTATTCCCGGCCGCCATCTTGGAAAAGAAATACGAAGCCATTACTGTGTACTTGTTTTATTTATTATCTACGTTTGATTAGAAAAGGGTTGTATTTACACTAGAAGACAGATATTTAATGGACGGGTTTAATTGGAAAAATGTGCAGCAGTGGCACTATTTAATCATATTATGGATATTTCTACTATTTCCTATGTATAGTATAGTAAAAGATATTGTGGCTTTTCTACTCTATCATCACATCACTGGATGCAACTGAATATCAGTTCTAGTACTCCATCTTAAAAAATGTTTTCCGTATCTTCACCACGAACAACCACGTCCCGTCAAATTATCCCCTTGAATAGCATCAAAACGTTAGTGGCCTCACCCCTATTTCTCCAGTCCTTTAATACACTAGGTTTCAAATAAATTTAAATACCTCATCAAGTGTGTGATCAGTGATGTCATTATACGAATATATCGGGATGATATCTACATCGCAGAAACTATTCAGCTGCTTTCATATAATTATTCTGGCTCATTAGCTAAAGGACTGCTCCTCTTCTCTTAGCAAATAAAATAGAATAGTTTCAAAGGCTTCAGGATTGGAATTATATGTTTACTATTGGAGTTTCGGGTATCAACGAATTAGTAAATCTCTGTTACGAATACATGTTTAATGGAACAGACAAATTGGTAAAGGAAGTTCGATGGATAGACATATTTTTTTGGGCGTAAAGACCGTACAGAAATCATCAGCAAAAACTTAAACAGTGATTTCGTCAATATATCTAAACACACATTTCAAATAATCAAAGAAGCCTATATGCCGACTACATAATAAATCACGACAAAAAACCAAGACAGGCAAAAAACATCTGTCTACGTTGCCCTCTAACTCAGTTTTACGAACTCCTATTTATCAGGCATCGGTGGTAAGGTCCGTAATGAATTTCCGGTTGCGACTCCCAGATGCCTCTATCTGTGGGCTTTAAAGGATTTGAACTGACCCTGGACCACAAAAAAAGATATCTAGAAACCTAGGTACAGAATATCGGCTACAATTTAACAAAGAAAACAGACTGACGCATGCACAGACAGAGACGCATGTATTCGGAAACCTCAAAATCTTTCAAATGAAGCCCCTTTCCCCGAGCCCGGCTTACGAAGGTTCGAATCAAAGCAAATTTATTGAATCATCACTGCTCTCACAAAGGTAAAGGAAATCATCGGAAGGAAACCACCAGGTACTAGAACCAAAAATTTAAAAGCATCTGCCACGCGCAATGAGCCCGCGTGGCGGATTATGGCACAGCTCTACCTACTCCTTTTCACGAGAGTAGGCCTGCGTCCAGCCGTTCTCGAACGCCGACACCTTGCAGTCGTAGCTCGATCTCTGAACAGTGTGTTCGTCTCTGAGCAGAGGAAACTTTATAGGCTGCTTTTGCTCATGCAAACGAATCCAAGTCGCGATTGCAGCTGCACTGTTATTTGAAGCGAATCTATGTACGCGCATTTTCGCCCATCGCTTGGAGCCAGCCTTCTTCTGCTCAAATCGTTATTATTCCTGGACGCTACATTAAACTGGACCGTCCTATCTGAATTTTGTATAACACGGCCTAATGAGGTCAGAGAATTATTCATACTAAGCCTTTGCAGTCTTTAATATTCTAACATAACCTTTTGGCTCCTAATCGTCATAAATGTTGGAAAGGATGTTGTTTATATTCAGAATTATTCTGTTAGAATTGGAGAATATTTATACGTCTAGAACATGCCTCAGTGAAAACCTACGGAAAATAAAAATCAGATACATTTTCGGGGCCTTTGACTTAGTTACACATGAAAAATACCATTTTTTCTACGTCACGTTTGTTCATAAAATTGAACAGGATTTTCTCTTTGGATGAGCAAGACAAATATTTACAATAATAATCGCATAGGGTTAGACACGAGGTATGAAGTTATGATCTAATCAAAAGTAAGATTTAAGCTGGTCTCGGTTTTGACGATAAGACCTAGAAACATAGCACATATTTTACATCTTATTTCCCTGAAGAGTAACACAGAGATGTTCCGAGAGGGTGTAAAAAGACCCTTAACGAAACCGAAACGTACTTGTTCTGCCCCTCATTACGATAATGTTTTTGATTTGGAACATACCTGGGATCCTTTTTTTAACGGAGATATTGAAGGTAAAAGTACCAAATAAAAAAAAAAGTTTTAAATGTTAAAACTTTACGTTATATGTATACCTCCATGATCCGTGTACTATACAATGCATCCATCACCACAATGTTTCAAGTGCTTTACATTGAGAGCTACCACAAACCATGATTTACAAATCAAAAAATAAAGTCGTTTGTTTCCCCACAAAAATTTCTGTGAAGAGTTACTTCTAAGTTTAAGTACAGAATGCTTCGTTAACGGCTTCGTGAAGGGTCTGTATACACCGTGTATAGTACACCCACAGTTAGTGTTGCCAGGTCCGATTGGTTGTAAATCGGTACATGAGGTCAAAAAAATCGGGATTTAGGGTTGCAGATCGGGACAGTAAACAAAAAAAACAATGGGTTTTAAGTCTATTTAATCTTACATAAGTAGGATATTATTGGGCATTCTACCCCACCTTCCGTTCCATCGGCTCACTCCGTTCGCCTCGTCACTCTCGGTGGAGTAGAATGCCCAATAATATAAATGAAATCCTACATAGCGCAGTAAAATACTGGTTCGGCGCCTATTCCGCCCAGTGGATTAAACAGTGTAATAAAATACTGATGACTTACCTCGATCAAGTACCGCAGATTCTCGAATTGAGCACTAAACCACTACTTTAGTTGACAAGTTTTATAACACCAAGTTTCACACATAACCACTACCTTAGCTGACTGTTTTTATAACAACAAGTTTCACACATATTTCGTTTACTAATGGAACTATACGAACATAGTAAGCTATAATCCAGGACAGATTGTCTCATGTCTCTTCACAGAGCAAGAAATAGCATGCACCTATAGGCACACGCACATTCTATTTCTGTGACCCCAGATTGGGCACCAAGGACATCTGAATTATAGGATACTGTAAACATTAAACTAAAATTTGGGACAGATTGTCTCATGTCTCTTCACAGAGCAAGAAATAGCATGCACCTACAGGCACACACACATTCTATTTCTATGGTCCCAGATTGGACACCAAGGACATCCAAATTTTAATTTAATTAACTCATACAGTTGGCACTAGCTTACATGTTAACAAATAAGGGAGCTCGCTGCTTGAACCATTAGCCTAAAATTCAGGACAGATTGTCTCATGTCTCTTCACAGAACAAGAAATAACATGCACCTACAGGCACAAGCACATTCTATTTCTGTGACCCAGATTGGGCACCAAGGACATCTGAATTATAGGATACTGTAAACATTAAACTAAAATTCAGGACAGATTGTCTCATGTCTCTTCACAGAGCAAGAAATAGCATGCACCTACATGTACACACACATTCTATTTCTATGGTCCCAGATTGGACACCAAGGACATCCAAATTTTAATTTAATTAATTCATACAGCTAACACTACCTTACACGTTAACAAACTACTACTGGTTGCTTTGCTGGTCTGTTAATCTGCGTTGTGCTTTATTAAGATGCTTTCGCACTCGTACAATTGCCTTCGAAACGGTTCGTGTGCCGTCCCGTGGTCATCTATTGTGTCATACTCTTTGTAAAACGCCTGACAACGGCGCCGGAGCGCCGATCGTGTTAAGCTTTCACAGTAGGAGTAAGTGATTCTTAAGAATCTCAAAGTTTGCAAAATTGCGTGTTGTAAATTTGCAGTGTTCGAACTTTGTTACACGAGGTGTATGTATGAGTCATTTCTATGTATTCAACAATTACACTGTAAGATGATCGCTGTGCATGTTGCAGTCATTGATTAAAATTGATCTTTATAGGATTTCCTAATCAATGCAATTAATTTAAATAGAGGATGATCCTAGGAACATCATCATAAAGTTTCGTAACAAATTGTTTGAAAGATGAATCTTAATATCAGTACCTACTGAACCTTTGCATGAAATGTTTATAAAAAAATCGTTTTAGACGTTAGATGATATTACTTATATTGATGTTAAGTTTTACTGCAGCATATTAGTGAACTAACTTTTTGACGCGAGTTCGTTTACATAGATTATTATGCACAAAAAAATTTTTCAGGATATTTTTCTTTCAGCACGTCTTACCTTGCATCTTTGAAAAAAAATCATTTTTTTAATTCACATGTGTGATGTCATGCGGAGTTTTACATCAAGGTTTAAACAAACATACATACTTTATTATAATACGTAATGTATTAATCATAAGTGTCATGTATCGTCGTCACCTTTGTCGGCGAGGGTAAAAAGCTGGTTTTTTATTTCATTTCTCACGATAAAATTGCAATTTGACGGAAACAATTTTCAATCACTACGATTTAATTAGACCTAAGTAACATAAATTAATCATACAACTGTGACAACATGTAGTTAAGGTTTAATTTTGTAATGGGATAAATATTGCTGAAATGGTATTTTTTATGAATAAAATCAATCAATTTTGATCACAATATTACATTCCCTTCAGTATCTTCCAGTGATAAACACCGGTTACCTTCGCTATATAATTAGTTACGTTATACTCGTACAACCTTCAACTTTAAAAAATGTAAGTAAGTACTACTAACTTTACTGAATTTGCTAATGTATTTATTTAATCACTACCCAGCTACGGACCTGGTTTCTGCCTGCCGGCTGTTGTATCGGAAGTCTTCATCAAGTCATAGTTATAAGGTAAAAAATTAATCTTTATTTGCTCCATTTCAGGTCTGACTCCGATTCAGAATTCCAGACACGGTCTGCAGCTGTAGCCGAGGTTGCGAAGGTGCAACCAAAAAAGAAGGTGTCGAAGCGCAAAGCTCTCGAGAGCACCACGCCGTCAGAATCGAAATCAAGGTAATTTTGTGTAACTGCTTTTAACTTTAGGTGTTTGTTGTGTATGTTAAGTCAATTTCGAACTGTAACGCAGAGAGCGCTGAAATCAATTTCCAATTATTATTCCTTGCAGGAATGTTTACAGTTAATTCATGAGGTATTTTTATTGGAATTAATATAACATAACATCATGCTTTCTATCCGCGTAGGGTTCGACAGAGGAGTATATAATACACCCTCAATTCGCCACTTAAAAAATAAATGTAATGTAATGTGTTGTGTAAATTATTATAAATAAGAATTATGTTAAATTGTTTACAGTAAACGACGCACTTCGAGCTCGGACCTTTTTGGCTTGGTGGACTACATTCCGTCATCGACCTCAATTGGAGACTTCGGTTCGAGCCTCTGCAGCCGTGTCGCCAACGGCAAAGTGCGACGAACGGCGAACTTAACCGGGGACTTCTATGTGGAGGTAAAAGTCTACAACAAGACCGAAGTTGCTTCCACCCCTAAAGAGGATAGGTGGAAGAAAGCCTCGGTGGTTCTAAAAGTGCAGCTAAACCGTAACACGCCGCAGTGGGACGGACTCCAAGTTTTTATGAGACGGACTCATGAATTATTTGATGATTCTGAGCCCGTCTTTTATAGTGACAATATAAACATAAAATAAATATTTAAGTTATTGGGCACCAGGTATATTCTATTATATCCAGGTATTTTTTGTTGTACATCATAATCTTAATAATAATATATTGCAACATCTAATAGTAAGTTTAGAACTATTTTAATCTAAAATGCCTTTCTGTACTGTTTGTAACACATCTGTTGAGCGCAGTCACTGGACAGGTCACCTACGTAGTACTAATCATAAAAACAAAACAGTTTCACATTTTTGCGATGGTGTTGAAATAATACATTCTGCATTTCGTAATCGTATAGCTTCTTATAGAATTGTCGATCCGTCTGAGAATTGTTCTCTAGAGCCTTTTCTTAATAATATTTGGAGCAAAATTAAAACGTTAATTGACATGTCTCTTAAAAAACATACTTGTATAAAAGTTAATTTCGAATATTTTGCGTTGTTTTTAATGTTTAAAAATGATTCTCAGGAGATGAAATCATTTGCCACAAAAAACGTTACTATACATCAGAATTATGAATTTGATTCATTATCGTCTCAAGTAAAAAACATTTTAACAAAAAAGATAGAAGAATTTCAGGACCGAGACAGTGGGTGGACGTTCTTGAGCAGTTCTCATTTGGAAGTCAATGTTAACAAATATCAACCCTTACGCGGTTCGGGCTTTATCGAATTGCCTTCTGCAATAAAATCGAAAAAAGCATGTGTTAATATCCACAATAATGACGAGTATTGTTTTTTATGGTCTGTTGTTGCTGCTTTATATCCAGCTAAGAGTCACCCTGAAAGAGTATCTTCTTACCCTGATTTTCGTAACGTGTTAAATGTAAAGGACATGTCATTTCCAGTGAATTTCTCAGATATTGCGCGGTTCGAAGTGAATAACCCCGAAATTTGCATTTACATTTATGGTTTAAAAAATGATACTGTCATAGGACCGCTTTACAAACCAAAAGCCTTGAACGGAAAAGTGATTCATTTACTTTATTTAGAAAGAGATGATTTGTCACATTACTGTCTCATTAAAGACTTGCCGCGACTTGTTAAAAATCAAATAACAAAACACCACAGTAAACTGTACTTTTGTGACGTTTGTTTAATGTTTTTTAATTCATGCGATAATCTTAGTTCGCATAGTTGTGGCGGGGTCGCCACTGAACTACCTCCAAGGGGTTCTTGCATACAGTTTAAAAATTATAATAGAAAGCAAATTGTACCATTTGTTATATACGCAGATTTTGAAACAATGCTAGAACGGTATGAATCTTGTGACCCTGACCCCACTAAGGCGAGTACTGTAACGCGACAGCGACATGTGCCTGTAGCTTTCGCTTATCATATCACGTGTACGCTAGACGAAAGTCACAATCGTTACGTTTCTTATCGCGGCTTGGATTGTGTATCAAATTTTGTGAAGTCTATCTACAAAGATTCAAAAAAAATTTACGATATTTTAAAAAATAACGCTCCTATGATTTACTCAAATGATAATGCTCACGACTTTGAAAACGCGATGACATGTCATATTTGTGAACAGTTCTTGTTCGGCGATAGGGTTCGCGATCATTGTCACTTGACTGGTAAATATCGTGGCGCAGCTCATAGTTATTGTAACTTACAATACAAACTACCAACATTTTTGCCAGTATTTTTTCATAATTTGTCCGGATACGATTGTCATCTTTTTATAAAAGAATTAGGTGAAGCTCCTGGATCTATTAAAGTGATACCTAAAACAAAAGAAAACTATATTTCATTCACTAAGTTTATTCCGATTTCTACCGGGGAAAGCATCCAGGTACGGTTTGTAGATTCTTTCAAGTTTTTAGGAACTAGCTTAGAAAAGTTGGTTAGTACAATGAAAAAACAAGACTTTAAACAATTAAAATCTTATTTTCCTAATAAAAAACAATTTAACCTACTGACGCGCAAGGGAGTGTATCCATATGACTATATGTCTCAATGGGAACGTTATGAAGATATGTGTTTACCCTCTAAAAAATATTTTTTTAACTCCATAACTAATGAAACAATAAACGACGAAGACTATGAACACGCTCGATCTGTTTGGTCAGTATTTAATATTCAAAACATGGGTATGTACACAGATTTATATCTCAAAACAGATGTTCTGTTGCTAACAGATGTATTTGAAAATTTTCGAAAAACTTGTAAACTACATTACAATCTCGATCCCGCGTTCTATCTTACAGCACCAAGTCTATCTTTTGATGCAATGCTTTTAAAAACAGGAGTTCGATTAGAATTGATTAGTGATGTTGAAATTTTTAGAATGATACAAAAAGGTATTCGAGGAGGTGTTTGTATGTGTTCCAAAAGACATGTCAAAGCCAATCATAAATATTTAGATACTTACGATCCAACCCTTCCAAATTCATTTATAATTTATTTAGACTGTAACAATTTATACGGTTATAGCATGTGTCAATCCCTACCCTATTCCGATTTTAGATTTATAAATAGACAAGAAATTGATTTTTTACAATTGAACTTAGCAGACATCAGTGATACTGCGGAAAACGGTTACATTCTTGAAGTTGATTTAATATATCCGGAGAAATTGCACATGGAACACAATGACTTTCCCTTTTGTCCAGAAAAATGCTTGCCACCTGGTGGTAAGAATAAAAAGCTAATACCAAATTTGTATGATAAATATCACTATGTTATTCATTACGTACATTTAAAAAAATGTTTACAGCACGGTTTAGTATTGAGAAGGATCCATCGCGCTATTATATTTAAGCAAAGTTGTTTTTTAAAGCAATATATTGATATTAACACCCAGTTACGTCAAAAAGCAGAGTCAACTTTTGAACAAGATTTTTTCAAATTGTTGAACAATAGTATTTTTGGAAAGACCCTGGAAAATAATGAACATCGAATAGACGTTAAGTTAGTAAACAAGTGGTGTGACTCGAACAATAAAACGAAAAAGACTGCTTGTGCTGAAAAACTGATAGCCAGTCCATATTTTCATAGCACCTCTGTATTTTCTGATGATTTAGTGGCAATCCAAATGAAACCTGTACGTATTATACTTGATAAACCAATTTACATAGGGTTTGCAGTATTAGAATTATCTAAGACTCACATGTACGACTTTCACTACTCTATCATAAAACCTTTTTATGGTAACCGAATTGAATTGTGCTATACTGACACAGATAGTCTAGTATATGATGTACAGAGTAATGATGTTTACAAAGACTTTAAGCTCCATTTTCTAAAATATTTGGATACCAGCAATTATGACTGTAACAATGACTATAACTTACCAATTATTAATAAGAAGGTTCCAGGACTGTTTAAGGATGAAATGGGTGGCAACATTATCAAAGAATTCGTAGGATTGCGCTCAAAGCTTTATTGTATTAAAACGTTAAACAAAACAATTAAAAAGGCAAAAGGTACAAAAAAATGTATTACTAAAAATTTAAAT